>JBAMCG010000038.1:600000-933340 GCA_037075325.1 Drosophila mayaguana | reverse complement strand
ACAGATACAGATACAGATACAGATACAGATACAGATACAGATACAGATACAGATACAGATACAGATACAGATACAGATACAGATACAGATACAGATACAGATACAGATACAGATACAGATACAGATACAGATACAGATACAGATACAGATACAGATACAGATACAGATACAGATACAGATACAGATACAGATACAGATACAGATACAGATACAGATACAGATACAGATACAGATACAGATACAGATACAGATACAGATACAGATACAGATACAGATACAGATACAGATACAGATACAGATACAGATACAGATACAGATACAGATACAGATACAGATACAGATACAGATACAGATACAGATACAGATACAGATACAGATACAGATACAGATACAGATACAGATACAGATACAGATACAGATACAGATACAGATACAGATACAGATACAGATACAGATACAGATACAGATACAGATACAGATACAGATACAGATACAGATACAGATACAGATACAGATACAGATACAGATACAGATACAGATACAGATACAGATACAGATACAGATACAGATACAGATACAGATACAGATACAGATACAGATACAGATACAGATACAGATACAGATACAGATACAGATACAGATACAGATACAGATACAGATACAGATACAGATACAGATACAGATACAGATACAGATACAGATACAGATACAGATACAGATACAGATACAGATACAGATACAGATACAGATACAGATACAGATACAGATACAGATACAGATACAGATACAGATACAGATACAGATACAGATACAGATACAGATACAGATACAGATACAGATACAGATACAGATACAGATACAGATACAGATACAGATACAGATACAGATACAGATACAGATACAGATACAGATACAGATACAGATACAGATACAGATACAGATACAGATACAGATACAGATACAGATACAGATACAGATACAGATACAGATACAGATACAGATACAGATACAGATACAGATACAGATACAGATACAGATACAGATACAGATACAGATACAGATACAGATACAGATACAGATACAGATACAGATACAGATACAGATACAGATACAGATACAGATACAGATACAGATACAGATACAGATACAGATACAGATACAGATACAGATACAGATACAGATACAGATACAGATACAGATACAGATACAGATACAGATACAGATACAGATACAGATACAGATACAGATACAGATACAGATACAGATACAGATACAGATACAGATACAGATACAGATACAGATACAGATACAGATACAGATACAGATACAGATACAGATACAGATACAGATACAGATACAGATACAGATACAGATACAGATACAGATACAGATACAGATACAGATACAGATACAGATACAGATACAGATACAGATACAGATACAGATACAGATACAGATACAGATACAGATACAGATACAGATACAGATACAGATACAGATACAGATACAGATACAGATACAGATACAGATACAGATACAGATACAGATACAGATACAGATACAGATACAGATACAGATACAGATACAGATACAGATACAGATGCAGATGCAGATGCAGATGCAGATGCAGATACAGATACAGATACAGATACAGATACAGATACAGATACAGATACAGATACAGATACAGATACAGATACAGATACAGATACAGATACAGATACAGATACAGATACAGATACAGATACAGATACAGATACAGATACAGATACAGATACAGATACAGATACAGATACAGATACAGATACAGATACAGATACAGATACAGATACAGATACAGATACAGATACAGATACAGATACAGATACAGATACAGATACAGATACAGATACAGATACAGATACAGATACAGATACAGATACAGATACAGATACAGATACAGATACAGATACAGATACAGATACAGATACAGATACAGATACAGATACAGATACAGATACAGATACAGATACAGATACAGATACAGATACAGATACAGATACAGATACAGATACAGATACAGATACAGATACAGATACAGATACAGATACAGATACAGATACAGATACAGATACAGATACAGATACAGATACAGATACAGATACAGATACAGATACAGATACAGATAGATATACACATTCAGATACAGATACAGATACAGATACAGATACAGATAGATATACACATTCAGATACAGATACAGATACAGATACAGATACAGATACAGATACAGATACAGATACAGATACAGATACAGATACAGATACAGATACAGATACAGATACAGATACAGATACAGATACAGATACAGATACAGATACAGATACAGATACAGATACAGATACAGATACAGATACAGATACAGATACAGATACAGATACAGATACAGATACAGATACAGATACAGATACAGATACAGATACAGATACAGATACAGATACAGATACAGATACAGATACAGATACAGATACAGATACAGATACAGATACAGATACAGATACAGATACAGATACAGATACAGATACAGATACAGATACAGATACAGATACAGATACAGATACAGATACAGATACAGATACAGATACAGATACAGATACAGATACAGATACAGATACAGATACAGATACAGATACAGATACAGATACAGATACAGATACAGATACAGATACAGATACAGATACAGATAGATATACACATTCAGATACAGATAATATGGATGAAGATTGATATTCTATGTTATAAATACAACTATCTATATACAACTATCGTATTCTATCCTGTGATAGTTTCATCTCTATTGCACACTGTCAACGCCCTTTCATGGGTGGCGCAAGACAGTTTGAAATCATCATTGGCAGCCGCATAAAGCTTTTGAAATCTCACGGTCCGGACGGAGTTGAACTACAATTTCATTAACTAAGTGGCCGTAGCAATTAAGTTTGTGCATTTTGGAATAATATAAATTAATTAGAATATGCTAATGAGTTGCTTTCGTAATATCAACGTGCGTACAGAGACGCCTGCACCTTCCTGCGCCCGGCTATCAGCATCTTCGCTGCTAAGACCCGGCTCCTCCACTGAGAGCCCGAGTTAATTTAGTTGAATAAATTAGCGAGCAATGCAGGCGAATCCTCAGCAACATTTAAAGTTCTCAGTTCTCGAATGTCGACTGTCGCCTTAGCATCTCTCCCCATGTAGTTCGCCCACTTGATTTGAATGGTTCTACAAGCATTTAGCATTCTGCTCGAGAGAGTCGCACAGACAACCGGACGGACTTCAAGTATTTTTGTTCTTTTGTGTACCAACGTTTGCACGCAATGTACTCAATTAGAATATTTATTACTTGTACACCTAAGAAAATTTCCACTGAGCATGGCTTGGATTAGAAATGAATGCTGTCTATTTATATAGTGAGTGGCGCAGAAGCTGCACAATAAAATAAATAAGCCCCCAACTTGTTGCCCAGCAATGTGGGGCAAACTTCAGACAAGTCGAAGGACATGCATGCAGATAAAAATGGACTGAAATGAGAGCATAACAATCTTCTGGCTTATATCTGGAGCAAAGTACACCGAATGTGTACGTGAGATCTAATTTGATGTAAGTAAGTTATGTTAACAGTGGGAAAATTAGGATAACGATCTATTGGCAATAAATGCTTGCCAAAATGGAATAAATACAAATAAAATGAATGACAGCTTAAACATTTCATAGCAAATAAATTCAACTGCGCCCCACAGTTTCAGCTTTAAGCCTGCAGCTACTTATATAGACGCTAGGTTATCATGTGTTTGGCATACCATTTAAACTTTTGACGTCAGCCAGGCAGAACTCATAGAAATCGCATTTGTGTATGCATTCAATGCTCATTTGTAATAGATCGATTTCTATTCATAAAAGAGCCAACGTGCTCGCCAAGTTCAGGGACAATATTATTGTCAGTTTCTGTGAACTTGCATCAAGTTGAATGTCCCATTCAGTCAGGCGTTAACTTATCTCATTAGCATGTTGCATCTCTCGTGGTGCGTGTGGGCAATACATTAGAGCTCTGTCATTTGCATGCAGACGATGTAATTTTCGATGAAATGCTCCAATGACGGCATCATTTGGATGTCGATGTCGATGACGATGGCGATGGCGATGGCGAAAAAGTCATTTCCAGCTTAAAACGACTATTGCATTAATTCGGGCCACAAAAAATGAAATGAAAATGCAGTTCGCTTGAATATTTTTTTCTACTTTTCTTTTTCTTTTTTTTTTTTGCACACGTGCAAACCATCAACTGGGTGGCTGTCTGCTCCAGTAGCTGTCCCAGTGCTGGCGCATCAGTGTGAAACTTTGCACAACAACGTCATTGGCGCTTGGACGTGACAGGGAACGAGATAGACGAGGAGTCAGTGTGCTTTAGAATCTCCCTTCGATTTAAACCAATTTGGAGAACAGACGAATTGTGCTTTAGCCTCTTTTTCAGTGGGCCATAGTTGGCAATCGATGGCAATGGGAAAATAGAAATCAAGTGAGAACGGAACACCCCTAATGAGAAGCAAACTAAGCAAACCAAACCAACCAAACAAAAACTGACAATTGAGTTTTAAGCTTTAAACGGCAGCTACAGTGCGGAATTTCAAGGCCCTTCACAGCCATTTCTCTGGCTAATTATGTGGCAATCGTAGAATTTTAATAGGAATATTTACGATCAAGTTATGCCAACTAGCTGGTAACTGGAGCTGTTGACGTTGAAAAATGGACAAGCTGCAGGAATTTCCATTTAATTAACTCGTTTGCGGAGCTAACACAGTGAAACGTGAACTTTGTCAAAGAGTCTGAAATAAATTTTAATTGAAATATTGACAAAAGCTTAAGCACGAACTCGAATAGCTGCGGCTATGTAAATGCATGTAATTTTACAGTTACTCTTTAAGCTTTAATATTAAACTTCTTATATGAAATACCTTAATTATAGCTGTGCCGGTGTCAGTTGAAACACAAGTGAAAATGCTTAACATAAATTATTGAGTGAAGAAATGCTTTCATTTTGCCATTTTGTGGCAGTTGTTGCATTCAATTTTCTCTCCTCAAATATTGCTATTGACAGTTTTGGGTTCCTTTTGGCATTAAATGCATGGCGAAACAATAAATTACCGCTTGACCTGGGCGTTGACCGCACTTAGGCGAACGAACTGGGATTGAACTTTTCTACATTTATGGGTCAAGACCCAATGACAATTAGCTGTGGGCTTAAGCCGATTTAATTTTATTCAATGAATATTTAAAGATTGTCTGTCCATTCTGAATGCTTTTAAGATTATTAGCGCTACAGCCAAGTTGAGCTCAATGCAAATGAGGTATAGGCGATTCCATTAGAATATTTAGATCTAAGTGTTTGACTGAATCTAGAATGTTCCTACTTTAGATACAAAACGCATTCTGCTTTAGACAATTGTGCACTTTTTATTAGACGATTAGACTTTCTAATAGCTTATTAAATACATTTTCAATACTAATCCAGATCGGAAGAAAAAAAATAGCATTTAGGTAGTTCATGGAAAATGCACACTACTAAAAAAAACAAAAGACCAGCCAACAGTTAATCGTCATCATCATCGGATACCAGGTCGGACAAGCTCAAATCTGAGGAGCGTTTCTCAAGATTCTCACTGTCCTTGGATTGACCTGGCAAGACAATCGGCAGTGCGTACATCCTAAGAAACATGGAAACAGTGTCACGAAAGTCTTGTTCGGAACGCTTCATAATGGCCGCTGCATGATGATTGAGTGGATCGTGCGGGTTCGGATGTCGCAGCAACTGCGGTAAAAACGTTTCAAATATGTTCACCAGATCATAATTGGCCGACCAGGCCTGCTTAAACACATTCATGCACACCAGTCCGGTGGTAAATTCAATATTCGGATGAAGTATTTTTGTAACGAATCGTACACGCGGTGCCTTCAAAGGATACTCCTGTGGCATGGCGACATTCACCGTCCAGACGCCACCTTCGTATGCGGTGCCCATCGGACCCTCAAGGCGCACGTCCAAATTGGTCATGTCGTCGTCAACGGTTGTATGATACCCCGCAGCCAACAGCCTGTTCACGTCCCGATTCAGGCGGCGTCCGGCCATGGGCGAGGTTGTGTTCACGACTACATTGGCCATTTGGTCTCCTGTTATTCTACGTGTGTCTCCGTATCGGAACTACTGAGATTTTGAGTGCACTCGTCTGTTCCCAGCGGTACCTTCAAAAGCATTCATCTGCCAACAATTTGGTTAGTCAAATCGATTCTCATTTAACACATTTTTCACACAATTGCGAGCAACAACAAATATAATAATTAAATATACAAAATTAGCAAAAAAATTCTCCGTAATACTTACATATAAAAGAAACGAAAATTTTGTTACTAATACATTACAGTTTATTAAACTATATATCAATGCCTACTCAGACAGTGAAACTGTTTGCAAATTACATGAGCTTAGGAATATATATATATATATATATTTCCATATCTGTAGTACACAAAGTGTTTATTCCATACATTTGCTGTAGTTAGTTTAATTTTGCTCTAATTTAGCCGTTTAATTCACGTTCGATCCTCTTTGCTTTGTGGTTTATGGCTGTTTTTGTGTTCTTGGCTTTGTCGCATTGCGCACAGTGTTTTTTGAGCGAGTTATTGCTCTAGAAAATACCCTGGATTTTGGAATTACACTAGGGAGTGATGCAGTCAATACAGATCTAAATCCTTAATCTGTAATAATAATGAATTCATAGAAATTTGTGTAGTAGTGCAAGACTTCCAATAAATTCTTTTATTTATCCGAGAAGGGCTTCTATGAATAAGTTCTATAATCGGTAAGTTCATATATAGTACAGTATATTATATAGTTTATATATAGTTATTCAAGGGGGCTCCCTGTCTATTACGTTGTTTTGGGCTCTTGACTCTATATTCCTCACACATATACAGAGTATTATAGAAACACATTTTGTCACCTAGCCAAAAGTAAAATTCATTAATTACGCGTGGGTCAGATGCAGAAGTTGTTGGCCGCGTTGCCAAACGCTTGTCGCGAACACTCAGGGTCAACAAATTGTTACATAGTTATATATATATATATATATGTATGTATATATATACCTTTATTGTGGAACGGTATTGCTCCCTCTTGTCACTGGCTATGGGTAAACATTGCCCGCGTGTTCAGTAACGTATATAAAGAGCTGCGAAACAACTTCAATTGCAGTGCATTACACTTAAATGGACTTTGCACTAAATGCTGCAAATTGCTACCATAGTAAACAGAAATACGACTAGGGGTACTCCCGTAGGAAAGTATCTGCAACTGCAGCAACTGCATTTGTATTTGTATTTGTAGCTGGTTCGCCTAGTGTGTGTGTTTGTGTGTGTGCACGTGTGTGTATGTGTAATGTTATCTATTTCGCTTTGTCTCTCTCTCCCTCCCTCTCTCCTCCTCACTCCCTCTGCCGCTCTGCCGCTCTGCCCTCTGCTCTCTTCAAATTGCGAGCTGAAACAATGGTAAATAACGACTAGAACATTGTAAAAAATGTCAACGATGCCTTCCATTGCTCAAATCCTTGCCCATGACCCGCCCTTTCGCTTCACGCCGCCCATCATCAGCTCCTACATCCCACATCCCATCTCCCATCTCCCATTTCCCTTAAATTCAGTCTGTGATGTCTGACTGCCTGTTCGTGTGTCTGCGTCTGGAATGCGCATTGTTGCAGTTTTCACAGTTCAGTGCGCTCATTGTTTTCGCTGTCAGCGCTGCGCGTTTACAATGAATAATTAGAATTTGTTGAAGGTTTTCACTTATATACCACGTCATGCCTCAGTCAACTCAATGGGTATACATTCATTCATTCGTTCGTTGCGCTGAAAATCTGATTACAATATTCACAGCGTTCTGCACTCCAAGTTCGAATCAAAGTAGTATATTTTAGCTATATGCATTTACATATATGGGTGTGTGCCTCTATATATGTATGTAGGTATATGTATCACATTTACTTTGAGTATTTAAGCCATGCGAGCCTTTACGTTATCACCTTAAGTTATACTAATCTTAAATCTCTAAATTAATAAGGTATTTACTGGTTCAGCAATTCAATAAAAATATGTTGGCTGCGTTATCAATTTGTTGACTTGATTCATGCTACATTTAATACGACTGCATGGCTAGAAAATTATCATTTCCCTCTCTATAGCCTCGCTTTTCGATCTCTATGCGGGTTTTAGTCATCAGAGCTGGCTCGATTGGCGTCGCTTTTACTGGCGAATCCTAAAATTTAATTGGGTATAAATTGATGATGCCGACACTCAACATAACTAGAGTTTTCAGTTTTCAGTTTTCAGTTTTCAGCTTGCAGTTTTCCGCTTTCCACTTTCCACTTCCCACTTCCACTGGCCATGGTCAAATTAAAATTGATAATGAAATAAAATACGATTCCGCTGGCAGTTAACTGGCAACAAAGTTGCGTACTTACTGCAGCTGGGTGAGTGAGGCGCCTAAAAGTAAATTTCAAGTGTATAAATTAAATGTTTAATAGATGCCATTAAGGACGTTATCCGCCATTAAAACAATATGGAAGCCCCAGTCGGTGCGGCTGGAACGGGACGTGAAATGTGATTATCGCGCGAAATGAACGTGAAATTAATGTAAACTACGCGGCAGCGTGCCCCGGAGTCCCGTAACGGAAAACCGATTCTCAAATTGTGAATTAAAATAAAGCTGAAACTGAGAACGGGAACGAGAACGAGAGCGAGAGAGAGAGCGAAACCAGACATTAAGATGGCAGCCCGGCATGGGCGTCGATTTCCAAAATGCGTGATGCCAGACTATGTTAACGGTCGGTAATAAAGCTCCTGCGCAGCCAAAGACGCCTAAGGCGACCGCAGAACCGCCAGCCAACACTTCACAACTAGAACAAAGACGGCAAGTAAAAGGAGCGGAAGGGAAGACCAGGCTGAAACAATGGCTTATGCCAAAGAGCAAACAACGCCCAGGCCAGCCATTAAACAATGCCACGAACAATGGCCCCAGTGACAAAAGCGGCAAAAGGATAACTAAGTCTGGCATCGGGAGCGATTCGAAAACTGCTGGCATAGACAGTGACCGCTGGCACTATTATCACCTGGCCAGTAGTTAAATTCACTGCAGTCAACTCAATGAGGAATTAAAATACAGCAGAGCTCAGCTGCTAAGAAATAAACATTTCAATAAAAAAATAACTATTATGCTTTTATGTGGCATGTACACAGGATTATTTCAACAATCAGGCAGTTTACCGAGAGAGGAATTAAAAAACAGCGTTGAAGAGTTTTTCAGGTATAAAAATATGAATATGAGAAACGAGGCAAGCGTACTAAAAGCTTTTAATATGCTCGCACTAAATACACTTTGAGAAAAAGTAGGTCATATATGTACATAAATTAACTTAACATTATTAATATAACATTTACATAAATAAATAATATTTTTATTTTATTTTTTTATTGTTAATTAAAATTAAATAAAATGAAATTTATATAAATTAATAATTAAATGTAGTTTTATATACTGATTCTTCTCAAGTTTTGTAGCCATTAAGCAAATGAAAAAGAAATTATTATTTTTTGCTTTAATTATAATGCATTTTTATATGTTGATTCCTCTCAACTAACGGAATGAGAATTGAAAAAATTAAGCTTTGATTGCATAATTTTAGTTTGGCATGCCAACAACTTTTAAATGCACTTGTATAATTTTAATATAAATGCTAATTTTTTAAGCTATTAAAGTAATCGAAATAAAATGTTAACTACATATACATACATACATTTTAATAAAAATATAAATACAACAGGCTTTCAAAATAAACTAGACGCTCTTGAAGCTCTTGTTTCATTTTAAAGGGGTTTCTATGCCAATAGAAAATCCAAATGAATTCGTTGCATAAAGCAAGTTTTTACTAAAAATAATAAATATTTGATGCGTATTAAATATTAACTAGTTGCTGCATAAGCATTCGAAACTTTTTAAATTTCGCTATGAATAATTTCGTGGGTATAATTAAAGTGCGGAATTGAACGCGCTTTAAATCTCTGTGCGCAACATACAAAGTAAATTTGTTGCTGTTCGCTGGTGATAAAATATTTGTCGAGCGCCATTTACAAAGTCATTTGCAAGCTCAATGTGCTTTCAGAGTAATGCGCTCCACCTGACCTTTTTCACCAGACCCAGCCCCTTATCCCAACCCAACTCAGCCCCCGCTCGATTTCCTTCCCTCTCATTTTCGCGGGCTACCCAAAGCAGTTGTTTTAGTCTTTATTGCTTTCGCTTTTTGGCAGCGCCAACGCAAGCGCTTACAATTTTATGGTCTCATTTCAGGTTTGCTTTGCCTTGGCAGTCCAGGCCCCAGCAAATGGCTAAAGGTACATTGGGCGGCCCTGAGAGTGGGCCACGGCTCCAGCTGCAGGTGCAGGTGCTGCGCCAAAGGGCGCCGGGTTGGGGCGATATCGTTTATTTAAAATGCCATAAATACATAGCTACTGCTCACATGGCATAACAATAATAATATTTTTATTAAAGGAATCGTTGAGTTTTACGTCGTTTGAGTTTCATTCGAAAAGTAGCGAGAAAGACCTTTACTTGCTTCAAAGTACTTCAGCTCTCAAAGCAGCTCAGCTGCGTGGTCTATGAATTGTTAGTTCACCTTGACATCTATATTCGATATATGCTATATATAATGATATTGCGCAATAGATATTGAATTTTATATCACAGATAACTTTTTACTACTGTCTCCTTAGCTAGTTAATACAAATTTGAATGCCCTGTCAAGTTTCAAACTTCAAGCTTGAAATAATATTCTAAGAACTCTCGACTTGCACAATGCAGACAGCTCGTGTAATAAGCGTCGTTCACACATATCGCATTCAGCCATTTGAGCAGAAATGTGCTGAAAGTTTCACAATAAATCAGAAAATTTGTTACACATTGCAGGCAGGCGAAAACTTTTCGCCACGCCCCCTGAAAATTTGTTTACAATGCTGCATGCAGGCAGCCTCTGCTGCAAGCTGCAATTCAGCATATCTTGTTAGACGAAAGCGTGATACGGAAGACATCCTTTAGTTGCACTTAATGGACAGAAGGACTTGAGCCTATGGCCAAACTAAATAGTACAAGAGATGAGCGTATTCAGATGGGCTTTCTCATTGAGTAACCCATTTGAATAGATATTCCTGCTACAAAATATTCAGATGCATCAATATTGCAGAGCTTTGTAAGAGCAGCTTATTGTCAGCTTATTTCACACATTCTGAACTGGGCTCACCACATGAGTCGAGCAATTTTCTGATTTAAAGACTGACACTTATGCGTCCAATGTGCTAGTCCAATCAATTATTAAATTGTTTGTTTGCTGGCACAAGATTTGTCATGTACACACTGTCAGCCCCACGCCCAGCTGAACACGATGCTAGACAAAGGAGCAGGAGGAGTGCGGTGCACAGCTCCAAGTGGAAGCTCATTCGAGCTCAACAGTAAGTACTGAGCCAATGAGCACATTCAGTGCGCTCAGCTATAACAAAAACAATGCCCTAGTAGTCAATGCAGAAGCTGGTGATTGTACAGTGGAATAAACTGAACAAAGCTGAGATAGAAGAGTGAAAAGAAAAAACGACAAATATATAAATATAAATATATTTGTGATATATACATATATATAAATATATCTGTGATTATACGAAAAGTTCCAGAAATTTATGATGAGCTGTATAATAAAAAATAAATAAATAAATACAAAAATCTTTGAGATGTTTATTTAATCTTCGAATAATTTGTAAATATTTTCTCACCATATAAGCTAAGAATTTTTGCACATAAATAGAAATTAATTTCAAATAGAGACTTTAAATGCTTTGCAATAAATATCCACGGTGCACATTAGCCGCCAGGTTGAGCTTCAATGTTCGCTGGTGGAGCAATCAACGGCCGTGACGAATGAACTTTAACGATTATGGCGATAAAGAGATTTATCGATGAGCAAATCAACTGAAACAATACACACACACACACACATACAAACAATGGAGCCATTTTACCCTTCCGGCTTTAGATGGGCCTCCATAGCTCGTGTGCCTAAGAGTCCTCGAGTAGATTGAGAGGGCGACAGGCACTCGCATTCGCACTCGGCACTCGGCACTCTGCACTCTGCCCTCGCAGTCGTATTCGCGTGTGTTTTATTGAGCACTTCATTGCGCACACTTATGGGACGATTAAAATCGATTTAATCCATGCGTGGCATAAATCAACTGCAAACAAGCTGCAAGCCAAAGGCACTGGAACACTTTGTATCTAATCCTCGCCAAGGTCGAGTTGGCCATTAATGAGCATAATGTATAGCCGGAGATGTACTACTTACTTGTAGCAAATCCATGCAGCCCGGCTTGACATTACATTGAAAGCTGTTTCGACAGTTTCTATACAAGTGCCCAACCCATTCATCAGTCATATATTTTTGGTGTAACGATTTATTGTTGGGCTAGCTGAATAAATTGCACAGCGCGTGCTTGATAAACGCCTTTTAAATGTAAATATTGTATTTATCTCGCTGCAGCAATTGTTTATTGATTCCCATTAAATTGCAAAATTGCGGCAATCGGCACGATCTAGCAAACCTGCCACCATTTCGACCATAAACTCATAACAAAGGCCCTTTTTATACGCACACGTACACATCCGTATAAATAGAGTTATGCAAGCACTACACACATGACTGTGCACTGCGAATAGTGTGAAATGTTTACCTTTATCGCAAACAAATATTTGATATGCGGCTTTACCACACACCATTGTTTATCATTGATATATAGCTCACTGATACCAGCAGGGCGCATTGGCATGATGCACCGCGCACTATTTGAGCTATTTAGCTATTCAGTTGATCAATGGCCTGGGATGCTTACAGAAATAAATTATATTTGGCTTAATCAATTGTAACAAATATTATTTGTAAACCAACTTGTTTTCATATTAAAATGGCAGATTAATGTTGATTATTTTATAGTAACCTTGTTCTTGATCATGTTCACTGTACGATCCTTTGTAGTCGTAGAGTCTAGAGTTCTCTTTCGATCCATTTACAGTCCCACGGAAGTCTGCTGCTTTCATCTATATACATATATGTACAGGGCTCTCCATCTGGCAACTCTACAAGGTTTGAAATCAATGAAATATACAATTTGTCGATAATAATCATATTATTTGGTTCAAGTAGACTTGTTGACATCACTCCTTGAAAATGATATCTCCGCCTTGAGCCTCTACGGCGTATAGTGCCCATCTCTGTCAAAAGGTATAGGGCTGCCAGATGGGTCATTCGAAAATGGAGAGCCCTGTACATATCAACTCACCACAACAGCCACAAAATCCCACTCAATTGACATTTTGTTATATACGAACAATACATATTTATTATACATGAACAATTTCGATGATAACAGCTTAAAACTGTAATCAGCTCAGAATATAAATTGTCTGTAATGTCTGTCCGTACTGCCAATGTAAAGCCTTAACAGTGATAGTTCCTGCAAATTGTATAACACAGTAGTGTAAGAGTTGCTCTATCCTCGCAGTTGGCTTCCTGAATCGAATCGTGTTTCAATTTGGCTATACAGATTGCATGGATGGGCTTATTTTAAATTCCCATCGCTTGCATAATGAAATTGTCGTTACAACCAAGTTGTCTGGCTGATGCTTGTTGCATGCCTCTCGGCTGCCTCAACACTCGGATGGGCACCGAAGGCCGCTGCCGCTGCCACTGCCGGGTCGCGCTTAAAGCATTAATATTCATATGACCTAATCGGTTTATGGCTGGCAAAAATCGTTGGGGTTTGCATATACGCTGGACATGAACTTCTCTCGGCATTTGCAACTCCTGCACTTGTCAGTGGCATACGCCCCGGCATCTGCATAGAACATGGCTGAATTCCAATTGCTAAACAAGTTGCACTCAGCAACAGCAAACATTTTGTTGCATTTTTGCATGCAAATGGCTTGCCACATGCTTAGACGCTGACACACTGACGCACTGACGCACTGACGCACTGACGCGCATTCAGTAGAGCTTCGCTACAGGAATTTCCTTGGCAACATGATATTTCATTTAACCACAATTATGTGGTGAATGCTGCATCTGCAGTTGAGCATTTCGTTGTGTGTCGAGTGCATGTTCTACTGCATTGTTATTGCATTGATTGCTATTGTTGGCATTGATTTTGGCATATCTTGGCTAATTTGCAGAAGCGAAACATGGCACTGAAATATTTACTAGACAGCTGAAACAAAGGTAACTACTCTAATTTGGCTTGAATTAGTGTCAGACATTGATTTAATTACCCTTTAGATAGAGATAAACACGCTTATGTGTTATTTTAGAAACCTTAGTCATCTTTACTTCAAAATTAATTCGATAGAGAGCAGAATATTTGACCCGAGTGAGTGTGAGTGCAAGTTTATTTTGAAGAGCTCTTCAATCTCATTCTCTTATGAAATGAAGCAGACGCTCAACTCGAGCTAGAGAGTCGTGTAACAAGCTTGGCATTAGCAGAGAGCCAGTGCTAAAAATGATGCAGAATATTATATAAATTACCGACTCACTGAAGAAATGAAATGAAGTGTGAAATGCCTGCTAGGCACGATATTTCCGAATAAAGCCATTTTAATTTCTATGGATTGAATATGATTCGCATAAAAGTCAATTTAATGAATGAATGGGCACTCAAAAACGTCTGTAAAAACTACAAATTTTATTTTATTATAAAAGAATAGCTCTTGTGGCATTTAAATTTATATTAAAACTATTTCATTGGAAATTCATTGAGCTCTGAGTTTACATTGAGATTGCAAATTGACAAAAACAAGCAACAGTACCTCAGTTATATTTACACGACTATCAGATACTCTGAGCCTTAAGAAGAAGAAGTTTCCAGTTCTCTTACCCTACTTCAATTACTCTTAAGAAAATGCGATGAATTATCGTGCAAATTAAATCATTTCAGCTTGTCTTCCTGATGATGGATTCATGGATTCGGCCCCGCCTCGTGTTACGTACATTTTCACATAGCCAGTATACCCGAAATATAAATTTTGTATAGGTTAGGGTATACAAAATATATCGACCAAGAATAAAATATAAATATAAATAAGAATCAAACCCTTTAATATGTTTTTCTAATTTCCCAAGTACAAACAAATTTTAAAGTAAAAATTTTGAGACTGGTTAGCAAAAAACTAAATTGGTTTAAACAGCTCAAAAGAAATACATTTTTCTGAATATAAAATATTGAAATTTTATTTGCTTTGTTCCATTTTAATTTTTGCTTTGTCCTGCCTTAGCACTCGATGAATAAATTGAAACAAATGACAGCCCATAGATCAGCACGAGTTGCGAGCAGGGCTCGGAGGCTGAAACAGACTTTCGCTCTCTGTCGTTGGCTGAGTTGTGGAGATATTGATTTAGTAGACAGCTTAGAGTCGAGTTGAGGCGAGTTGAGTCCTTTGTGTGTGTGTGCTCGCCTGGCCCGAGGACTAAGTAAGTTCATAAGTGGCAGCTGTTGAGGTTATTTATCAAAATTTTGGCCACTAGCACTTAATACAAAAGTTGGCATTGTTGCCTATGCGCTGCATTGTTAATGATATAAGCCAAATGTGCAGAACAAAAGAAGCAAATGAACTTTTTCTGTGTTGCTTGTTAGTTTGTTTGTTTGTTTGTTGTGTACACCACAAAATCTGAGGGCAGAAACAATGATAAATTAATTAATTTGCCGGAATTGTAGACAGCACTCGAGCTCAACACGTAAAACACGGAACGTGCCCAGAAATGTGTTGAGTTAATTAAATCAGACACTATGCCTGCGCAATCTTTAAGCCCAGCAAACATATTGTAGTTGCTGAAATTTTCGGGCAGAGGCTTTTCATTTAATTAACATTTCTGCAGGCATCGGCAAGTCATAGAACCTATCTAATATATAAGTGTGTGCTGAGGTACTATCGAGTTGGAGCAGCGGCAAACTGATTTCAACTACAATGGACGCCCGAACAATGCGAACCAGCTGGAGAATTCCGTTTGCTATTAGTTTGCCCGAGTCTCAAATCTGATTAGCCGCGTTGCAGCTAAAGTCTTTAATAGAGATAATAAAGGTAACGTTAATAATGCTTTGGAATGAAATCAAATTAGCTGAATATGCTTACACTACACTTAACATTGCAGCTTATAGTAGATGCTTTAGCCGCAATGAACGATCTTGGGTAACAGCCCAATACTGTAAGGGAATATTTCGTAATGAGTTCTCGCCACTGCGACTCACACTCCGCTTAGAATCTCAGTCGGAAGGTGCAGCAATTTGCATAATATGTGTCTCTGCGTAAGGGTCAAGCCTAAGGATTAAGCATTAGCCTAAGGCCTAACACTCACTCATTGTCCACATCTCAAGTTGGGCAGCAGCTCGTATTGCCTTGCTGCATTTGGGGCCAAACTAAATTAGCTGCACTGCAGCTGAAGTCTCAAAAGTTGCACTTCAAAGCTTGAATGCTCTCGCCCATCGCTGATACGCCACGTGGTACGCCTGGCTGCGATGTGCTGCCATTAGGCAACACCCCAATACCCCAATACGACCTAATTGGCATGCGGGCGCTTTCGGCACGTCTATCGAGCTGTCAGAGCGTTTATCACTTGCCATCATCCGATTTGAGCTATTGGCCAAACTGAGATCCCATCTCACGCGCACACACGGATAACTTATGCAGCGACAACAACAGCAACAACAACACGAACAACGACAGGAGAGAGAAGTAGAACAACAGGCTCATCATTCAACACGCACAATGGCCCCCATCAATTGGCAAGCGTCTCTTTTTTCATAGTTTTCGTTGATGGAGGAGTTCTTGTGCACAGACTGTTTGGCAAAAATTGTGAAACAGTAAAAAGTTGTTAAAAATCTGTTTTTGTATTTTTCTTTTTATTTTGTTAAACTTTAAATTGGTTTAAATAAGGGAAAAACTGCCCGGAACAAACTTTTTCGCCGTTCAGCTTTAAATTATTTTATACTTGAAATAAATTATATCAAGGGCGTCTGAAAAAGTTGCAAGCGGGTTATTTAGTATTTTTAGCTGTTGGTCAATTTTAGAATCGAAATAAGACTTAAATAATCTACTCTGATATTTGATATAAGTCGCGAGTCTACAGAAATACTAGATTTATTTAAGCCTGCCTGTTGATGTTGTCTACATTGAAGAAAGTACACATACTGCAGTCTGTTCAATCGCATGCGACTGTCAGCATACCCAACTAAGTCCTTGCTGCTTCAACAGGATGCACACAGTGAAAGTATTATCAGCCAAAGCAATTGTTGCCTCAAACATATCCCCTCCCAACGCAACAAGCGTGAAACAAAGCGAGTTCTTCCTGCCCCGCCACAGCCCACAGCTCACATATATCCACACACACACACTACCTCACACACACAAGCACACGTACATTCACCTTAGCCACACAGTCTCTTCTTACACCCGGCACTTAACAGCGCATAAAATGTTGAGGGTAATCGCAATAATTTTGCCTTTTGGCGCTTTTAACACATTTTGCACTGTGCTCTGAGAGGTGTTTTCAAATATTTGCAAAGCTCTTAAAAGGGGTGCAAATATTCATGAAACTATTTCAAATTAGTTAAAGTGGTAGGGATAGAAAACGTTGAGCATCTGACTAAATACACATTTATTGAAAACACAACAGTTACAATGTTTGCTAAAGCTGTTACTCATACACGTGTTAAACAAACATTTGATTGTTTTATAATTAAATTCGCATTTAAATTGATTTAATTTGTTCCTCTTAATACGTTCACGCGAAGCTCAATAGAGTATATTTGTTTTGGGCAATGCTGGACTTTGAAATATAGTAGATAGTTAAGATTTGCTGTTCGCGCCCAGCGGGGCGTGGCAGTTGGAAATGGCAATAATTTATTAGACAACATCGATGCCATTTTTTATGGCGCTATTAGAGTGGAAGATGTGGAAATAAACACATTTAATCCCACGGGGAAACGGGGATTGAGCGAGTATTAGGTGTACGTTGATACCCAATTACCGTGCACAGATTTGTTTTTGCCCGTGAAAGCAAGTTGAATTATGCAATTAATTAGGACAATTAACATTTGAGTTGTTGCTCTCATGTTATTAAAATTGGTATTGAAATAATATTTGATAATAAATAAAAAGCAAATTTATATATATGTATATAATTTTTTTTCAATAAATGTAGGTCGAGCTAAAAATAACTGTTGGCAAGCAGTGCTGAAAATTTTAGAATTATTACATTTCATGAATTGAATTGTTAATAATTATATATGCGAATTCTGTAAGTGTTAAAGGTCCTTATAGACTCCTGAATATAGTCTAAAGGATTTGTCCAGCTTAAGTGCCATTTGTAAGCTTTCTATTGCGATTTAAAATATATTATAATTATTTGATATTAACTATGCAGTAAATTCTATTCAACAACGTAGTAAGTGCCCAATTTCCCAAAAGCCACATAACGTGGAGCGCAGGCATCCAATTGTATGTAATGTGATGCGCATATAAGTGGAGCTCTGTGTGTGAGTCTTTAGATTTTCTTTCAATAGCTTTACATATACTTTTTAGAGATATTGCAAAAATAACAGCAGTGGAGCCGACATTCATAACTGTTTGCAGTGCTTGTAAGTGTCTGAGGCAAGTTGAAATCATTTCCATAAGGAAAATAGAACAAACTGTGGCACTCGAATTGTTGCTTATTTTATCGAGTATGGGTTGGCAGCAAGCCCCGCTTCCTGTCTGGAGGCAGAGCAGCCGGCGTGGAGGGGCGGGCCTGTTGCCCACAGAGAATCCTGTTACTTGGGCAATAGCTTAAAGTCGTTTGGCTTTTGTTTAGAAAGGAAGAAATATAATTTTCCTGCGCGCTGCAAAAGTTTCGTTCCTATTTTCCTTTCATACTTCGCTCTTGCTGAGCAATATATTGCACATTGTATCTGGTTGTATGGCTTTGGTCGTCTCTATACCAAAGCAACTCAACTTATTTTGCATATCTTACAAATGGAACATACGCATTTTTCCACTCTAGCCACAACAATGACAACTGCCACTGCACGGGGAGCTGGTGCGGGCGGCCTCAACAGCGACGCCACGAGCAGCCGCAGCCGCAGCAGCAGCAAAAGCAGCAGCAGCAGCAGCAGCAGCAGCAGAGGCAGCGGCGGCAGCGGCAGAAGCTATTATATAAAAATAACATGGTCTTGGAGAAGGACTTGGACGAACCCATTATCATGAAAACAGCAGCTGCTCCCGGCCACAGTCGCTTCCCCAGTAAAGTTTGACTACGCGGAAGTTATTGCAGTTATTCTGCCATTGAATTGAGAGTTGGAATTTAAGCAGATTGCCAGAAGAAGATTGTAATAGTTCTTAAGATGAGTTAACTATTGGTAATTTGTCAACGGAAAATACAAACATAGAGACCTTTCTATGGTACAGCCAGGTCTTCTTTGAAAGATTCTGTATTATATACAAATTTATGTGATGTAAGATGCCGCAAGATTCGTTTATCATGAATGACTTTATAATGACTTTATAACTCCAATTATTGTAATTTT
Source organism: Drosophila mayaguana (assembly GCA_037075325.1). Classification (NCBI taxonomy): domain Eukaryota; kingdom Metazoa; phylum Arthropoda; class Insecta; order Diptera; family Drosophilidae; genus Drosophila; species Drosophila mayaguana. The sequence continues at coordinate 913,618 of JBAMCG010000038.1, read as the reverse complement.
ATAAAAACATTGAGTTCTTCACTTCCCTATTCTCACGCCTCCCTCATTTCTCTCCCTTTAAACTTGTGGTTGACATTGAGCGAACTCTTTAAATTGACTGAAATGGATAAAGTCAAACGGCTTGTTGATGGCTTACAGCTGCTTGGCTGACTTGCCCCAGTTCCGGTTCTTGTTTGCTATGAAACTTTAAGTGAATATATGCAATATATAAACCAACAAAAAATAGAAAAATATAAAAATAAATAAAATACAAAAAATATGAACAGAATTTTGCATTACTTTTGTTTTAATATTGCAGCAAATGGGCGAAAGCAACTTGGCATATGTGCGAACATTTTATATGAACACACACCCATCTACACATATACACACGCATAAAATGGTCTATTGTGAAAAACGAGACAGCTAGCGCATGGACTAGCTAGACTGAGGCGTATACGTTACACACACACACACACACACACACACACAGACACACACATTGCATTGCATGCTTGCCCATCCGAGCAAACACAGCCAACTTGGTATGCCTGTGTGCGACTGTGCGTGCGTGGTTGACTGTGGAACAGCTTGCGTGTGTGTTTACTTATATGCATTTGTTGTGTGTGCGTGTGTGTGTGTGCCTGTTTGAGCGCCCCCAACAGAAGCGACCACCAGTCAGACAAGGCCAAAGCCAAAGCGTGCCGTTGCATTTTCAACCAAAACAATTTCAAATTATGTTTAAAATGCAACAACAATAGCAACAGCAACAACAACATCAAGCACACAATCACACACACACACACGCACACAGCTGCAATAAAAAAGTTTGCAAGCAATAAAATAACTATGCGGAAAATAAGTAAGTACCATAGTTGATGGTTTTTATTAAAACGTTTTCCAGCATTTTTTTAACACAACAAAACCAAGTTTTTTTCTGCAACTTTTACCACTCATTGCAATTACTTGAAAAGGACTAAACAAAAAGCTGTGGAGTAAAGTCGGTGCTCTGAATGTTCATCAGCATTAAGAAAGTAATTTTCACTATTATCATGCATATAGAATTTAATTAAAGTCAAGATTAACATGCTTTTAGCCTTAATGTATAAGCCTTGTTACTAGTTTCGGAATATATAATAGGATGCCCATATTTTTTTCGTTCGTTTTCTCATTTGACACAATTTCCATATAGTTTTCACTTAATCCATTGAAGAATCAACTCAATTCACTTGGCAAATCGAACTGACTTTACTCATGCTGAGTCTGATCCACACAAATATAAATAGATAAATTTACTACTACTACTCCCCTTCAACCAACTCCCCTTCTCTACCCATCATCGTCTATGAAAATAAAAATACAAAATATTTGTTTAAGGTAATATTAAAATAATTAATATCAATTCAACAGCAATTATTTCCTATTCTTATTTGTCAAAGATGTTTTCGCTGTAATATTCAAAATCTTAATTGTATCATTTTATTTGATTGGATAATTATATAAATTAGCTCTCTATTTTTTTTAATGGCCGCCCTCCATATCGCCTTCGAGTATTATGTCTCGATTGTGCACAAATCACAGAATATAATGAACTATATTTTCATACAGTAAATGTTTTACGACTCTCAACTTGTATTCGCATATTTGCTAAGTCCACAATCCAATTGGGAATCGAAAGTCCATATGAGCAATAGATCTCAATGGTAAGCAATAGCAAAGCCATTAACACGAATTGTATTTTTGTGAAGCGATGTGAATATAATACGCTGTACATGGATCGAGATCATAAAGAGAAAAAATTAAACATAAAAAAGCATATCAAATATAAACGCAGCGCACAATGCAACTCGAGCGGGCATCAATCAGCTGATGGAATTCTCTTAAGAACCAAACAATAATAATAATGACAGCTCTGCAAATGCATTGTATTTGCATTCATCCGCGAGCGAAATATTAATTTCTTTGATTTCTGCAGCCACACGGGGAGTTGGAGCCGAATATGCAACAGTTTCAAATCGAAATGAATATCGCTGCATTATTAAATGGTTTTCAACTATTGATATTAAATTTCTAAAAATTTATTTAGGTCTCAGCATGTTCGGCTTGATTTAAGCAGATTAAATATCAATTAAATTTTAGTAGAATTTTTATTTTGTAATTTGCGTATTTTTATAAACATTTAAAACGTGTATGTTTACAATATTCGCATAATTAATTATCGCATTATTAAACATTGACAGCGCAGTGGGAAACCTTATTTATTTGATGAGCAAAATATTGCGAATAACAGTTGCCTTAATTTAACATTTAACCTGTGGCTTGTTAGTTGCGTTAATAAAAGAATAAAGACTTTTGACATATTAAGGTTTGGTAATTAATCGCTGCTCGCCCGCAGGGGTCGCAGTGGATGGAATATTCTCTTTAATTAGATATATCAAAGGCATTTCAGCTATGAAGTGATATTTATTATATGTAATGAATCTGAATAACAAGCTGTAGAGTGTAGGATTACATATATATAACTGTATGTGTGTGTGTGTGTGTGTTAAGCCTAAGTGAGGAATGCTAACGATGAGAGCTGTCGACATATTAATCAAATATATGTGCTAATGCCCGAATATTTTCTGAAATACTGCAGTTACTGGAATATTCAGAGCTGATAGCCTGTTGTCATACACGCGCTGGGTATATAGGTTTTATGTAAATATACATTTATTTAAATAATGCATATGAGGTTGATATGGGCGATAATCCTCTGCTTGCTCTCATCTCTTCGTTAAAGTCTAAGAGATCATGAATTTGATTTGCTCGATTTGATTACCATATAATCAGGGACAGCACAGACTTTAGAGTGGACCTGATTTGTTTTTAATAACAAAAAAAAAAAAAAAACAAATGTATAATTAAATAGTTATTTATAATTTACAATTTGTTCAGAATGTGGTCAAAACTAAAATATTTTGAACAGAGCTGCAAAACTTGTTTTCAGTTTGTTTGTCAGAAATGTGTCGTGAGTACGAAGTGTGTCACTGGCACATTTACGAGCATAGTTTGTGTGTGTATGTGTGTGCGTGTGTGTGTGTGGAATTTGGGTATAAAAGTTTGAGTGCAAACAAATTTAAATCGTATTTGTTTTCGGCTTGCTAAACTGCTGAGGGCCAGTTGCGCACTGCATGCTGCGCCTCGGCGGGGCTCTGCATGAAATTGCAAAAATTAAATATCTATTTGTGTTTGGTGTCCGGCCATCGGGACCCTGAGCCAGTTGGGGGTGGAGGACGTGAATCGCTTTGAGCTCTTCTTTTTTTTTTTTTTTTTTTTTGTTTTTTTAGTTGGCCTCAAATTTATGTTGGTCTGTTTGTTGGCATTTGTGATTTCAGGCGCTTATCCTCTGTGCATTTGGCGCAATCGAAAAAAGTTTGCTTTTAATTAAAACATATTTCGAAGCGGTTTTTTCTTCATTCACTAACAGCCATCAAATACAACTGAAAGCATGCCGGGAATAAGCCCTGCAAATGGCTCATTCATCTATATCGCGCTCTGCAGTTTTCTTCCTCATGCTTTGTTTTTATTTGTAAGCTAGCAGTTTTGTATGGCTGTTCATTCCATTAATTAACATTCAATTAGGCGAAAATTGAATGCACCCGCTTCGCTTTCGAGGGTCATTGAAGCCATTCATAATTAAATGGTTTGAGTGCAGCTTATACAGCATCCATATGAATGGCTTAGATGTAATATTAATCCGTTTGCCCGAATACCAAGGGCTGCTGTTGCTGCTTGAGCTTCGCCTGCTGCACCGACTCCTGCCCCTACACCAGCCGCTTTCGTTTATCACAGAGTCAGATAATTGCGCGGTATCTGGTTTGCTTTCTTCCCCCTGCTCAAGTTATTGCTTTTATTTCATGTTCTTTATTTTTTATTGTTGATCACAGCTTTATAGATTCTCGTGCCAAACAGCGAATACCAAATCAAATTTCGCTCCAAGAAAGTTGGCGCTATCTGATGTCGACATTAGATATATGCCCCTCCTCCTGTATCACACCCTGCGGCTGCTGCTGCCTTATTGTGTGCCATGAGCTATGGTGTTTCCTGACAGCCCTCACTTCTGCGTAACTTTTGTAATTATGATACTTGTTAAGTTTTTAATAACGTTGCGAATCAACTAGTTCTTTTTAATAAGTTTACTTGTGATGGGCGGGCAGAGGCTAGAGAGAGCAGGGGACTGGGAAAGAGAACCTGATATAAACTATAATATTTTGACATGTATTACAATATAAAATGAACAGAACTGTTAAGCCACCTGCCTATCACAGGGAACTTTACTTTTCCTTAGTTTGCAGGAGCTAAACATGAAATGCCATATGCAAATGCAATTCGCATACTTTTTACGACTTGTACTCAGTTTTAAGGATCTGTTTTATGTAAAGTTTATTTTGCTGTCAACTCGGCAATCCAATCGATTCCTTCCACTCCTAAGTAGGTGCCTCCAAAACGTATCCTGCAACAAACAGCAGAAGCACTACGTGATTGGAGCCTGCGTATGTGTTTGTGTGTGTGTTTGTGTGTGGGTGTTTGTGTGTGGGTGTGTGTCAGAACTTTCGACATTTCAACTAATGAAATTTTTGTTGTTGTGCGAGGTGGCAGCGCTGCGTAGCAACAATTCCTTCTGCCAGCCTCTTGCCTGCTCCTGCTCCTTATGCCATGTGTTAAATGGATGCTTTTGTTGACATCACGTCGAACTTGTTACTGCTGTCATTGGGATATTGGCAAATAGCCCGGCCACGCCCAAACAGCTGCAGCTGCACCTGCAGCACGCGTCTCACTGGACGAGTTCACAGTTCGTCTTCCCTGACAAATATATGCTTCAGGCACCATTCACCATTCACCATTCACCATTCACCACTCACCTTAAAGCCAGTTGCGATTGCAATTTGAGCTCTTTAATTCTGGGTTGAGTTTCAGCCTTGCGTGTAATTCGAAAGGCAATAATGAATGCTTTTTTCCTTTGCTGTAAGATACATTGAATAAATGATTAAGCGCCAGTTAAACGTGCTATCAAATTGTTTAATTAAGCAGCCGTAATCCAGCTGGCCACTCCAGCATTGTCAATGGGTAAATTTATGGGTCAGGCACAGGCACTGCAGCAATGCAACGGAAGATCTCAATGGCTGTGAGATGCTCGTTCACATATTGAAGAGGTGGCGAACTTGGCTGTTCCCAAAAGTTTGTGAGAGATTTTGCCAATGCAAATTTTATGGCAGGGCAATTTTAATTTACAATAATTAATATTCATAAAAATTCGAATAAAGCTTTCTTCATTTTGTTAATTAATAGTTAAAGAAAAAGTTGCAATTGCATCCACAAAAATGACTTACAATAATGACAATAACATGAACGACAGATAGTGGGACGTGTAGTAGTATTGGTAGACATATTTAAAGCCAATTTACTCGTTATAGGCCCATGACGAGAATAAGAAGCAAAAGGATTGTATTCAAGGTTCATTTCATTTTCTTTTTTTCACAAAGTGCTCTTTTATCTCTCAGCAACAGCAGCAGCAGCAACAGCAGCAGCAGCAACAGCAGCAGCAGCAGTAGCAGTGATCAAAGGCATCTGGAGCAGCTACACGAGCCATTGGCAAGCAGTTAGCACAACAAAATATACCACACACACATGCACACACGCACACACATTCATACAGTGTCGAAATAACATTTCGCCATGGAGCAAATTGAGTATTAAGTATTTTCGAATACTCTACCGAAAGGCGGAAGTGGCTTGGCCAACGGAAGCGGAAGCACTCACATTACTCAGCTCAAGTGGGGCAAAGGCAGAGGCAGAGGAATAGCAAGAGGAATCTTTGCTGGCAGCCAGCACCAGTTGCTGCCGCAGAGTGGCTGATGATGTTGCCACCGACTCAGAGTGTGCTGCTTTTTCAAAATCGTTGATTTGAGCAGGTGATTTGCTTTTCTTTTAGCCGGCTGCAAATTGTGCAAATGTTTTTCCTGCTTTTTAGCACAACTCTTGCCAAAGAGAAATACCTACACACATACATCGATTTCTTCTTCTTTTATACATATAATGTGTGTGGGTTGGGTTGCTTCTACGGCGTAGATACTTGGCTAAGGCAATCAAATTGTTTTGCATTTGTTGGCAATTGTAGCAAACATTTGCCAAATTGTTTCCAGCATAAGCCACAAATCAATCAACTAATTGATTCGATTTTGATTGAATGCTATTTGGGTAATCTCATATATGAAATATATTTAAGATCAAATACTTTGATTCGGACTTAAGCTGAGTATTTAATACGTGTGAAAACACAGATAATCTAATGCCTTTTTACAAATAAAAATTAATTATATAAAATTGATGCTAAACAGAGATTACACACAAATTCATGCATGAAAAGGCTGAGAGGTGTTTCTGAAGAAAACTCAATTTAAATGTAATGATAAATATTTTCATTTAATTTTTTTTTGTGCCTTCTGCTTAAAATATTTGCGTGTATTCAAGCTAAAGATGAAATTAAATGCATTCAAATTAATTATGAATTAAAGCTCAATAGCTCATATTCAGTTGATTTGTGCTTAAGCTCCCGTTTACAAGCGGCTTCAGATTATTTTTCAGCGTTAATGCAATATGATTATATAAATACATGTAGTATTTGCTGAAATTAGCAATTGGCAGCATAAACGTAATATTTTATTATGAAAAAGCGAATCCACTTAGTTTTTGTATCCCTTAAATCGCTGTATTAAATGCTGGCCTAAAGTAATTGAGCTGGCTTTAAGTGAGTTGGCAAAGAAATAACATGCTTTGGCATTTCTGTTCAACCATTTGCTTGACGCTCGACTCGAGATTTGTTTAGCCTTTTTGCCCCACGGACGAGTGGGTTTAAAGCTAAGCATTTTGGCTCGCAAATTAAAATAAATTACATCAAATTTGTTCCCTCTCTATTTGCCTTTTTATTTATTTTATTTTTTTGGTAGCTACATCCTTTCATTTTGCACTGCTGCTGTTGCTGTTGCTGCTGCTGCTGCTGCTGAGGCTGCTGCCTGCTGCGCAACAAAGTGGATATTCGAGGGCGACATTAAGTAGATTATTTACAGTTTGCGTATTACGCTGAGATTGTGGACTAAATGTGGCTTGTAACAGATTTAATTGGCAGCTAAGGTCACTTGGAATCTGTGCCCTTTATAAACTGGCAGATGAATGCATGAAGTTGATGTCAACAAATGGGTCGTAAAATGTCGTGCTGTCATCAGTTTGGCCACTTGAAGTGTACTTTCGGAGCTCAGCTCGAATCAAATCAGGTCTTAAGCAAATTGACTTTAATTTGTCACGTAATTCGGAATTCAAAAGGCAATTAATTTCAACACCAGGCACTTACATTTGCGGCTGGCCACACGCAGTCCAAGAGGAGAGTGGAGTGTGGTGAGTGGAGAGAGGAGAGAGGGGGCTGTTGACATTCAAAGGGTGCGTGGAGCAGCTATTAAGAAATACAAAATTTATATTAATTTTACAGTTATGATTACGAGTGGCAATTCGCACTAATTGGACACAGGACGAGCGTCAAGACGGCGTCCCATCCAGCAGGAGACGGCCATTGTCGGGGTATCCATTGGCTGTGCGCACCGCAGCTGTGAGCAAGGTGCTGTAATTATATTTACCGTTAATTCCCACACTTGCCTTTAACCTATTTGGCTGTGCGAAGGCCGTGCACAAAGCAGACGAGCAACAAATAGCAAAACAAAAGCAGAGCAAACAGCGCAAATCAGACACCAAAAGGCTACAAAGGATTGCGACCCGACGACAGACTCCACAGCATTACGGCATTTGCCATCCAATTGTCGACTCTCGATTGTCGATTCTGGATTGTCGATTCTCGATTGTCAGTGGCCATTTGAATCGCTTTCGATTACGCGTTTTGTTTGCTTTTAATTGCACCGCTCATCCGTTTCGCTCAATGAAAATCGTCTCGTCCTCTCTCTCTCTATCTCTTTCTCTCTTTCTCTTTCTGCTCTCTTTCAGTATTCTATTCTATCCATCTAACTCTTCCTTGTACTGCTCGGGCTCTGCCGTTTGACAAGTTCGAGCTGTGCGCCGCACAATGCACCCACTCAGGCAGCTGTGCACTCAGCCAACGATTCAGTTGCCTTCACACAGATTGGCTGCATTCGAGCACATCTGCAATTCTTATTCAGCTGAAAATGTAAGTGAAATGCTGCAATGGGAAGTATGTACTATGTATATTATATATATGTATATAGATACGGGCATAAACATTTGGATTACATTTACATTTGCCGCCCACTCGCTGCATGAACGCACCTGAAAGAGCACCTGCGAAAGCACCTGCAAGAGCACCTGCCGGAGCACCTGCGTAATTGCAGCTATTCGTGCGCGCATATCTTAACGATATGTATATTATTTACTTTTTATTCCTTTAAATGGAGCACGCTGAACTGTCTGCATGTTATGTAAATAGAAGTTTAAATGGAACTTTGTGCAGTTTACCAAAATTTATTTTGAAATATTATTGAGCACTTAATTGGATTATGGTTGAACGACTACAAATTCATAAATTAAAGTAAATCTTCATAAATTAAAAATCTATGATTGTATAAAGGGGGAAGCTCTCTGAATTTCAAGTCTGAGCGAAGAGTAATTTTATTCTTTTATTTATTAGTGATTAGAATTAATATAATGATAATAATAATAATAATAATAATAATAATAATAATAATAATAATAATTGAGGAGTGATATTATATTCAACAGCTAAATAATTCATTTATAGCTCCCAATAATTTAAAAAATTAATATAATTTACGATTTAATAATGCGTTCTGCTATTTAGAGCATTACTCAGCAACAGCTTAACATTAAGAAAATAAGCCACGTTTGGTAATAGAGATTAACTTAAACTCAATAAATTGATGTATAAATACCAAAGAGTTTATTTTTCTACAACTCCTCAAACACAAGAGATTCTAAGTTCTATAAGTTTTGCCCTTTGGCTTTCCATCGAGCTCGTTATATCAATACAGGAACAGGAGGCACGCATAAAGCATGAATTTTGAATGGGTATTTATAAAATGTAGTTGTTATTTTCAGCCATAAACATTTCGACTTTACGAGCCGGGCGCATAATGCGAAGCACTCAAATTAACAGCTGTGAACCGGACTCGAGTGTGGGTGAGGCCTGTGTGACAACATGTGCTGCCGGGGGGCGGGGCTGCCCCTCGAATTCATGAGCTTGGCACACAGTTAGTGTGTGGCTGTGCGACATAAAGTATATTTTGATTATTTGTTGAGTCAAAAGCTGAACAGTTCAGACAGGCCGCGGGCATTGCTTCGGCATCTGCGACGTCATGGGCAGCAGGCGGGAGATTCCATCATTTGCATTTCAAATTCGTTCGAGTTGAACTGCTGCGCTGCTCTGCCAGGTTCTTGAAGGCTAGCGACGACTGCAAATGCCACAAATGGCGTGTTAACACAACAAAGAGGTAATAACAATAGGCTCCCCGCTATCTGTATCTATATGTGCGTGTGTGCGTGTGTGTAACATTCCTATAGTCAGTAAGCGAGGATCCGTTACGACATTCCCGCCCTCGCTTTGTAAACATTTTTACTAGCCGCCGTTGTTGCTGTTGCTTTTTATGCGGAAGCTGTGTCAATACACGATAAATTGAACTGTGCAAGAATTTATGTTGGCACTTTGTGAGAGCACACAAATTCCAGCAGCGGACCTCCACCGGCTGGCCCCTCCATGGGTGCGGCCTTACCTTTCATCCAGCTGTGCAGGGGAGTCGCCCTCGCATTCTCTGGGGACTTGAAAAGATCAATAATATTTATTTATTTGTTACTTGCTCTTTGACAAAAGCACACAAGATTAAGACCAAAGCCCTATATATCACGCCTCTCGCATATTGGGTCAGATTTAATGGCGTTGCGTAGTTTTATTGTCACACACACGCGCGCGGGTAGACACGGGGGGAGAGCAGCCTCCTTGTGGCAGGACACGCAGTAAATTAAACGAGCAGACAAAGAATTCAACGGCCCGAAATGCTAAGTTAATTTAAGGCGCCACTCTAAAGTGGTCTAGGCTTTGATTTAGAGTGCCGCAATTTGTGCAAGCCAATGGCAAAAGCCCCAAAAAGAATATTGGGCATCGATAGGATTCACAGCGAACAGTCCTAGCCGGTGGCCAAAACTAATCTGTTGAGCTTGAATTTGATTTAAGAGCAACTTTGTTGAGACCCTAAAAGACAGCTGCAATGGCAGCAGGGGCAAAGCTACTGAACTGGCGGACATACGACTTCTATATATATTTTATATAATATTTATTACAGTATTTTAAATTTAGTTAAGCGAGAACTCGAGTTGCAAGCATTCGTAAAATGTTTCTTTACATTTAAATTATAAATAATTTTTTATTATTAACTGTAAGTAGAGACTAAAGACTAAATTAAATAAGAAGTTGACTCCTAATTTAAAATACAAATAATTTCACCTCAACTTCCTACTCAACTCTGTCCGCCCAAATAGAGTTATATTAAGTATGGAAGGCTTGTTTAATTTTCTGTAAGCTCCCAAAGAACTGCTAAGCATAAAGCAAATAAATTTGAAGTCTATTGTAAGCGCCATTTGGCCAGGGCTAAGGCGCGAAGGACATGCGCAGAGCGAGGAGCCGGCACAAGCGTGGAGGAGAAACGTCGAAACAGTCGGCGGAACGAGTGGCAAATGGAATGAAACAAGGGGCAGAGCCAAGTGTATCGCTGGGGATGCTGCCAAGTGGAACAGGCATCTGGCCAACAGACAGCAGGCCGGCGGGGCCGCACGAGCTTCCTGTCGCTGACTGCATGCGATTCAGTTGAAAATTTGCATCCTTTGCGAGCGGACGTGACTCCCGAGCGCCAGGACCAAAACGGATGTCAACTTGTCGCGGTCTCGAAACTCGCTCGTGGCAAGTCGTGCGAGGCGCCAATGCCTGGCCAAGTGCGTTTGTTTAGATGCGAGCTGAGGCGGCTAAGTGTGCCACAAATAGGTGCAAGGCGTAAGAAATTGGCCGTTGCGCAGCTATTTTAAGCAACGAACTGAAGATTGTGTATAGCTGTGTAACTGTGTGCGCTGGTGTGTGTGTCCCAAGCGTCTTGGCTGAGTCAGCGTGTTGGCTAAGCAACTGCCGAAATCACTTTCCAAAGTTGCTTGTTTCTCGTGTATTAGAATGGATATTAGAATGGGGAACTAAATGTGCAAAGCAAAAGCAACGAGGAAAAAAAGGAGCAGCGACAAATGAGAAGGACCTTCGCCGATGCTGCGGCCGCAATGTCGTAAAAAGGGATTATTGTGTATTATACGCAGGCACGGAATAAAAACTTGAATAATATTTTCGAGGCGGCGGCTTAAGCCATAAAGTGCAACTCAGCTGTGAATAACTTGCCTCATGTGCTAAGTCCGGTGAAGAAATGAAACATTAAAAATATCGTTTATCAAGCTGTGCCTAGAATATCTCTGTAAAGCTGAAAACTTGTTAAACAGTGTCAGTGGGCCGCAAGTTTCCCAATCTCTTTTGTGAACAACTTTCGACATAACTCACGGGGAAAATAATGTTCGCGCTAGTTTGGCATATGGTAGGTGAATATATATCGAGCGAACTCTTTTTCCAATTCTCTCAATTGGATGGCAATTTGAAAAATTTGCATGATTAATAGCGCGCAGATCTAAAGAAAAGTTAAAGTTGAAAGTTATGCTAATCAGCTGGATGTCGATCAAAGAGTCAAGAAAAGACAAGAAAAACTATTTACAGGCTAATCGAAATTCGTAAACTTATTTATATTGATTGATTATATGATTGCTTTATCAAATTATATAAATTATACACACACACATATATTTATATATATATATATATATATATGCTCTGAGTTTGTTTCCAGAAACAGAATAAAGATTGTAGCTGTAACTGGCACAAGGTAAAGCAATAGAAAAAGCAATGAAAGCGCGTGGCAATAAAATCAAAGAACAACGCAAAAGACACAAGTAAAAAAAAAATAGAAGCAAACAAAAAATAGATATATATATTTATATATATATATATATATATATATATATATATATATATATATATATAAATCAAGTTGCAATCCGCTGAAAAGCAACGGAAGGAAGGCAACGAGAGCACTTCCCGACCCCAGCGAATTAATTCAATAAACCTATTTATCTGGGACGGGCGGGCAGCAGCGGCGTCTGGGAATAGACGCACACATTTCGCATAAAATGCGAAAAACTTTGACAGCCAACGGGGCGCACTGCAATCAGAATCAGAATCAGAGGCCAGCGCCGTGCCGAACACTTGGAGACAATGCTCCGCCAATGGTTCCGCAAACGAGTCCCCAATGGCGGCGTTCGCCTAGCAAGGAGCGCACAAAAGCAGCTCTAAATGTCATCGCTGCAAGCAACTGTGCCAGAGGGACTGCCAGGACGAGCGGACGGACGCACAGGACCAAGTCAAGGAAGCTACCAACTGCAAAGATGATAGTCTGCGACTCGGACGAAAATGCCGGACAACGGCGCCAATTTGTACGCACGGGCAAGACGTTGAGTTGGCAACGCATCTGGCTGACAGCTTGGCTCCCCCTGCTCCTGGCTGCCCTCGACTTGGGGCCACGTAAGTACAGCTCGGGGCCATATGTGGCTATGGGTGTGGCTGTATCTGTGTCTGTGTCGGTGTCTGTATCTAGCCAAAACAGTTCTATTTAATTTAAACCCCCACAGACCGGACCTACGATTTGATTTCGATTCGTTCGTTCTTTAACCCTGCGTGCTATATGCATGCAAAATTATAATTGAATATGTCACATGCCGCAGCTCGTAGCCTGATTTGCCAACAGTTAATTGGTTTCGTTTATATGAAATCATCTGCCAATTTGCAAATATGCAAGGTCCTTAAATCGTGCTAAACTGAGGCATATGGCTTACGGCATTTTAGATGTAATTTAATTCTGAAATAATTTTGTAATATTTAACATAAATGTGTATATTTTTTTTTTAATTTGAAAATATTAATTTACAGATCAATAAGTACATTTCTCTGGGTTGCTTATACGTAATTTAAGATATTAATGATTTTAGAATATCTAACAAAAATATTTTTAATTTTTGCTGATAAATGTTTGATTTAAAAAAGCGACTGAAACGGCGATTAATTACAGGGTATTTTTCAGTCTTCCTCTAACTCTGTACTACACTATGCTACAGGGCTTCAGGGCAATTATAGCTTCCACTCCCTGAATTCGCTTACTGTGTTTGTTTTCCTTAACGCCCGACTGCCAATCTCACAGTGAAAAATAGCGCAGGCCGAAGGCGGAAAATACCTTAAGGAAAATTAAAAAATAATATTTAATGAAGAGAAGAGATTAATTGCCTGTCCGAGCAGGACAGTGTGCCAGCGCACTGCCGTTTGAGAATATCTCGAGCCACTGTGCACGGATCACAAACTCCAAGGTTCTGTGACCCTTCGGGCACTCGAGCATGAGTCTCGCCTGTTAACTTTGGCTCGCTTTGTAAAGTGAAGATGAGCTTCAAGCGTAGCGTAAAATAATTCAATTAATTTTACACGCGTGCACAAAAATCCGTTAATAAAGCCGATTAACACATGCGCGTTACCAACAAGGTGTATCTCACACGAATATATTAAAAACTTTTATTGACAGTCAAGACTGTAAGACGCAGGCATTTTCCCTGAAGTAGGATTTCCGCAAGGGAGCAAACGCTTCACTGGCTGATTGACGATTATCTTGGCCAACAGGTAGACACCAGAATGGTCTGCCATCAGCTGGCTGGTAAAGCTGCTCGGGCAGCATGCGGAGTATGAACAGAGCTGATCTGTCTCTGAGTCGCCATGAAGCAGGGGCCTCTTCGTGGCTATCTCAAAGAAGATGCAGCCAATGGATCAGATGTCCACAGGGCAACCTTCAGGCAACCCATACTAGAGTATTCGGGCGCCCGTTACTAGAGTGTGACTACCTCGTGAGCTGGAAACAGCAGCTCAGACCAAAGTCAGCCAACATGATGCGGCCTCTATCGATCAGCATATTCATATACTCTTCAAGATGAATGCAGGCCATCTGGAAGAGAAAACTTTAGACCCGCTTGGGGTCCATCAGTTGGCTGACTGCCAGCAATTCGAAGTATTGCCACAGGTTCATTGAGAGGTATTCGAGTATCAAGCATAGGTTGCCATCTACGATCACGACGTTCTACAACGTGACTATGATGGGGTGCTTCAGCTCTCTGGGCAGCGATATCTCTCTGATGGCCGTCGACGGTAATCCTTCCTCCCCAGGAATGCGTTTCACGCTTTTCAAGACCACAAGTTTGCCAGTCAAGCGACTCTGCGCCCCGTAGACAACACCATAGTTGCCTTTGCCAATCCTTCTCTTTTTCTCATAGTTCTCCATAACGTGAGATGTGATTTTACTTTTACTATATCGAAGCCATTTAAGCCAGTTAAGCCATTTGAGCTGAGTCCTCGCCTTTGCATACCATCAGTAGTTGGTAATACTGATGCGGATAGTTCTTTACAGTCCCTACAAAAATTTTAAAGATATGTAAAGATATACATGATATACTAAAAATCCCTTATCAACTTTTCAAAGCGCGTTTACCATAAGTCTTGGTTATCTATCAGCAACAATTTGCTCAGTGCTAAACCAAAAGCATTGCTGGCACTATCGAGCACTATCGAGCACTATCGGCACTCGATGGTCCGTTTTATGCTATTTTGAAGAGGTTATTATTATGGCTTTCAGCAGGCGCTTTTTGCGGATCACTTTTGCCATGCAATTTAAATTATTAACAGATGTGCGCACATTTCAATACAAAAGTTTCAAGCGTTCTGGCCAGAGTTCCGCCCCATTGCCAATCCACTTGGCCATAATTCATGAGCCGCAGCTGAGAGTTCCTTAACCCTCCGGCTGCCCTCTGGAGCACCATTGTACGGTTAAATGCGAGAAACCGCTTACAACTGCAATCGGTAGCCGACGAAGGGCTGACTGGGTAAATGCTCGCTGACCAATATGCAGGCAAACAAAAATAAAAAGCACAAAATAAAACAATAAATTTGTGGCTCGAGCAGGGCGCGGCTTGGCAGAGCTTTGAAAAATGCGCTGAAAACATTAACGAAATTGAATACTTGCCAGAAAATGTTTAATAAACACATTTGCAGTGGCAACACTTTGTTGATGCCGCCAGCCAGACAAATGCTCATCCAATTTCAAGGACCTGCAGTGCAAAGGATGTGGGGGATTTTCGGCAGCAATCCCAATGCGCTTTCATAAAAGTTTGAGTGCAGCTCGTTATGCCAAATAAATGAAGTTTGTCTGCTGCTGCTGTTGCTGACGCTGCTGATGCTGCTGCCGCTGCTGCTGCTGCTGCTGCTGCTTCTGCTGCTGCTTTTCGTATAAATTTTGTAATATTAGAAAATTGTTTGGCTCTCGTGCGGTTCCTGCACTTTGTGCACTTGGCTAATTTGGAGAATGTGGCAAAGTTTGAGGCTGGACAAGCCGGTGCTATTCTGGCCTGCTGTTGCCTGTCTCTGCTACGCCAGGCAATTTCAGAATGCTTAGCTCTGCCACGCCCCCTTAAATGGCAAATCCTTTAATGCTCGGTCCAGAGTAGCAGGTCGAGGCAGCGCAGGATCCAATTGGGTTATTCCGGCCAAAAGTGTTTGTTTACCCTCATAAATTATGAATCTGCGCAACAAGGATGGCAGCCCACATGTTCTGGGCCACGCACAGGGGCACATGTCGGTTGACCTCTGTCGCTGCTGTTGCTGTTGCTGTCGCCAGCCTGTGCCCGAAGTGTTGCCCTGGAAACACCTAGCTCCCGCTACAACATGCTGAAAAATGCTCAACGAAAACGAACTGAACCCAACCGGACTGAACCGTGGCATGCCGGAACGCCAGCGGGAAGCTGTGAGCGGAGCAGGTCCATCCTGTCTGCTTCCGAGTATCAAATACCTTGCTTTATGGCGCACAGTGGTTAGCAGTGTGGGCGTCTCGCATATATGTATGTACTTTTGTTTCAGTGTATCTTCATTTTTTTCATTTATTTATTTATGTATTAATATTTCTAGCTTAAAAGCGAAATCATAGAATGTATATTTTTTCTCTTTTATACATAAAATATTAAAATAAAAATCTTTCAGCTGAATAGAAATTTTGTTTTCTCTTTAAATTCTCAATTTCTTTTGCAAAAATATTATTCTAATTATTATTAATATATTTTTTCTTTTTATTATTAACATTAGTGTTTTATAATTATTGTTCGATAAGGTATCTAAGACTATCCTGCCCCATCTACTTAATCTCATTCCTATCCTCCTTAACCCTCAATATGAACGTTAGTATTTATAATTTGCGCCTATTTCGCAGCACTTGTTGCCACTGTTCATTTAGTCGCACGCCCTAAACTAACAACTTTGTTGAGGGGTCCACGCTGCTCTTTTGGCCTGGAAAAATCGAGAGGGAAGAAGGTTGACTTTGAATTATTCAGAGGGTTTGCGCTGGCGACCAATAAAAAGCGCCAAGCACAAGACACGAACGGAAAGCTGTGTGAAACAATGCAAAAATAACAATAACAGCAAAAGTGAAAAGAACAACAACAACAAAATAACAATAACAATAACAACAACAACAACAACAAGTGTGTGGCATTAGTGGCTGGGGCGTGTAATTGTTGAAAAATAGGAAAAGTGCCCACCAGATGACAAAGTGCAGTCGACCAAGCATCACCGAGTCTTGGGAGAGGGTGTGGGCCTGGGTCTGTCCGGCTCCACTCCCGTCCAAGTTTGAAAATGGCCCCAAAAATAACTAGCAAAAATGTTGGAGCAATGGTCTCCATATATCGGCCTGCATAGGCCGTGACAGGAGTAGGGGCAGAGGCAGTGCTAGGGGCAGGCCGAGAGGCTCAGAGGTTCAGTTTCGGGGCTGGCGTCGAAATTTATGAAATATTCCCAGAGCACATGCCGACAGACGACGACGGATGAGGAGCGACCGACAGCCCTGCTCGGCCGAGAGCCAGATGAAAAATGTTTTGTTTTGGCGACGTTGGAACTTATTTATGAGCTGTGCCGACGGCGGTGGCGGCACTCGCTGGACAGGGCACAACCCACCGGCGGTGGGTGCGGTTGCGGGCATCGGTCTGAGTGCTAAGCTCGTCGGCGGGTGGTTGGAGCGCGGTTGTGTGGGTCAGGGTTTGGCAACCGGCAATAAAGGCGAGCGGCGCGATAAAAAGCACTCCGGAAGAGCCCAAAACACAGATAATGGAATGTCCTGCAGATTCGCATAATTATTTTACTTGATTTATACGCAAGCACTCGGGAGTTGTCCCCAGAGGGTAAGCAGAAAGAATTCGCTCTGATTCACCCAAGCTTCTGCAATAACAAAGCAAAATCAACAACATTGAAATTTGCGTTGTTTATTGCTCCACCTTGCGCATAATCAGAGCCAAAATGCAAATATCGTTAATAATAATTTGGCTTACAGAGTTTGGCCTCAACCCCGTTTTGATTTTCAATCGTGAGACGTGACCTGTGCATTGATTTCCGTATTCAATTTGCCGTGCTTTGGCTGATGAATATGAGATGTACTGAAATGTGAAATGCTGCCTGAAAGATACAAAAATATCTCAAGATACAGAACTGTATTTGAGAGATACACGCTGATGTGATATGCCCAGCTGATACTGTATCGCTGAGGTATTGTTTAATTCCTTGGATCGCCTCGTGTTCGACTGTTCAAGTAATCGTAGCTGCACAGTGAAACACGAGATATTTGTTGTTTGTTTTCTTCTGTGCGATGACGCCAAGACTTTTGCTCAGCTTTGCTTTGATATAATATATATAAGGATGAGCCTTTGATGTAGGAATGATGCGAAAATGCGACTGTCTCCGGCAATGCGGCTGCTTTTAGAGACGTTAATAGGAGCGTGGCGGAGTACGCGCAGGAGCACGGTGCGGGTACGTAATGAGACGCCGAGCAATGCTCCAGTTTCAATTTACGCAGCTGAAACAGAAGCCAAAGGCGAAAAAGGGAGAGTCCTGCTTTGCCACACGTAGCGACCAAACATGATGCCATAAAAATAAATTGAGCCAGTCCCAAACCAAAAAGCAAGAGTGCTGCATAAAAACAAAGAGAGCAAAAGAGACAGTCAGGCGGGCACGAGAAACGAGGGGGCGCAGCACAACCGAAGTAGGCGTCGAGTCGACTGACTCGTTCGAGCTGTTCGCCTCCTATTGAATTTCGAATCAGCCCAACCCAACTCAAAGCAAGCCAACCCAACCCAGTCCAACCCAGCCGTATTTGTGTGCTGGCGTATCGTATATACATATTTTAACTGTGACACCCAACATATGTTTCACTTTGAATGACTACAAGAAAATTGTTGAAGCAATTTTCACTAAACACAACATTCCGCAGCAGCTGGAGCGAGCCACCCACCCGATGGCCCGCCCACATAAGCATCCGCTTACCCACACGCATGCAAATGCGTGCTTCATGCGTAGACTGAATTTTGTATTTGCCCAGAAATATGTACGAGTACAATTTCCTATTTAATGTTACGGCCGTCCCTTCCTCCTTGCTTCTTCCGCCCACGCTGCCAGATATGTTTATTTATTTATTTGCAGGCGGAAAAAAGACAGGCGTAATTGCTTATTGATTGATTTTATACACATTCTCAAAGCAACATTCTTTAATATTTATGGAAAATGCCAGCGAATGCCAAGTGTCATTACAATTCATCCACAATAAATGCGCCGTAAATCATAAAGAGCAGGAGGTTAAACACTTTGTAACATCTTCAAGCTAAGTGTAAATTGCTCAATATTTGCGGATAAAGAGTTCTGCTAAACATATGAATAAACAATGATCCCGAGTGGGTGTTTGCTGTCCCTGGTCTTTAATCATCGTGGTCCGATATTTTATACACAGATAAATACAGGGCACAAATAAGTCAATTTGTGTTCGCCTAACTAATTTGCAGCTGGGATAGGTTAATATGCTATTCTAAATTTCGGCTAGGTTGAAAAGTTTGGCAAAAAGTTCCGATGTTTGGTCAAAAGTTCGTTAGGGTAAGAAGTTTAATTGCACTAAAGTACGCAGAGCAGGTAAAGTTATATACAAACAAATGAGTCTGAGTTTTATATAACTAATTCCAAGCTGGGATGGGGGAGAACACTTTTCAAGAGTTGTCTGGGAAAGAGAGTGGGCTAAGATATGCACAGCTCTCCTCTACTTTCTTTATAAGAAGAAGAATTTGAGCAAGGTTTGTTATCCACGTAAAAGTATACCCTTTAAGGAAGATTTGTTTAGTTTAAAGTTTTAAGCAATTTCACAATTGCCTTGAAAGAGGACCCCAAGGACATCCATTAAGCATGGCTCCACACACAGCAGCAGCAGCAGCAGCAGAAACAAAAAGAACACGTTAAGAGAATTGTCAACAAATAGACGCTTAGCCAACTATCTTAACTCGGCGAGCATGGCTCGGGGCTAGGGGCTTCGGTTCTGGCTGCTAATCCAAGCGCCTTCAGCAATCTGCTGGCGCGTGTTTTATGCGCACTCGAGGTGCCCATAACCCAAAGTACTCCCCGAAGGAAAGTTTTGCTTTAATGTGGTGTGTGTGTGTTTGTGTTGCTCTTGGTGTTTAATGCCGCGGCCTGCTGGTCCATCTCCATCTAAGCCATGGTCATGGCTGGCTGATGGCAGAGGCTCCATCTTGGCTTCCTTAAGCCGCAGCGAGTGGGTCTTTGCATAGACATCAGCAGGATACGGCTAGTGGAGTGTGGAGCCAGATTGCAGAGTGTTTAGTTGTTGGCTTTTTAATTATGAGCCCTGCCAGCTACGCATCCTGCTGCCATGACTTTTTATTGGATATGTAATTACTTTTGGCCCTGGGCGCTTCCAAATTACAGACGCATATTTTTTATAATTACAACGCGCAGCAGCGGCAGCAGCGACACCAGCGGCAGAGCCCCATCAAAAAAGTTGTAACTGCCGTTTGGCCAAAAGTTGCTGCCCGTTTTGATACTCCGCTAATGATGTACGTGTACACGCATCAAATGGCCAACAAAATGCCGTTGAGCATGAAATCATAATTAATCCATTGACCTTAGCGCGCCGCAGGGCGGGCAGGGGGCGTGGACGCCCGACTCCTGCACATGTGAGCTGCTGTTAGTTTCGCGTAATTAAAAGCTGTTAAGAGCGGAATTATGATATGCATTATCAAGTCTCACATTTAATTCATTTCATGAAATTTATCTGAACACGTCACATTTATTATTTAAATTAAAGTGCTTCGAGATCTGGCAACATTATAGTATTATTAGATATTTATCAGCTAAACAGGCATTATTTAGAATTATTTTTGTTCATTACTTATATTCAATCTTAGACTAACAACTTGAGGCAGGCAACCGCCGGGCTCATCAACGCTCGACTAAAAGGTTAAATAACAGCATATGGAGCCGTCTGCCTCCTCTTGACGCACAGTGTGGCCTCCTCTTGATGCACAGTGTGGCAAATTGCTGCGAGTGAATGTGTTTGATGAAACCAGCATAAGAACTGTGTTTTTAATAGATAGCCAACATATTGAGCAGCAATAGCTGCAGCAATTCTGCTCATATATATTCGCTTATGATGATCTTAGCTCTGCTCAAAGTCTCGCCCACTGTTGCTGACGATGTGGCAGATGAGCCGGCCATTATGTTGTCTGTGCTGAAATTTGAATTTGCTTATGCACACACAACCAGTGTAGCTGCGTGTGTGTGTGGGTGCGTGTGTGTGGGTGTAGGTGCTTCAGGTTTTTCGCCTAGCTGCATGGTTCGAACAGACCTAATTTGAGTAATTCGAGGTCTCATTTGAGCGCATTACTATTCAGTTTGCGTACGGACGTCGAGGTGAGTGGAGGCTAAGCGTTTGCTCATTTTGGTAACACACTTGAGTTATGAGCCTCGGTGAATGCGGTGCCAACTGCCAGAACTTCAACACAACTGCCGAGCGAGGAGCGAGGGGCGAGTGGCGATGGGCGTTGCCACTCCCCTTGCCAACGGCAATTCCAAGTAGCTGGCCGCAAACACAACAAAAACAATTCAAGTGTTATTGCACGTTTCACTTACATGTCCTGGGCCACGCAGTGTCCTCCTGCCTGCTGGCAGCTCCTTCGCATTTGTTTATGTTAGCCAAGCAATTGTGGCTGCAGGGCGTGGCATTGGGCATAGGGCAGGAGGCGAGGGGTGTGTGTGGTCTGCTGTCGCTATTTTGTCGCCGAGTTCAATAACTGTTGAGATCACACAACATGCGAGGTCCTTTCGTAACAAAACACCCACACACACACATGCATACATAGACGCCTTTGCGTTGTTGTGGCCTGTAAATTAATCGGCTTAGAAGCCAAAGTAAACAAAGAGAGAAACTCAGTTTTGTCAAGATTGAAAGGATTTTTTCGATTCGAATGGACTTTGCATGGCGTAGATTGCGTAAACCATCTAGCATCGGCTTATTGTGGCTAGGCCGATTTAATTGAAAGCTTAAGCAATGGTTTCCTTTAGGATACATTTCCACAAAACATAGCCATGCAGCAAACTGCATTCCGATTGGCCAGAGGCTGAGTAATGGCCGGACAGAGGGCGGGGCGCTTGGAGCTGTAGCTCCCAAATTTACTCGTTCGTTTTGCTTTCAATTTATATTTTTACGGCGTTTCACATTTGAAGCTCGACATTCGCATTTTTTCTTAGTTTTTTTTTTTTTTTTCTTTGCGGGTCCAGGCAGCCATTTACCTTTTTACATTTTAACCGGAGACCTTATCGGCACGCCCAAATCTCACGCATACTCAGTCACACTCGCATTCGTATTCACATGGCGAAATTTATGCGGTTTTTGCGCTTTTCGAAAACTGAAAACTTGAAAAACGAGACCAAAAAAATGGGATAGAAATTGTACCTTTATCAAGGCCTGACAAGAACGTGAAATGAAATAATTTAAAAATGCAAATTTTCTTTTTTTTTTTTTTGGCTGCCGGCCACCGAACCTGCAATCAGCCTAAACCCACGGCTAGACGTCTGATTTTTGGCCCAGTTGCGGGTTGGCCGGCATATTTGCGGTGCGGCTGGAACCCTTTGGGGCAATATGCTGCGTGTTGGCCAAGATTCTGGGCATTCAATTACATGAATTATTTTAGAATTTTAAGAAACGTTCAATGGTACCGGGGCGCAGGAACTTAATTAGACAGCTCCATCAAGTGGTAAAAGGAGTGACAAATCGAATCCCAACTTGGGACTCATTCAAATTAATCGCTTTGTAATACAAAACTCAAACAGAGCCCGAACAAAAACTTGAGTTGGATGAAGAAACGGCATGAATGCAGAGCAAAATCGCTTGTAACTTGTTTCAAACTGCTTTTGGATCATCGTCGCAGTTCGATTCGTGTGGGTGGCGGCGGCAAAACTTTCCGCATGAATGCCGTTGAGCTGTGAGTTCTGCTAACAGAGTTTACGCCCTCATCATTTTCTCATCATTTTTTTTCCCCTCTCTCTCTGCTGCTGCTGCTGCTGCTGCTGCTGTTGCCTATTCACCCGAAGGCGACAAGTCCTTTGGAAGGTCGTGACAGCAACTTTTGCCAGCGAAAAGTTAAGATGTATGGCAACCTAATCACTGGCAAAATTGCAACACACACACACACACACTCACACACACACACACACACACACACACACACACACACACACACGAGCAGTTCATCGACTGGCCTCACTGATTAGCCTGTAATCGCTTAATACAGTTTCTGCAAAGTTTTGCTTGCCATTGATTTCTTTAAATAGTCAGCTGTTTCATTCAATTATTCAAAACTCATACATAATCAAACAGAATTAAGAGCAGCATCAAAAATGAAATTGCAAACCAATTGAGTGCATTCAGATCTTCGCAAATACCCATATAAAGTATATTTGTAAATAATTAATCAATTTTAATAGCTGCAATAGCTAAATTGTTGTAAAGCGAGCAAACATTTGCAATATTTATAAGCGACTTTGCCCCAACATCTAAATAAGCTTCTTTTTGGTTAATTTCAATTCTTTTTTTTTTTCAAGCATAAGCACTGTGTGTTCTTTCAAGAGAGCGTAGCCCGTGAAAGGCAAAAAGTTTTCAAGGACCCAGCAGAACCACCCAGCGCTCCTCCACCTCGCAATGAAAGCGAAAGCCAACTGCAAAGCTTTTTTACGATTTTAATTAGCATAAAAGCGTAATAGAAAATTAACTGAAATGAAATATATACATATACATAACAACAAGCAAATGAGAAGGCTTCAGATGGCTCTACAGTGACGCATAAAGTTGTGCGCACACAACGTATATTAACAGTGTGATTTCAGGCATCACTGAATACCTGCTAATTATTTCACCTTCCTTAGCAACAACTTCTTGATTCTCGCCTCACAGATTTTAACATTTTAAATGAAATTTAGCCTTTATTTGTTTAGGATTCAGGGCATATTTATGACTGATTTGCTATACAAAAATCAATCGAATTTGTTGTCAATCGTTGCAGCCAAATATTTGTTTTTCATTAGGCAAATATTTATTCAAAGCTGAAATGCGATTCGGCGGAAAATGTGAAAGATGAGTTGAGTGGAGTGAGCTGCCCTCTAATATAAACAAATATTTTAAATTTCTCATTTTATTTAATTAAAGAGATTTAATGCGTTCATACCTGAAGCTAATTTTCTTTGAGCTACGTTTTTGTTTTTAATATGAAGATTGTCAATCTTAAATAAATGTTAAGTAAATTAATATTTAAAAATATTATGCACAAGTCTTGCTGTTAAACGTTCTACAGCAGAAAAGCTTCAATTTAAATATATAATATATTTTTTTATTTTTATTATTATTATTATTTTTTTTTTTTTTTAATATGAAACTCTTCTTATCAATGCCTTAATCACAGCTGCAGCAATTTACTTAAATGAAGTACACCTGTATTTGTGTGTGCCTTTGGTGTTTTATCCACAGACTTTGTCACCTGCAGCTCAGCCTACCAGCAGCCGAGGATTGGCGCAGAGCCGCAGCTAACGACATACCCGAGATCCACTTTACCAGATAGCCCAATGACAACACAAAACGATCTAATTACGACAGACCCAAACTCAACAGCATTACTGACAGCACAGAAGCCAGCAACAGCAACAACAGCAACTACAACTGGCTACTGGAGCACGACCCTGGGAATGTCATCAGCAGCTCCAACGATAACAAGGAACGCCACTGGGAGGCTGGCAAGAGGAGCCGTAGATGTAACTGCTAAGTCCGCACAAATTGGCCTAACTACGCAGTCCGCAACAGCGGCCGAGGTACAAGCAACAACCGATTCGACAACGACAACAGCGACAACAACAACAACGACAACAACAACGACGACAACAACGGCGATGCCAACGCTGTTCATATCAACAATTTATCCGACATCAACAACAGCCTTGACGGAAGCGGAAGCCAGCAACTCCATTGGAACAGCAACGTCACGGCCATCGGAGCAGGAGGAGAAGGCGGCTGCAAAGCCGGAGGTGGAGGTGGAGGTGGAGAAAAGTGCGGTGCTGCAGCATCCTCATCCGGCCAACGCTGATTCACTGACTAAAGGTTTCTCCATACCCACATTTTTGCCGCCGTTTCCCGTGTTCGCGGCCGCAGATTTGCCAGCTTACCGCGCTGCTGCCGCTGCCGCTGCTGCAGCTGAAGCAGAAGCCGCCGCAGCGGCCGCAGCAGCGGCATCCACTCCTGCAGCAGAGCCTGTGACACTGTCACCGGCGCAGCAGCGGCAACAAATATTTAATGAGCAGCACTCGTATCTGGCCTCTCACAACGGGCAACTGTTGCCGGGCCAGCAGCCGCGCAGAAACCTGACAATGCCCGTGCTAAACATCACGGCTCAAATGGGAAATCACGCCTACATGCCATGTCAGGTGAGTGCAGTTGACAACGGTGCCAAAGCCCTCCAGGTGCGGCCCTAATCCCAAAACCCAAGCACCGAACATTCATTGCCAACGGCCAGGAAATGTGGGAGTGTGTGGGCATTCGTGTGTGTATGTGTGTGTGCGTGAAATGATTCATTTTGCATATGTGGAGAGCTGAAAGCTCTATCTTGAGTGGGTGGATACAGAAGCGTAAGCAAGATGAAAACTTCAAGCTTCATCATTATTTTCCGATTATCTTAATAATTTATTTGTTCTATTTCAAGTATTAGCTCTAGTTTTTTATATGTTGAAATCATTTTGAGTTCTTGCAAAGACTAGCATTAATATTTAAAAAACCAAAAGTCTTTTGTTGTGCGTTAAAAAACAAGTTAAGCCTAATATTCAATAAAATATATTTAAAGCTTAGCCCTCCATTATTATTTCCATTATTTTGGTTAAGTCTTTACAAGGATTAGCCTTATTATTAAAAATAAGTCAAAGTATTTTATTGCTGTTGAGAAACAAAGTAAACTCAGTTTTCATTAAAATAAGTAAATATATTCCGTGTATTAGCCCCTAATTTTCCAAATTGATTTGTTTTGCATTTATTGTTCCGTTATGTTGGTTTTATCTTTGTTTAAAACCTTTTAGGTTATTGCAAGGATAAGCATTAATTTCACAAAAGTGAAAGTCAAAATAAACTTACTTTTCATGAAAATAATTAAGCAGAATATTTTTTCAGCTCAGTCCTTAATTATCCAAATTAATCTGTTATTTTCCTTCTGATATTTTCTCTTTGTCTATATTAAATAATCCCTGAGTCTGCACGATTTAGCATTAATACCTTAATACAAAATTTAATTTTCTTTTCGAGTGTTGATATAAAAGTTAAGCTTAAGATGTGTAAGCAGAAAGAGCATCCGAATTCCTTGATATAAATCCTGAATCCTTTCTTGACAACTTTTGTTACCTCTCAAGGAATTTCTTTTTGCCCAAATTCTTTTTATGCCTCAAGTTTACTGGAAAAGGCTTAAAGCGCCATTCAATTCCACTCCAATATGTCATCCATTACCCTTTCACGCCCACGAATTCCAGTAGTTTGCTTGGCATAACATATTTGCCAAGCGCGCAGACGGAGCTTTCCCTTTCGAAATATTTCCCTTTCCTTTTCTATTTGCCGAACAAAATTAATGATAGGCTCAGTGTCCAACTGAAGATATAATAATAGCCTTTTCAGTCCTCTTCTGATAATATCTAGTTGCTTTGCTATTTTGCTGTGGATTTCCGTTTCGCCGTTTCCATATCCCGAGGACAGTACGCAGCTTTAGCCACCTTTTGCCTGTGGCTATGTGGTGTCTGCTTTTGCTCTCTGGTGTCTGGCGGGCAGAACTTTGTGCACAGATCAGCATAATTTCATTTACATATCAACAAATTTATTTTGTTTACGTTTATTTTTATGACGCAAACAAGGCAAACAACCTCTCTGCGACAACTATCCGCCGTATACGTATACGTATACGTCTCTAGCATTTCCCATTTTTACAGCCAGCTCCATTTTTGGCTCCTCTTTAGAGGACCTCACACATAGGCATCTCTGCTCCACTCCATGTAAATGTAAATTTAAGGCCTCTTATAATAGTTTCCCTTTCTTTTGCTTCTTCATGTTTTTGTTGATGTTGTTGGGCTCTGGAATATTGTACAATTCGGATGTATGTATGCAAATAAGCAAGGGGTCCATTGCCTTCCTTCGCGTACTGCCCTTGTTCACAATATGCAAATAGTATTTTGTTGTTCCCGAGGTCCGGTTAAAGCGAAATCTCTTTCTTTAATAAATGGAAAGGAAACATCTGCATAATATCAGATATATTTAATTACCTAAGGTATATAGAGTGAACAGAGATTCGTAATTTTATAATAATAATAAAATCATAATCGATAATTATCGATTTTAGGCGCTAGTTAAACCAAGGTAAATTTTCTTTGGCTCTCAAGTTGATCTTTTTGATCTCTTTTGTTCCTTTCCATCATTGATCTCCTTTCAGATCCATCGCCTGTCGGAGAAGCCCGTCTCGTGGGTGCGCCTGCTGGATGGTCATATCATCAGCGTGGATGAGACCACGTTCATAGCGGACGAGCGCTTCCAGTCGATATATCAGGAGGAGAACGACTACAGTTGGTCGCTGCAGATCAAGTATGTCGCTCCCAGCGATGCCGGCTGGTACGAGTGTCAAATGGCCACCGAGCCCAAGCTGAGCGCCAAGGTCTATCTGGAAGTGATCAGTAAGCAGGGCAAGTCCAGTTCGCATCTGAAAATACAAATAGCTCTGCTTTGCAGCGCCCAAGACTGAGCTGATTGGCGACCAGAGTCGCTTCGTGAAGGCGGGCAGCAAGGTGGCCCTGCACTGCATCGTGCGTGGCACTCTGGATCCGCCCAAGTATATCATCTGGTTCCGTGGACAGAAGAAGATCAGCGAGAGCGACGAACGCACCGGCTGGTATACGCAGATCGATCGCAACATCTTCGGCACCGTCGGCGATAATCAGAACACGGTAGGCGGAGCAGCCAAAGGAATTGCAAATTAATTTATAATTTCATTCGATGCTGCAACTTGTTTAAGAACTGCTTATAGCTCGCAGTGCCTAGTGCTGAAATAATAATGCCCGCATTAATTACAGATCGGCTCATTAATTATACCGTTTGTGCGTAAAGAGGACTCCGGCAACTATACGTGCCAGCCATCGAACAGCGAGTCCGTCTCCGTCGACCTGCACGTGCTCAGTGGTGAGTCGTCCTTTAATACTCTCTCCTCAATGTATTGATAGTGAAAGATATATAAACATACATGTATATATGTATGTAGTAACTCCTGTGACGTGAACGATTGCGAGTGCGTGTGAATTATTTTGTCAGCAAGTTAAATGATTCATATTAATTGCAACTGTCACACACACACGCACACACACACACACACACACACGCACATCTCTCTTTTGCCAACAGGTGAGTACTCCGCTTCGGCTATCATGTCCGGCGCAGCTGAGCGCAAACAGTGCTGCACGTTTCACTTGCTGCTGGCGTCGCCGCTCCTGCTGGCACTGTTGGCAGAGGCCTTGGAGGTCCTTACAGGACCAGGAGCGCGTCAGGGGACGTGACTTGTGACGTGACTTGCTTATTGAGCAGCCAGGCCGGACTTCAATTATTTGTAAGCTTTTGCACACTGTGCAGTTATGTAATTTAGGTTAGAGATTAATTAAAGATGTCACTGTAAATAGGAGCGGCAAGTGGGGGCACAGAAGCCAAAGGGGGGGGGGGGTCTGAGGAAACGGCACAACTTTCTATAATTAAGTTAAACGTTAGCTCACACCTGCAGCGCGTTCGGCTCTGCCGATGCGCATGTGTGTGTGTGCGCCTTTCTCTGTGTGTTGTATAAATTAAATAAAAAATATACGATTAACATAATTAGTTGCTAGACCTAAAAAACAAATCAAATAAAGCTCTGAATCAAAGAAACCAAGAGAGAGGGAGAGCGAAAGTTGTTTGCCATTTAAAGTTGTGAAGGAGGTCAATAATTAGATTATTGCCAAACCAGCCAAACTTAAATATAATATTAATAATATGAATAATAATAATAATAATAAAAAATACAAATAAAATTGAATTCATGTGAAACCAATCAAAGGCTTTCTATATTCCTTAATTGCCGAGTTGTTTGATAAATCTCTGTAATATTAAAAACTTTCATAGAATTCCAGCTGCAAAACTAAAGTGGACAATAAATCTTCGAAGCGATTATGTGTCTGCCTGTTAGGCTTAGCTACCGCTGTTGGGTTTTCCTATTTTTGCATTGATACCTTACCATTCGAGCTGTATATGATAAATGGATACTTATCACAATGGAGGGCGGAAATTTGCTCCATTCACAGCAGGCATGGAGCAGTTTGGCGTCCTTTGCTCAAAGGATGCCCATAAATAATTTAATAATTTATTATAATATTTTATTATTTGGGTCTTTGCAACCCAAGCCGACTTAAAAATGCAAAGGGAGTTCATAAAAAAGAAAAACTCACTGAAAGAAAGAAGCGAAAAAGGAATCACATGCCCATAAAATGACGAATTCCAGTCGGCGACAAAACGGGGCCATAAAGCCTTTAAGGTAGACGCTTTATTTTATTGCAGCGGAAATCACATCTCAGTTAGCCACAAAGCAAGGGTGTGCAGACAGTAAAAGAGAGAAAGAGAGACGGAGAGAAGGAGAGAAAGAGAGAATGGCCAAAACAGCACGTAAAATTTGTTCAGCAAGGAACTGAGAATAAGGGCAATTTCCAGAGCGAAGCAAAGGAGAAAAGATGAGAAGATAGTAGTAAAAGAAACATCTAGGGTCTGTGAATATATTTCACGTTCTACCCGGAGCTGATGACGGAGTGACTGACATCAAGAGCAGCGCCGACTGACGGCCGGACAGGAGCAAGTGTTCGGGTAAGTGGAGAGTGCGGAGAAAGCCAACCATTATGGCCTTAAGAACCAACCTAGATGAGACCGGTTGACGTTTTGTAGTTTTAAGCAGAAAGCACGAAAGCAACATCCCAAAGTGCACGTTAAGTACAAAAGTGGCTGGCTGCAGCAACTAAAGTGCGTGGGACACGCCCCTCGCAGGCGGAAAGCTTACTTCATTTTTCCATAATTATTTTGCAACCGAGTAAAAAGTCAGAGATCAGTCGGACACGTGATATGGCAGCGGCTAAAGTGCAAATTGTTTCGTTTGTTAATCACTTTTAATGCCAGCTAATAAGTTTATAGCTTTGGCTGTAAATATTTGATGCAACATTCAATTACGGCGCATTTCAAGTATTTATATTGCAACTGAGCTGCGTTAACTATTTATATTTAATGAAGGAGTCGCATCGCAAAGGACAAATCAAACAGCAAAGAGCAAAAAGCTCTTGGTTCCTAAAACAAATGTGAAATTCCACTCCTGCTACAAGCTGATAGCCGAGTTGTTCCCATTGTACCATAATTATTTGTGTTTCAGCATGAGCTTCGTTTACATTAGTTGTGAAACACAATTTGTAGCCTTTGTGTCGCTATCAAATTACACGCATAAATTTAGCACAGGACAACGAGAGATACATCGCAAGGACACTATAAGTGACTTCCGAAGAATTTTATAAAATATGATACAGTTTGCGTTTCTATCTTGCTTCTATATTGTTTTTGTGTTTGTTGTTGTTGTTGTCTTGGTTTGATGCTGCTCGTTTTTATTTTCGTGCACTGCTCTTGGAAAACAATTTTTTCTCAATATTTGAATAAGAAAAGATGGGCAAGTGCCCGGCGTGACTTGTCCCTTTTTGCTGGCGGAGCAAAAAGCTGAAAGATGATGAAAAATAATGACTTCAAAACACATAGGAAGCGAAAGGCAAGTGCACAAAATGACATCCTGCACTGACTTGTCGGTCATCGAGCACCACTTCCAGTTGCCTCCCCTTTAATTGTGTTAACATCGAGGCTAACTTCTCACTGCCCAGCAGCAGATTCAGCTCCAGTCCCTGAGTGGGTTGGGTGGGAATGTTTTCAATGTCTGTCTCTACCTCTGCCTCTGCCTCTACCTCTCCCTCTGTCTCTTTGTGGGCAACATGCCGTTCTTCCCCGCATTAGTCCTCTCTGCCCAACTCTCAGCTTTTTGCTGTGAACGAGCGGCTTTTTACATATTTTTTGGCTCCTCGTCTAAGAGACGGCCTTTTCTCTGCTTTACGCCTTCCGCTGTTTGACGTCCAGTAGCTCTCAGTCCGCTGCTGTGTGGTCTGCCTGAAAGGCATTTAAGTTGGGTAAAGTATTTCTGGTTTAACTTTGCCGCATGCAAGCGTCCAACCACTCCACAGTTTCGCATGTTTTGTTCTGCTGCTGCTCTGGCAGGAGAAGGCCGCCTTTGGAGTGTTTTCCGTCGACTCTGGGCCTTAGTTGTGTTTGCGGTTTCGCATTTCGCAAACAGTAAATAAGCGTGTACAAGCCAAAAGTCCTAAACGTCTAGAGTAAATAAATACGAGGCATTTCGACTCTCGCTCAATGCTGTTGACTCTGGCCTTAAATTCAGAAACAGCTGAAAATAAAAAACTTTGGCTAATTAAATAAGAAAACTAAGTAAAACAAGCCAAATAAGTTTCAATTAGTTCAAATAAATGTCGCATTAAATATATTATAGTTTGTTTTTGTTTTCTATTGACATTGCTGGGTCTAGATAAATTCATTTCGGCTTTGCCGTTTGCTTTTTTTCTGTTTCTGTAAGACTTCCATTTTGATTCGATTTCAAAGGTTGAGTTCTGCTATGTGAATTTTTTGCATATCTTTAGGTTTTTGTTTACGCTTTAGCTTTAACCTCCTGGGGCTCTACCATCAATGTGAATTGATTGTGAATTTCATCGTTTGTCTATTTTTATACATCAAAGCTTCCGGGCGCTTAATTTATTTCATACATAATTCAGACTTTTCATTCATTAATTATACCTTGAATTATACGATGCAATTGTAACATCGCCTACCAAGACTGATTTCAATTAGCTTTTACAAACAGCTTTTAACACGCTTTAACATATTTTCCTAAGCTGCACCTGTCATATTAGCAAGCAGCTAAAATTCAGTGACTTTTGCTTAAATAAATATATTTCATTTAAATTTTGCACCTATCAGTTGCATCAATAATTTTTCTGCTCGGATAAAATTGTAAATTTAAATGTGTAAATTAAATTGAAGCGCAGATGCTTGTGAGCAATTTATATAATATATTAAAATTAGATATATATTATTGCAGCAAGCTCCCATAGCTGAAATTCAGATTTATTATATGTATTATTATTATAAACTTAGCCTCTTAACCAAACTATTAAACTTTTAGCTCTCTATCCAAATATTTGTCATATATCAATAATATCTTTAACCCTTGCTCAGTTCGATTTGATTTCACATCGGCCAGATATGTACTATCCTCTATTAAAGCTAATTATCTGGCCTCTGATTTATTTCTCAGCTGAAAAGTATGCAACAAATTTTGAAAACTCTTCAGCAAAGCGTTAGATGCAATATTTTGTGGCCTTTTGCTGTATTGACCGGGCTTAAAGCAAGCAATCGAAACGCTTTAAGGCTTGCAAGTAAGACACTAGCTGGAGCTCGAAATGAGCTATTGAAAACTTAATGCTTGGGAGGATTATTAGGCAGCAACGCGTTCGATATACACATTTCTCTAGCTAAAGCATGAGCCTCTTTATCGAATTGCATGCGAAACGCTCAAAGTTGATGAAGATAAATGACATTCGACGAGTCTAATCCGATTGGCATTAGCCTCATCAGCCTAGGCAACAGCCAGGTGGCTCTCAGCTATCTGTGCGAGCTGGATGCTGTGCGAATGCGGTGGAAATTGCCGGCTCGGTCAGCAAATGCAAATCATTATCAGGAGCATTTGCATTGGGAATGCGGCCGGGATGTTGCTGCCTCCACAGAGCATCAGCACGGCCCCAGCGACCTATTGGCGCTATCTGCGGTACTTTGCGGACTGCGAGCATAGGGTGTGCTTAGCGCTCGACGATGCTGGGCATTGTTTTGCCGTTATTGGTGGGGCTATTAGTGCTGATAAGTGCAGAGGCCCGCCATAGATACATATTCGAAATTAGCAACTGCACTCGGCCGCCAGCAGGAGGGCTGTGGGTGTGAACGCTTTACGGGAAATCCAATTTGTGGCCACGACTGTAATGCAAACAGGCTAAATGGCTAAAGTGATGGCAGCATTTACTTTGGCATGAATAACTCATACTGTACAAACGAAGCGCACGTGGCGTATGCTCAATATATACACAATGCTCTTATGTAAGCTGACAAGCCAAGCAAACAACGGCAAAAACAACAGCCATCTTGACAACGGCATCATCATCAACATCATCATCATCATCATCACCATCAGCAGCAGCAGCAGCTTCATTCTTCATTCGTATCCGAATTCGGAGTAACAGAAAAGTTCGTTGGCCAAAGTTCGGTAAAAACTATGGGCAAACACTCAACCGCTTTATACATTATGCTCGAACTTTTTGGCGTTCGATAAGCGAGCAGCACAAATTATGATGATGCTGCCGATGATGCTTGGCCGCAGATAGCAAACTTTCCTCGCCACAAATCAAGTCGGAGCAGGCGAACAACAATGCCTACGCCTGCAACATATTTGTAAAGGCCAGCCAAACAGAAAGGAGTTCCTCTTATCTGGATGCCATTATGATTTCGACTCAAAATATTTGTTTGACTGTCTAAAGAATTTTCTGGCGGGCGGGCGACAGCAACAAATTTGCAAAGTTACAATTGAAATTCTAAGCAATTCTAAGGCAAGCGTAATTAACCTGGCCAAGACAATAAAATTTTAAGGCCATGTTGCTCAGCACATTTGAATTTTATGTGTGGAACAATTTATGGAGTCTGTCTGCGTAAAATACAAATGCAAAGCGCGTCTGCGGAT
Organism: Drosophila mayaguana; assembly: GCA_037075325.1. Lineage (NCBI taxonomy): Eukaryota > Metazoa > Arthropoda > Insecta > Diptera > Drosophilidae > Drosophila > Drosophila mayaguana. The sequence continues at coordinate 880,141 of JBAMCG010000038.1, read as the reverse complement.
CCAGTGTTGACTGTATTGTTTTATATTCTGTTTATTTTTTGTTTTTTGTCCTCTGTTTTCTGTGCTTGTGTGTGTGTGTGTGTGTGTGTTTTGCCTTGTTTTTATTTGATCATTTGACGGCTTTCGCAGCTCTAATTAAACCAATTGGCGAACAAATTTTAATTAGCCAGCCCCAGCAGCAGCGGAAACATGCAAAACATTCAATAAAAGCGTGCAACATTTGCGGGCGCCTGTTTATGCCCCGAATTCGGATATTTATTGGTAAGCAGCCGACAATCGCTTTAACTCCGGCCAACATTTAAAGGCCAATAAAAAAATGATTCGACAAGTGCAATTAAAAAGCTAATAAGGTGAGCCAGGCCAACTTTTTTATGGCCGCGCCATATTTATGTCGCAGCATTAAGCGACGATTCCTTAGCCGGGCCAAAATGTCAGCCGGCGGCTGAAATTGCTCAACATTTTTTATACCCTATAGTCGTAAAATTGTTGAGTTGGGAGTTGGTAAATAAACTATGTGAAGTGTACTGCTGAGATACCCTATGTGAATTATTAGACTAGGGTATATGCTATTCGAGTAATCTCGTTTTCATTGTCGACCAACCTCGATAAGCTGTAAAAACCATCAGAAAATAGTTCTTAGTCAGCTCTAGAGCTAGGGACTTGCAAATGAGTCTAGAAGCCTTCTCTGATTCCTATTCCATCTCTAGCCCCTATAGGATGCATAAGTCAGTCAGACGTCCTTCTAGGGTATGCTATAGTCGAGCCTTTACCAGCCTCAGTTGACTTCTATTACTGACCTCGCTGTTACAATTTTATGATATTCTCAAAAGAAATCCCAAGCCAGAATTTTGGGCAACTGCTGAGGCAAGTGGAAAGTTTATAGGCCTAGCTCCAAGTCCGGTTTTATCGATGAGATAAAAAACTCCAAAGGGTTCCGATTCAAGTCAATCAAGTGCTTTATGAACTTAAAGACTTCAAGTGCTATGGATGAGCATTAAAGCCTTGGGAGTGAGGGAGACAATGCTCAATCCAATGCACGACAGCTGGAAATCTATTAGCAGGCACATTTTATTGATGAGCAACGTGGTCCGTGAACCCAATCAGATCAAGTCAATTAATCAATTTTGGCTGCTAATTTGCTCAGACAATTGAATTTGGCTAAAGGCACAGCAGGCAACAGGAAAAAAAAGAATATATTGAGTGAGTTGCTCCTGCTGCTGCTGCTGCTGCTGCTGTTACTGTTACTGTTGCTGCCCAGCCTGCCAAATAAATGGCCATAATAAAATGATAATAGTATTGGCATCAATCGAATATTGATTTGATGGCAACAAGCACTGAGCAAGATACGCCGAGAAGGAGACCAATAAAAGATAAATGCAATATATATACATTTTTCCGTTAGGCAAAACCAAGGCGAGTCGTGCGCATAGCTGCCAGCTGGATGGGTTTTTCGTTCGGCTAAAGAAAAAAAAAAAAAAAATAGCACACGAACGGCGAATGGACGCACAAACGCAGCGCCAGCAATTTTCCAATTTAAGCAATTTGTGCCGTCCACCCAGGCACAACACCAACAACAACTAAGAGTCGCCAAAAAAATAGAGAGAGGGAGAGAGAAGAGAAAATAAAAAAGATGGCACTACATCCGCCCAATGGTAGCCGCCGGACAGTTGGAGATGGCGTCGATAAGTTCGACATGAAACTGGCTGAAACAGGCGCTATAAATACAACTTGTAGTGGGCGGCTGCGGAACAGCTCAAGGGGGGCGGGGCCGGACAGTTAAATTTCATCTGCCAAAGCGCGAGTCTAGCCGCAAGAGCGGAACTTTGTATGCGCTTACAGTGGGGTCATCAAATCCGCATTACGATCGGCCATAACCGAGTCGGAGATTAAAGGAATGCGACGACATCATAAAAAGCCATCAATAAGGCAATCCACGCGGTAAAGGAAAACAAAATGCTCAAAAACAAACTGGAAATATATGAGCGAAAGAGAAATGCATAAATTAGCGCCAGAAGAGTGAGAATCAATTTAATTGTACAATTGAGTTATGTGGAAAACTAATACGCAAATGGAAAGTGAATTGGAATTTCAAGGGAATTTGAAAGGTGGAGCAAATAAAACAGAGTTTTAAGTGGCAGCCCCCACATCAAATTCATTACCAACTGTGCATATTCAATAAAATATTGAAAATTAGCAAGGAGATCGTTTACAGAACAAATAAAAGAATTATACACAAAATTTAGACAAATAAAATGTTGACTTACACAATCGAAAGTCGAACAAAAATATTTCTTTGAATATTTTATGTGATAACTGAGAAGCAAAGGGTGTATATTAATTAATCAATTCTCGTGTAGCCATTAATCAAAGTCAGCTAACAAGATGTTCTTCGGGCTGCTTAATTACGTTTTTTTTCGGTCAAGTCGAGTGGCATTGGAGGAGACACTCAATGGCTGTAGAGTAGAGAAATCGTCGTTAGCAAATCAAATGGATGTTAGTCGCCCTGACAGCTTGTTTACATCGACATCACGGGAAGTGGGCACTGCGGCAATGGACTCCAATAGCCCAGCAAACGAAGCAAAATGAGCCTATGCGGGCGCATTCCTCAGCCGATAAGCCTCCGAGTGGCCACCCACAAGTGGCAAGAGTCGGCTCGGCTTTTGGGGCCAACACGAAAAGTAGTTAGCAGCCAAATGGCTTTTGGTTATTTGGCCGGCCATACTACATAGACCCTGTGTGGCCCGCCTCGCTTTCCAATATAGAAAGAACATTATGTCAAATGCAAAATGGAAACGCAGATTAAGCATGGTCCATGGCGAAGGCATTAGGCAGGCTGCACACGTGTTGAGGGCTGCCAAATGGGGCGCTGTCGGTGGCTTACGGATTCACATTTCAATTAAATATTTAGAGCCGAAAGCCCCTTTGTGAATAATTCAATACGCAAATCCGCACATTTCATATAGCAAAGAATGCTCCATAATTTACTTTACGTGACCCAAACACAGCGAAATTCCATGTGAATTTCGAGTAGCTCTCGAAAAGTTTAAAATTTCGAAATTGCCAAAGCTGCAAAGTTGCCGGAATCCTGCATAGATTTTCAAATATGTATATTATGGAAAATGCAGCATAGGTAAAATTTGTAACAGTGGCTAAAACTCTAGTGAAAACTGTGTGAAATGGGCCCAGTTGGGAATTATTCTTAAACAATATTAATATTATTATATTATTATCTTAATACTTGTATGGATAATTACTTTTCATTCTTCAATTTACTGCAAATATTTTAGCATGAATTCACATATTTACTTTCGACATTTTTAAGCAACTTTTTGGGTCATGTAAAGCGAATTAAGTTAAGCGACTAAAGTATTCCACGGATAAAATACATAAAAGACGGCAGAGCCTTAACTCCCGGTTAAATTTGCCTAATAGCTTGTCAAATCAGAAGCCCTTGAGGATATTTTAGTGAAAAATCACATCAAACAATGTGTAAATCGTATTCAATTTCTGTCTTTTGCCTGCCAGACAAATACAACATAATCTGTAAAAATATATAAAGGGAAAGAACAAAATAAAACAAGGTAATAAAAGAAAGAAATCCGAGTTTGTTGCGCCTTTCACGCATAGATGTATCAAAATTGGATGCGGATGCGGATGCGGATGCGGATGCGGATGCGGATGCGAATGTGGATGCGAATGTGGATGCGGATACGGATGCGAATGCGTGGTGCGTGAATTCGGCGATTGGCGTGGATGCTGCTGCTCCGCAGCCTTTTGATTTGGCCTCCTCCACGTCTGTTTTTTCGTTTTCTTTTTATTGTGTCACCCAAAAAGCCAATAACGGCGCATTTTTCGCTGCCGACGCTGATGGTGACAACCACTGACATGCTCCATACCCAACCACACCACACCCAACCACACACACACCCACACACGGGAACACACATGTGCAAGCGTACATGCCGCCGGGGGGCTTTTGGATAATGGCTTCGTGGCATAGTGTGGACCCACTAGGATGCGACCCATCCGCTCAGACTTGTTTGTCTCACTACACTCGCCACCCGCACCACCCCTCCCCCCCTCACTGCACCCTGTGCAGTCCATCCACCCCCTTCTAAAAAGCCGAAAGCAAATTTGGCACAGTGTCACACGTTATTGGTTTTGTGTCGCTTTCTAGTGTATCGATTTAACGGCCTGCATGGCGACCCGCTGCTCTGAGCCTCACGGCTTGTAGTTCCGCCGTGGTTTATTTGGGTTCCTGTTTGTTTTGCTGTTCTCGGCTCATGCTGCACCGAGTCCTCTCTTGTTGCTGCTGGCAGGAAATTGTTGTATGCAAACATTACATTTTTAATGGGACTTCTTTTGTGCTCTGGCTGTTGTTGTTGTTGTTGTTGCTGCTGCTGCTGCTGCTGCTTGTGGCAGCCATTTGAGCAGTTTATCCATGCCTACAAACAAAAAGCATGGAAACAAATATTTCCAAAGCCATGGCTTGACAAATACGCTCAACAATTGCAGCAAAGCTGCCGCGGATTAGTGCACAAATTTTGATTTTGTTTACGCGGTTCACATTTTTTCTATATATGTATATATGTATAGCTGTATAAATAAGCTCCCAGCGCTGTGTGGCAAATAAATAAATCGAAAATCTCGCAGTAATTCACTTCAATTATAAATCTATGAGGAGAAAATTGATTTAATGCAAAATGCCGAAGGTTTCTTATACTTTGAATGGCATAAATGGAAAATGTATTTGGTAATCAACTAAACCCACGTTCTGATAAATAAATTAAAAATTAATGCTGGCTTTCTATGACTAAGCTCGTGAATCGATTGCTTTTGGCCAAACTATTGGCTGGATAACTATTTCTTAGGCATGTGTCTGTTGATACGATTAATATAGCTTTGTTAGACTTCTATTCTCGTGCCCCCAAGTCTGCGCTTGCTTCGGGTCATTGCACCACCAGCCTTGTGTTTTAATGCCATTCTGGATGTTTTTTTTTTCACAGTGGTTTGTCATTAATGCGTTATATAGTGACTGTGGCACTAGTAGATCGAGTGCTTTAACAATTTGAATTGGAACATGCCCAGCAGGTCTTGATTAATAATAATATAAACAGTGTCAAACATATATAATTGATTGGCATTTAATTATTTAAGCAGGAATGTTGAAATCCCTTACTCTCCCTCTCTCTCTCTCTCTACCTCCCTCCCCCCCCTCTCTCTCCCTCTCTCTCTCTCTCTGCTATGCCTGTTTATTCACTTAATCAATTAAAATTAACAAACACAATATAAATTAGTTTCACTGCACATTTAGAACATTTAAACACAACACGTAAAACAATTAAAGCTTGTCAAAAACAAAATAAAAACGTGAAAATAATTAAATATTTAGCGTTGCGACGCTCCATTTGCTGCAGCACAAATTAGATGATTATTTAAATTCGATTGTTTCATTCGCGAGGCGGACAGCATAATAGGATATGACTGAAATAATAAATTGGGGCGTCGACTGTGCGACAACTTCTCGATGCTGTCTGCAGTTGCTGTCCGAAAAGTTTTGCAAGCCAGTTCCAGTTCTAATTAGCGCTCTCAAGATATTCAACACTCAGCGTAATTAAATGGAATTTTAAGCGTTCGGCAGCAGCGTCTTTTAATTACTACCCAGTTGCTGCTGCTGCTGTTGGTGGTGGCCCACACGATATGCAGTTGTTGGGAACTTCATAGCGACAAGCTACAATAGCAACAGCAACAGCAACAGCGACAGCAAGAACAACAGCAAAGGCAACGGCATCATCAGCCGCTTAAGTGACGGCCAACTTTTTGGTAAACGGCAAAACTTGGCCAGCACAAATTAATCATAACTTTGGAGGCTACTGCTGCTGCTGCGGCTGCTGCTGCCGATTTGGAATGCAATACGCGTAGCTCACGCATAGCAAGCCTTGTGCTGCTCCACTCTCTATTCTAGAATGCTGATACTTAGGCCATTAAAAATGTGTTAGGCTTTTCGTAGTGCAACGCCAAGGTATGCAGATATGCATATCTCTATTTGCATAGCTTCATTTTATTTCAGGTTCGTCGTCGTCAGTCTGCCCAATAAATTTTAGTGCGTCAACATTTATCAAAACGGTGAAAGTTTCGAGGTGCAGACACAGCTACGCAGTGCTAGCCAAAATCGTCCTTTGACGGTTTCCATAGTTATCTTAAAGCTTTTCATAACTTCTCCGCACGCACCCAAGAGCGTCGTTGCTTTCCACTTAGAGCCCGTCAACTGTGCAGAAATAGTGAGTATCTGAAAAAGGCATGTGATTTAGTGTTTAACCACAGCCTGAGGCCCACTTAACGAACTTGGAATAAAAATAAATTATTTCAAATTACGTCTTATGGAGAGAATTTATTTCACATATGTATGAAATAACTGCTGCTAAAATTTAAATGTATGCACTGCTTGGCGTTCACCTGCTTGCTGTGTAAAATAACGAGAAACAATAAACTGCTTGTCGATTGGACTACTTCGCCCATCGACAGACAATAGTTGCTTGCTGTGACTAACCATTGCATTGCAAAGAGCTTCCAAAAGCTAAAATTAACGTTAAAGTTTAAAGCCGTATAGAATAAATAATTAATATTCGATTTCAAACACATTTAACTTTCACTTTATGTAAGACTTTGTTTTTTGTTTCGCAGTAAATTACAGAGAAATGGCGCGTTTTCAGAAACGCATTTTAAATAAATACAGAATTTAAATAAATAATATAAATAGCTAAGACCTAGTTTCAAATAAGCACATAAATTAATTTAATTTAATAAGTTTAATTTACTTTAAGTCGTCCAGTCACTGTGCCATCAATTCGTAGCACTCGCCACGCCTTAGACCTCATTGCACTCCAGATACAGCTGACGGCAATCGAAGCCGGAACGCCCTCTGCGTCCAGCATCATAAAGGTGCTCGAAGCTGGTGTTGCTGCTGCGGCCAAGCATGTAGCTAGTGGCATAGCTGTAGAATAAATTATTTTCAGATATATTTATATATGTAGTCATAGGATAAGCTTATATAGAAGAGGTCCACTTACGATCCCAGTTGGCAGAAGATGCTGCTGCCTCCAATTTCACGCACGCAGTCCGTATTGGCATCGCACATGTAGCGCTGCATGCACTTGTCCTCCGCGTTGCGGTAGGTGCGAACGTAGCCCTTGAGGAGCGCAATGCCAGCGACGGCTGCATCGCTCACCGAGTCACGTTTGCCCAGAGAGCGGGCGGTGAGCGAACGGTGCGAAAACGAGGTCTTCAGTGCGTCCAGCAGATTCATAACGATCTGTATGAACTGTGAATGGGAGCGTCGAGAGTTGGTAGAAAGTGTTGGCAAGGTGTGGATGTGTGTGTGTAAGAGGCGAGGTAATAGGGAAGCATTAGTTAATTAGTTTTGTGCCAATAACTATGTATCTATATGAATAGCAGTGTAAATATGTAAATGTGTGTGTATGTCGTGTAATGTAATGTGTGTACTATAATATACATTGGCAACACTATGCAACAAAGCAACGCTAATGTTAGGTATGTATTAAGAAATAAAGTATTTGAAATTTTCAACTCCACGGCAAGTCATAAGCTGACAAAAGCTGCTTGATGGGCTGTTGCACTTCGGGTGAACTGCTTGCAGCCCGGGCACGTTTTGAACTGCTTGAAGCTTAGTCAATTCCACAAGCAATTGTTGAATTTATCCGTGCGGCTTTGCTTTGTTGCATAGTGCTTGCTTTTCGTGTGCGTTCGGTGTGTAAGCAATAATGGTTTACCTCGCCAGCTTGCTTGGCCATCGAGTTGACTTGATCTGGATCTCTGGTGCCCAACACGGACGACAGCACAGCCGCCAAGATGCCCTGTGCGAATTGGTTTTTAGGTTGAGGAATAGTAGGAAATAAGTACAAAATACAAAACGAAACAAAAATAATAAGAAAAGAAGAGAAAGAGACCAATCACCAGATGAGTATAAATATAAGTATAAAACAAACTGAAAGCGGCCAAAACACAGATCCAAAAAAATGGCACAAAAGCAAAAGAGAGCGGCTTAAAGTGTATGACGGATAGGCCAATTACCTGCATGGGAGAGCCGCCGTTATCGACCTTGTCGATGCCATCGCTGGGCGCGCCGCCGCCCAAGAGCGTGTTAATGATGCGCAGACCTGAAAGAGAAGAAGCAATCAATAAAGCAAAGCAACTCGCATGTGTAGCGTGCGAGTCATACCCATGGAGATGACATTGGCCCAGGGGCTGCCGCCCAAGCCAACTGAGTTGTCTACATCGTCGGACTTGGTCGGCGCATTGGCGGCTCCATTGAAGAACATAGTCATCACGGTGGACAGCATGTTGGACCAGGTGAAGCCGCCGGGTCCGCCCACGGTTTCCTGAATCTGATTGCTCTCGATATCATCCTCGATGTCATCTAGCGCGACTTTCTTGGAGGCGTTTGGCTTCACGGCATACTTGCGTCCGGTGCTCTCGGGCCGATAAACTGGCGACTGGGACTGGGATTGGGACTGGGCCAGCTGTCGCTGGTAGAGCTCCTGCTGGGGAAAGGCGAAGGTGAGCAGCAGGCAGTTGCTAGCCACTATGCAGAGCAGCAAGTAGGCCTGTAGCTTGCGTTGATTCAACATGGCGCTCTGTGTGCGAAATAGAAAAGGAAATAGTCGCATCAAGTTTGTGTCTTCAGTCTTTCGTTTCGCGCATTTCAAATTTGTGCGAGACCCCAATCTCAAAGTCCACATAACACTTTCACATTGCGGGTTGCTTGAACCCGCGCACGATTCGGGCATGCAAATGAGACCACAAACGCAATCGAGCCACAATTGATCCACCAATAGTGGCCGCTGTGCACGTGCAGTTACATGAAATAGTTGGCCTAAATCATGCGCTGACTGCATGCGTGTTCTCATTCGCCCCCTGGCCAGGTGATATAACATAAAATAGTTAATGTGAGAGGCGTTTGCCACGAGAGACAATTGAAATGCCCAAATATGGGGTTCTAGATAATAACTATATACAGAATCCATTGTTAAGCTTCAGCCGAATGACTTCACACGCCGAATCCAAGCTTCAATGGAGGTAGAAAATATGAAAGTTGTTGTTGAGCGTAATTACGCCTAGAGCGAGCCACTTCCGAGCCAAAAGACAAAACAAGTCTAACTGCGCGCAATTAAAATGCCAGTGTCTCGGTCAAGCCGAACCTGTTCCCCGGTGGCAGAGGCCATATTAGAGAGCCGCTAAGAAAGCGGCTAAAACATACCAAATTGGCCAAGACTGGACAGCGCGAGACAAGACCACGGCGAAGCACCAAAGCCAAAACATAAAGCTGATGTCAAGTGCACTAGAAAATATATACTCTGAATATATGTATTTGTATATCAAAGCAAGAAAGCCGGCGTGCGAGGTGGCAAAATGCAATTAGAGTCATAGAGTTAGACTTCCTGAAACTCCAGTTACACACACATATATACATACACATATGTACACACACATGTGTACGTACATATATAACTCAATATTCAAATGGCAAATTAGCTGAGTCTCCTGGGCTGTGTGAGGTGAAGCTGCAATCTTTCAGTCTCAATTATCTGTGTGTTCATATATATTTTTCTCTCCGCTGCCAGTAGAACCAGTTCAGCTGTAGCGGTTCTTGCACACAGCGAGATGTCATGCAGCATATTACCGTTAAAATATCATAATGAGAGTGCAGCCGGAGAGTGCAGCTGGAGCCGCCAAGAATGCCAATCGCTGGCCATGGTGCCTGGCACATGCGATTGCGATTGCATTGATTTCCATTTAATTGCCCAACAACCTGTTCCACTCGCAAACAACAAACAAACAAAAACAGGCCAACATAATGGGTCAGCAGCGGCCAGTTCTTCCTCTTCTTCTTCTGGTTTTGAATTCAGCTGCTAACGGCTATCAGATTTGCCATAGAAATGTAAATTGTTTTACCCGGCGATCATTAATCAACTTGCGACACAGTTCGACTCATTGTGGATCGCTTTTCTAATTATGGCGCCTATGTAAATTTAGAAAGCTGTTAGGAACGTGCAACAGCACTTTGCAACGCTCAACAGGGTCCATGGGAACGTGTCTTTCTTGTGCTCTATCTGCTGGAACGTGAGCAATCGATCAGTGTGGATGGCCACTCGAGAATTTATTGAGAATTTTCTGTGACTTAAAATGCTTGCACTAAAGAGCAAAAAAATCTGTGGGCGATTTATTGCAGTTATTTGTTAACTTAAAATATAATTATATAAGATTGCAATATTGCACTCGATTCTCAGTTAATTCTTCTATATCTCACATCATGATATAACAATCCCATAGCACATATTTTGCTTTACTAATGAGTATTTTACACGCATCAGCGATTTTTACATGATATATCTTTATATATATGAAAATGATTTGAAGTTTGATTAGAGTTTTGTGGCTTACTATGTTTATGGTTCATAGTTTTTACTCTCTTCACAGCTAAGCACGCAACTCTTACTTTCACGGCGAGAGACAGCAGCAGCTATTGAAGAAGCATTTACTCTACTTAAGTGAACAAACACAAGTGCAGGCAGTAATAACAATATTTTGCACATTTGCGTCGAATGACCGCAATTAAAATGATTTTTTATACTTTGTAAATACAATGCCGAATGGACTTGGACACAGAAATTAGAAAGTGTAAAAAAAGCCGCAGCAACCGAAGCACGCGCTAAATGCCAAATAGTGGGAGTTAACTGGACTGAGTTGATTCGGGCTTAGCTGTTGGTTCTTTGGTTAATTAACATTTGATCTGTCTACAATATCTGCGGTCTGTTCGATGTGCGTTTCGTTTTCAATGTGGTTTGCAGCTGGGCACGGTCCAAAGTCAAAGCTGAGAAAGTCTCGCCGTGATTTGCGACTCGACTTATACATACGCCTATATATATAATATTTATATGTGCGTGTGCGGTTAGACGCTGATTCATTCTGTGAGAGCCAGATTATCTCTCGGCTGTTGTTGTCGCTGCTCATTTTCGGTTAACAACAGCAGAGCGCTGTCATCGACTGGTTTTGCGCCAAGAGAAACTCGAATGTGAGTTTGTATATACAAACGCTCGCGTGTGCTTTGTGGCGTTTCACTTTCTTTTTGGCCAAGAATTCGAGTACCTTGAGGTTTATTGACCACAGCAGAAATACGATTAAAGCCGTAAAACTAAAAGTTAGTCAGCCGAAGGCGCGAATCCCGTTCGTAGTTAAATCTTTTTCTGAACTTTCCAGCAAGTTCGTGTCTTAAGTCTTTCGTTTCGCTCAATGGCCAAACGGCGCGGTGCGACGTGCGCGGCCTAACGGCATACTGTGTCGCATTTCAATGCGATTTGGAAAATGTGACATTTCTTTCAACATTTTCGATGAGTTATTTTGTAACAGGTGCCAACGGGTTTCCAACACACAAATGACGCAATCCGCTAGGCATAATCGAAGAGCCGTTTTAATTTGCATATCAATCTGTTTTTCATTCATGTGTGTAAACACTATATATATATTTATATATATCTCGACAAGGTGATTAGGCCTTGCCGAGATTAAAGGAAAGTTTCATGTGCCATGCAACAGCTGCAGTTGCAGTTGCAATTGCAGCCAGTTTACTTTTACCTGACCCCAATGGGCACGTAACACTTAAGCGTCATGAAAGCAGAACCAATTTCAGCTCGTACTATTATTATTATTGTAATAATATTGCACTTGAAGCCCAAATTGCAACTGTCACGATTTACAAGACATTTGTCAGAGTCTAAGACTGAAGATCTGATGGAACTTTTCAAACTTTACATTTAAAATTGAAAATGTAATTGAAATTAAATAAGTAGAGAAGATTTAATTTAAACACTGAAAAGTCAACTTTTGTAAGCATATATGTATGAAGTTCTTGCTTTAAAATTTAAAATTTAGAGAAATAGTATAAAAGCAATGGAAGTCCCTAATGATAATATATTATTTTTATATTTCAATATATTTTCTTTTTGTTATATTTTCTTATTATAAATATATTTATTTATTTTTACATCATATATAGGAACTCTAGTCCACACAGCTTTTTGCATTTTATATTGATATTCAGAACATTCATTCCTTTCTATCAAATACATATTTAGTTAACATTAAAGAGTTTATTATAATTATAATTATAAATATTCATAGAAATTATTTGTTATGTAAAAAAAAAAAGAAAAAATAATTATTATTTTAATAATTTTTGTGTAGTTAATTAATTATTTATTTTCTATTATCATTATTTTATTATTTTAAATTTAAATACTTTATATATTACTTTTTTTTTATGTGAAAATATTATTATTTCTATATCGTTCATTTAAAAAGTATTTATTTCTTTTTTTTTTTATTTATTGTATTTATATATTTATTCCATTGATTTTCGAACTAATTCATGTTGTATTTATTTTTTGCCGGCAAAGAGGTATTTTTTTTAATTTTATAAACAATATTTTTATCCCTTTAACGACAATTTAACATGCCTTATTTTAAAGCTTATTAAAAATTATTTTTCCATATTTATAAAATCTAAGGGCAACAACACTTGTCATAGCATTAAACTAACAAATCGATTGAACACGCTTCAAGCAACGCAAAGAAAAACTTTCACCTCCATCTGGGCAACAACAACAGAAACAACAACAACAACAAAAGCCGACCATGTTGACAAAGTAGAAGCCGCAAAATACCAAAGAAACGAACAACAATAACAACAACAAAAGCCACAAACAAATGTCTTGCATGAATGAAAGTTACAGAAAGACTTGTTTTAGGCTACGCTGAAGAAAAAATTAAATAAATAAATATATATATATATAGATATACATATATATATGGAAGTCAAAGTCATGGAATTTGTAAGACAAATTGAGCAAAGCAATGTGGTTGGAAAATGGGTTAAGGCATGCAACAACAAGAAATGTCTAGTTAGTGAAACTGGGCGAGATAGAAATAGAGATGGATAGAAGAGAGAGGGAGAGAGAGAGAGAGAGAGAGGCATATTTTGCCTTTTGCGGGCAATTAATAATGAATAAAACAAACATTGAATCCAGCATCGAAGTCAAATCAAATACAAAGCCTCAAGCAAGGCGATAATTGGCATGCCAAAAGAGCCACAAAAATGAGTTCACACAAACACACATATATATGTACTACGTGTTCTATGTGTGGACAGTGCTGCTGCTAAGGTGCGGCCATTGAAATTCTTTGGCCACACATTTGGGTCAGTGGGTGGCCCAAAAAGGGGCTGCCACTGCAGCTCGATGCTTGGCTCTTGCCCCAATGCACATTTCCATATGGCTGTCAATGCGTGCGCCAGTTACAGACGCCCCCTCCTTTCCGTCCCGCCTTCTGTCCAGCTCGAAGGCCTGTCGATGGCACGACCAGGTGCTACTTGCGTCGTCTGTCTGCCTGTGGGTTTCTTCTTTAGGCCCGTTGCGTGCGCTTTGTTTGCCTTGGCTTTTTCATGCAAAGTTGTTAACTCGCCTAACAAAATAAAAATTCTTCATGCTGGCCACTTTTCAGAATTTTATGCTTCAGGTTCTGTTATTTTGTTGACCCAAATATTCCTCTAGCAGTTGCTGTTCTTTCTTCCAGTTCCATTAATAGCCGTCCCATCAATTTAGCTATAACCAAGCCATGCCAAAGCTGATTATTTGCATTCATTCTCAATCAATTAATGCGGGCGAACTGCGATTGATTAAGTGCTGTTAGCTTGAGCCAATCGCACATGGAATTAAATTGGGCCATAATTCAATACAAATTGGAAATCGAATCTAAACAGTTAAGGCTTCTGCTTTGCTGGCGAGCATTGCTATAAGTGCTCCAGCTCATGGCAAACCAAACCAATCAGATTAAAATAATGTTGAGCATTATATCAGATTAAGAGGTAAATTCAAGTATACATAAAGTTGCAATTTGAATTAGAAATTAATTATTAATAAATTTGATAAAGAGCTGATGTGTTTGCTGAGAATACAAAGCTCAACTGTTGTTCAACAACTTAAATAACATTTAAATTATTTTTAAATATATATAAACATGATAATACTCTAGCAATTTGCTTGCTGCTCACCTGAGTTGGTGCTTTTCTCTTCAGCTAGCGTTCTGGCTGCTCTAACTAATTACACGCTGTAAGTGTTGCGAAGGCTTGTTAAAATAACGATATTCACAAGGATCACGCAGCTTCGTTCAATCTCTCGAAATTTCGGGACGCACGATTTGAATTGCTCACGCGATGTTCGAAGAGGCACGATTCACCTGCAGCACTGCAATTGAGCACCACGGCAATAGAGTTCGAGTCTAGTTTTATTTCTTTCTCTTTTCTTTTCTTTTCGTTGCTTTTCAAAACTTTCGTTTGCTTTGAGATTTCACTACGCGTTTGGTTGTTGCGGCTGCTACGGCTGCTGTTGACGTCTGAAACGGCGATCGCCTTGAACTTGCCTTTTTATAGCCTGACCCATTTTCCCCAGCCCAGCCGAAGAAATGCAGCGAGCCGGCCGCGCAGTCAGCTGCGGCTGCGCGGCAGCCAACTCCGTGCGAAACACAACATGTTCAGCTGCAAACATGTTGCGTCTGCGCAGCTGCGTGGTCTGCGCTGAGTTCGAGCGCATGTAATTAGCTGCCCTCCTCTGTTGGCTGGCTGTTGTGTATTGCCGCCCATTTTGCGGGCTGTCTACCTGCGTGTGGGTGATTTACCGTTCAACTGTCTACCTGCCCGGCTCATCTTGGCCGAGGTTTCGTTTTCATTAGCCGCTGCTACTGCACTTCAAGCTGTATTTCTGAGCAGCTTCCGAGTCTCTTTGTTCCAGCTCAATTACTCATCCACCTTTGTTGGCCGCAGACCGAAACTAACCTTGACTAGGATAACTTTTACAATGTTGACTGTGACACTGATGAGCGATTATGTTGACTCATGGGTTAAACACAGACGTATTTCTACAAAAAAGAAACAAATAAATTGTTGCAATTTGTGTAGGTTTTGTGGGCATATGTAAACACTTTCTAAGAAATATCTGTGAAGATAATGAATTTATGTAGGCGAACAAACAACATTCAGAGTCGATTGTATTTATATAATGTCAAATGCATTGCACACTCTATTAAAATAACAACCCTTCTGTGTTAAAACGACCATTTCATTCTTAAAAATTTATTAAAAACAATGTTACTCGAGAGCATGCTAAAAATGCGATGAATGTGCAAAAGCAATTCAAGTGAATGAAATGCGAAAACAATATAAAGGATTTTGTGAGCTAAGAAAGAATTTGGCCAATAGCAAAACAGGCCAAACGCAGCGAATCTGTACATCTATGCGAATATATATATATGTGTGTGTGTGTGTGGGTGGGTGTATGTGGGTGTCTGTGTGGTTGGGTGTGTTTACCGAGCGATGCCGGTGCTTGCATACAAATGTTGGAGGCCATGGACTCAATCTGGCCCTTCGCCTGCTTTTTATACCCTGGACTCATTGCAAATGGGAAATCAGGGTATAATATGTTTGTGAAAGTGTGTGTAACAGGTACAAGTAGGCGTGGCAGACCCCATAAGGTATATATATTCGTGATCAGAGCGACGAGCTGAGTCGATATAGCCATGTTCGTCTGTCTGTCCGTCCGCCAGTCCGTCTCAGAAGATATAAGAGCTGAAGACTTGAAGTTTGTTTTTTTTATGTCAAAAAATCGATAGCTCGAAGGGTTCAGGGGATCTCGTAGTCGAGCAGTCTCAACTAGGGCTTTCTTACTTGTTTCGTCTGCTTTGCTGCTTCTCACACATTTGTGTCTGTCTCAGCTTCTTCTTTCTCGTGTTGTTGCCCCCAACAGTCGCACACGTGCAAAAAAGTTAAGCCGTTCGAGCAAAAGTTTTCCAACAGTCAGACGAACGGACAAAGTATTAGAGAGCCCCTTCGAACTCAAATCTGGAAAATGCTAAGCAAGAGAGAAAGAGCGAGAGAGAGAGAGAGAGAGAGAAGCTGTGAGAGAGAGGGAGAATTCACATAGACACACACGTTCGACAGCCAGTTGCATTTGTGTGTGTTTACATTTAGTTGTATTCGATTTGCATAGCAGATTTAAAGCAACTTAGAGAAAGGGGTCAGAGCTGGGCTGACTGGCAACCCAAATCAATGCCAGCTCTGCGGGCCATCAGCCATCAGCATGCTGGGCGAGCAGGTGGGCGGGGTCGGCGTTTAAACGCCTTCCATGTTGGTTATTAAGTGGCCTTAAAGCCGATTGGTCAAGTGACGTGCTGCTTGTGCAGTGGCTTCGCTTATTGAATAAATGTGCCTGGATTTATGCAAATCCCAACTACAGCACCTGGCCAACTGCACAGCTGCCCAGCTGCCCAGCTGCCCAGCTGACCTGTACCTTTGCAGCTTCCATTCATATATTTGCACTGGCTGTGCCTAATCCGGGCATAATTGTTCAGCATTCGTTATCTAAATAGTGGCTGTTGCAGTGACAGCAGCAGCAGCAGCAGCAGCAGCAACAGCAACAACAACAGCAAATGCCGCTTTAACTACGACTACCCTAGCAGACCCTAAGTTGGGGATATGTTCAAAGCTGTTGTTATTTATCTTTTGTATTTGCGTTTGCTCTGCACATTAGCGTAATTATTCCCATGTATGTGTTGTATGTGGGTGTGTGGGTGTGTCGGAAAACCCGTTGCCAACAACTGTCTAAATTCGTAGCTTATCATTTGCTGTGCTTATTGACTTTGGCATCCATTGCCAGAATTATGGTTTACAGTTATTCAATTGGCGTCGCCCGAATGATGAATTATGAGTTAATTAGGTAAATTTGTTACAGAACTGTGTGTTATACCAATTGCATTATTCCTATGTGTTCTTCATTCAAAGTGAATCCAAATAAAATAATCAAATTATAGTATTTTCTATATAACTTTTGTTTTAGTAAGTCATTTACAATATACCTTATTGGTAATATATTTTTCGAGTCAGCTGGACTCTTCTAAACTGAGGAAACTAGTTGGCAGTTGCAAAAGTTTCGAATCTATAAGGAAAATGAAACTGAACTAGTTAAGCCTTTCGATTGTGTATCAATTAGCGGACATTTAAAAATTCTCTGTGTGTTTGCCCGTCGCATTAGCACGAATAGATACTGTCCCGGCTCCCCCGGCTGTCCCTTCTGGCCAATACCCGCCAGCCATACCCGCTCACCCGCTCTGGGTCTGGGTGAAACCGAAAAAGTGACCCAGATTTCGTTTAGTTTTTCTGTCTGCGTGGCCGCTCTGTGTGCGGGGGGCGGGCGGCAAGAGGTGGGGAATCGTTGCTGACAAATTGAAATCATGACATTAACCTCGACGTCACACACACCAGCCCAATGACACACACGCCTACATGGGCAAAGCGGAGAGATTGTTGCATACTTTCAGGCATAAAATTTATGCACGGCCTCGATCTACACAGCCATAGATGTCTGCTGCTGTATATGTGTGTGTGTGTATGTGTGTGTGTGTTTGGTAATATGAAATCAATAAATCGTAAGCATTCTTTTATTGTGCATCCAGCCAGACTAGAACACAAGACGGGGCCAAGCCTCATTGTTGATTTTGCGTGTGTTTTCTTTTTTGGTCGTTGTTGTTCGCTATATACATATTCTTTATTTACTTTTCTTGATTTTTTATAAAGGATGAAGATGGCTACACCGAGGAGCGCCAAGGACCGCGGATAGCCGCCAAGGACGCCAAACACAGCTGCTGCCAGGGCTCTGGCTAAGCGAGCCCTGGCGCTTTGTGAGTTTATCAACGCAGAACCACTCGACAATCACGATGTCTGCTCAGTCAGTGGGGCAGAGGCGGGCCAGCGACCCACTCGACTTTATATTAATTCATATTCTATTTCTTTCGTTGTCCTTGACAAAGTGCAGCATTCTTGTGAATACTTTCTTTATTGCTACGCTTTATAAATAAAGTAGACAGGAAATTCGGGCGAAGGAGAAGTTTGCCAGTAAATATAAATGCCAAGGCTTGGTTTATGAATATCAGAGGAACTATACATAGATATATATGAACTATATATACAGCAATTAATCTCCTTGTGTATATTTGCCTTTATAAAATAAAATAAAGCAAGTCGGGAGCAGTAGCTGCTGAATTGGCTACGATACAGGGCTGTCCATATTGGACGGACCCATCTGACAACCCTATATCTTTTAACAGCGACGGGCAGGGGCTGCGAAACTGTGGAAACCATAGGGTATTTATATATATGTAATATAAAGGAATGCTCGCTCATTAAGATATTAAGAAAGCATAAAAAGGAATATATTTATAATTTAAACAACAAATTCCAGTTTGCTCCACTTGACCATACAAATAGATATTAAATCCAAATTCACTGTCGGGGAGTATCGAGAAACCCAGTTTTCATGCACATATGACAATCATATTTAGTTAAGCGGAGACTCATTAGGTTAGATAGATAGATTCAACCGCTAGGCAATCTATTTGCTCTACGTTCGTATGCTAATCCATTTGTGCACGTTAATTAATTATAGGCACATTGGGGAATTCGGAGCTTGCCGTTGCTATGCACACAGTCACACCCACTCACACACACACACACACATTTCATCAAATTATGCACAGAGTAGAGTTTTGACCATTTGGCGCTGTATTTATATCTCATTGACATTGGGACGGTTCAGGCACTAAGGACTCGAAAGCTCATTATCGCTCATGTAAATTGCATTTCAGTCAATATCCCTGAGCGGATCTCCTCTCCTCTGCTCAGCACACTCGATTCCTATAACAGAGTTGTCTCCTATATAATATTATTAAAGACTTGCAAGCTGTGTCTGATGTAACCAGCTCGTGATGCGAGCCCGGAAGGTTCGTTTGGCAACTGCCATTAAATGTATGTTGGCAGCTGATGGTTGAAAAAGGATTCGTTTTCTACACATGCTCGAATCATTTTTATTACTATTTATCAAAAGAAGACGAAAATGAAAAAAAGGGGGGAAATCATTAAAAATGCAAGCAAAAACCATTCTTCGGGCTCATAAACATCAAATTTTGTAAGGCCGAAACATCTGTTAAGCTTTTATTGCGCCTCTACATAAGTATTATGAAATATAGAGAAAGTTTCCCCGATGATACAACGGAGTCCTCACGCCATAATGCAAGTTTAATTTCCAGCTCGACACGCAAAAAAGGGCTCAATAAATAACGAAACAATATTTTATATATATATTATATATATATAGTATGTGTATGTAGGTGTGTGTGTGCCTTATATAAAAGATGTGAATATTTAGTCTGGAAAATGTAAAATTGTTGGCTTGGTGATTTGAGCAGCTGCTGACTGATGCCATTTGTGGGCGGGTCTGGGGCGCGGCTGTGCTGGCAAGATAAAGTACGCTTCTGTGATAAATATAACAACAAGTACCCAAGGCACGCACAAGCCGTTGTCCAATGGCCCCAACCAGGCCAGACCGGGCCAAACCAAGCCAGACCAGGCCAAACGCATCCAAATTTCATTCAGCCAAACTACTGAGAGCCCAGGGCAGCGGGTAAGACTGGGGACTGCCAGTTAGGATCCGGAACGGCAGCTGTTATAATGATGCCAACGATACATCATCGCAAAATGCTAAAATTTTGGCAGCGCCGAGTGCCGAGTGCGCCGTCAACAGCTGTTACCGCTGATGAATCCTTTGGGTCCGGTTCGCTCCCCTGGCTGTCTCCGCTCCTCTTTCCGCCTGCCGCCTGCCGCCTGCCGCCTGCCGCCCGCCGCTTTCATCCTGCCTGCCTAATATTTCAATATTTCTCACATAAAAGGCGTAAGTGATTTTTCATATTTTCCAGCAAAGCAGCCTTCCCTCCCTCCGCACGCTGAGCTGTTGCATTGCTGCGCCCCTTAGCTGCGCTTTTTGGCTAATTTCCCTAAATAAATCTCGAAATTGCAAAATACACAACAACGGGCACATAATTAACTATCATAAAATATGCAAGGCACGCGTTTCAGATTCCAACTGCTGCCACAGGCCTCTCCTGCGCGTTTCTGTTCAAAAGTATTTGCCATTTGTTTGCAGTTTTCAAAGTCTCCCCTATCCCCTATCGCATTTATGTATTCTAGTTTTTCTTCACTTTCTTGTTGGTACACCCTGCTCTAAAGGACTTATGTTTGAGAGAGAGTTAGGTAAGCATTTATATAACCTATATATCTACGCAATAAAAACATTCAAATGAGTGTATTCGGCTACGCACAATGGATATGATTTGAAATACGGTTTCCTCCAAATAATTTTCCATTTTCAAAGGGCTTGGGGTGCAAAAAGACAAAAATGGCAAAATGACTCAGCCTGAACTCGCATAGTGAAGCATTGCGCACCACAAACGAGAAATTTCAAAGCCGCTTAAAGCGAACTGCGTGTGGGCCATAAAGTGTCATTCGTGCTGGAGGGAAAGCGAGATGAACTCTATGAAAAACAAGAGCACAAAGCAACACTCAGGTGCTACCACGGATTACCATGGGCAGCAGAGCTCAAGAACTGCCTAAGCAACCACAACAACTGGCTGCTCGTGAAAAAGTACTGTTATAATCTTTCTCTCAACTCGTTTCGAGCAAAACCCGTTGTTGGTGCTCAACGATATTCAGATAATTACTTCATCGTATTTTGTTTATCATTTATCAAGCTTTATTTGCGACTAATTACTCTTTAATGAATAATTAAATCAAATTTAATAAACTTGAGTTCAGTTGAGCTTTACTCATTTGGCTCAAATGATACAAAAATTGTCGAGAGTCATAGAGAATAATTTTCAGATTTGTATATCTGATATGAGTGTAATTAGATTGGGCATCAATTAAATAAATTGCTTTTAAATACTTTAATTTAATTGTGTTTCAAGTGAGTTAAGTAGAAATTCTAAGCTCCCCTTTATAATACTTCAACTTCAGAAAACAACCAAAGTCAAGCAATCCAATCGGCCTTTGAAATCTCACAGCCGTTTCGCTTGATTAGAAGGAATTCCACATGCTCCTGGTCAACATTATTTGGAAAAACGCAAGTGTCGTAAGTCAACGGCCCTTTGTCAGCTTGCACAAAGTCCTCAAACATTTTGATGAAATTTTTGGATATAATTTCCTCGTCTGCTCGCAGAGGCTGTCGTGAGGGACTGTCAAAGAATAGAAAGTAATCATCCCCATGCCCAGTGCCTGCAAGAAGGAAATATATGATTAGACGCAGCAACTGTAGTGAGTCCAAATTGTTTGCTTACCGACTACGATATCATCTCGCCTGGCCAGCAGATTGGCTCTGCCACGATCCGCGGGATTGTCGTAGACATAGTAGTAGATGGGACTCTTGCTGTGCTTGCGATGCAGATCTATGGATCGTATCGAATCGTTCCTGAACAGCGCATCTGTGAATATTCGCTGCACGTCCAGGTAGTTCTCCACGCTGAAGTTCCGATTGCCCAGGTACTGCTGTCGCAGATCGCGGGAGTAGTCATCCATTTGCTCTATTGTCTTACTAGAGTCTCTATAAAAGAATAAGTGGGGCGCCAGCTCGTACCAGCGTTTGTTGAGCTCCCCGATGAACTCCTTTCCGTTAGGCTGCTTTGCTAGGAAAATGGCTGCATTGTAGGAGCCATCCTCTTGGGTGTGGGAGACGAGCCAGGGAACCTGCGAAAACTCTCCGCTCTTAATGATGTCAACTGGATGTTGAGTCAGAAAAGGCTCGGGGGCATCGACTGGCTCTACCACGGGGCCAAATGGAGCGAAGGGCACGTAGTCGAACACCAAGAAGTCACGCACGGCCGTCACAATTTCCGAGGCATCCTTCGTCTTCAGGCACTTTTTAAGATCCGCCGAGTCTTCAAGCAAGCCGCAGCCCACGCTGCGACCCATTTCAAAGGCGCGTCGACGTCCGCCTTGTTGCACCGTGGACGGCATTACCGCCGTTCCACTTATTAGGGCAGCCGCCTTTGCAAGCTGCTGAAAGTCCTTCTGCAGTAGGTGCAGATGCACCGAGGCTGATCCAGCAGAGAATCCAACAACGAGAATATTTTCCGGCTCCCCACCAAAGCGGGCAATGTTGTCCTTGATCCACTGCAATGCCAGCCGCTGGTCTTTCAAGCCAAAGTTGCCTGGTAGAGCGCTGTCCCCGCTGCTGATAAAGCCCAGTGGGCCCAGACGATAGGTGATCTTCACCACAATCACATTTCCGCTGGCCATGAATGCCTCGTGGCCGTTATCCCCTGCACCGCCGAACATGAAGGCGCCACCGTGAATGTTGACGATTACAGGAAATGAGCTGCGACTGTTGTTCTTTGGCTTATACACGCTGACTGTCAGGCAGTCCTCGATGCCCGTGAGCTTGTCTTCTTGATCGGTGTACTGGTCCCACTGCATGCACGCGACAGGGGGCTGCGTGGCATCGAACGTTTCCTTCCATTGCTGGGAGTAGCGTTGCGGTGCCTCAAAGCGCAGCTCCCCGACAGGAGGCTCCGCATAGGGTATCGACTCGTAGCTGTAATATCCTTTGTTATCGCGCCCACGTAGATTCCCATTGGGCAGCTCGACTAAAAGTGGATCGGCCACGGCTGCAGCTGCTACGCAAAGCCATAACAACAAAATTCGTAGTGCGTTATCTTTCATGACCTTCGCTCCGTCAACAATGAATGTGGACTGTGCCCAGCGGATATCAGCAGCATTTGTTTTATATTGATTCTCGAATAGATTGCTCCGTTGATTGCCTAATTATGATGTTAAAATTTTTAAGTGCTGACAGTAAATATTATTTTATATAATAAATAAAACCGGTTTTCTCTTAAACAACGAGTATTTGCATCTCATCGACAAAAAATATATATAGAGTAGAGTACACATATACAATTTGAATTATTTATTCTTATTCATTTTTAACTTTTATATATTGTAGAATATATATAAAATATATACAATTTAAATTGTTTATTTATTTATTATATATAATGCATACCTTAATTTATTGTTAGCTTATATGATGCACAAGTATTGATCTCTATGTGGAGCAGCTGAGGCTTGTCTTTACCTACGTTATCTTCAATTCAAACACAATTATCATAGGTCAGCGATACTTAATCACTTCGAACACAGCGCTCAAACATGCTTATTCAATTAGTTTATATTAAATTTAGCTCAGATTAAGATTAGTGGCTGGAAATAAATACTGGAAATTATCTTCTCATCAGCTCGGGGTTCACTATTTGACTTGCCGAACATCAGAACGTAATCATCCCCAAGTACTGTGCCTATACGAAAATAGTTGTGTATTAGTAACTGCATAGCTAATAAATATATTTCTTTGTTCATATCTTACCAAAATGATTATCAACCCATTTGCACAATTCTTATGCGATGCCTCGAGCAAGTAGATTATCGTAGATGTTGTAGTAAATGGGACTCCCTAGGAAACATACCTATCGGACCTACAGATCTATAGCTCCTAGAAGACAAATTTGTGAATATTCGCTGTGCGGCCAGATAATTCTCTACGCTAAAGTTCCGATTGTCCAGGCAGTGCTGTCGCAGATCGCGCGAGTAGTCATCCATTTCGTCAATAGTTTTCGCAGAGTTGCGATAGAAGAGCAAGTGGGAGTCAATCCGTACCAGCGATTGTTGAGTTGCTCTATCAACTCCCTTCCATTGGGCTGCCTAATCAGGAGAGGAGCTACGTTGTAACCACTGAGAGCTCGAGTTCTTTGTCTTGAGTTCTTTGGCTTACAGTTGGACAGTCCTCGATGCTGATCAGCTTATCAGCAACCTCATCAAACTGACTTCACTGCCTGCAGTAGGCGAGAGGCGTGGCTGCATTAAATACACTGTTCCATCGGCTAGCACAGGGCTGAGGTGGCTCACATTGCGTCCACGTAGTGTAACATTGGGCAGCTCTGCCAGCAGCGGATCTGTGGCGACAACTAAGCCGATCAGCAGTGGAACGAGGAGATATTCCATAACATTCATGATTTGTACTCCGCCAAATCTCGAAGCGAACTATTTTCTGCTCGGAAAATGCACCTTCTTTTATAGACTGACTGAGTTTCCACCTGACCTACGACAAATTTGTGGTCAAATTAGACATACATTTAGCTTAGAAATCGCGCTTATATGACGGCCGTTATATAAGGCATGCAGTCAATAAATTAGTGAGTTCATTGCAGTCGTGCACAGCCCATTCTCATTCACGACTCTCGGCTATTATCTATATAATTGTTTATCAACAGAGATGACCAAGGTCAGGGAACACCATTTGACATCTTGTGATCTTGCTCAAATTACAATTTATTGAAAATTTTTGATAAAGGCAAACGTTTATGCATTCGGAAGGACAATGTGAATCAAAGCAGTTCTTTTACTTTGCTTACTTCTTTTAGTAACACCTCAAAGCAGAATCTAAATATACCCTTTCATATACATACACAGCAGTAACAAACTTCTTTGCTTGGCTTTACAAAGTATTACTTCACAATTTGGTTATTGCCACAAGGGCAGTGTCTAACTAATTGGATCTAGTTTGAAAATTTCACAGCTTTCGCTCTTAATTAATATAAATTGCAGCTGCTCCTGGTCAATATTGTTTGGAAATACACAATTGTCATACGTCAAGGAGCCGCTGTCGCTTTGGACGAAGTCTTCCAGCAGGCGTATTAAATTCTTGGAGATTACCTTCTCGTCAGCGCGAGGCTGGGTGACTGCCTTTTCAAATATCAGAGCATAATCATCGCCATGTCCTGTACCTATAAGCAGATATCAGTAATTACATGCTGCATAAATGACATTAAAGTATAATATACCAAAATAAGTATCATCCCGTTGCGCCAAAACTTGAGCACTGCCCCGAATCGGGGGATTATCGTAGACGTAGCCATAAACGGGACTCCTGCCATGCTTGCGATGCAGATCTACAGATCGAAGGGTGTCGTTCCTGAACAGTATATCCGTGAATATGCGCTGCACGTCCAAGTAGCTCTCCACGCTGAAGTTCCGATTGCCCAGGTACTGCTGTCGCAGATCGCGGGAGTAGTCATCTATTTCATCAATAGTTTTCTTGGAGTCACGATAGAACAGGAAGTGGGGCGCCAACTCGTACCAGCGACTGTTGAGCTCCTCAATCAGCTCTGCGCCGTTGAGTTGCTTTGCCATTAAGAGAGCAGCGTTGTAGGTGCCATCTTCCTGAGTGTAGGTGGTTAGCCAGGGCACTTGGGCGGCCTTTCCACTCTTGATTATATCAATGGGATGCTGAGTAATGAAGGGCTCAGCGGCATCTTCGCTCTCCACCACCGGTGCAAATGGAGCAAAGGGCACATAGTCGACGACGAGGAACTGATGCACAGCTCTGACTATCTCCGAGGCATCCGTGGACTGTAGGCACTTTTTGAGCCCCACCGAGTCGCTTAACAAGCCGCAGCCCACAATGCGACCCATTTCGAAGGCGCGTCGACGCGCTCCTTGTTGCACCACCCAGGGATCCAGGGCATTTCCACTGAGCGACACAGCCACCTTAGCTAACTGGCTGAAGTCCCCGTGCAGCATCTGTAGGTGCACTGAAGCACCGCCAGCTGAGTGGCCAAGCACTAGAATATTCTCTGGCTCGCCACCAAAGCGAGCAATGTTTTGCTTGATCCAGCGCAGAGCCAAGCGCTGATCCTTAAGTCCAAAGTTTCCTGACAATGTACCGTCGCCTGTGCTCAGGAAACCTATCGGACCTAGGCGATAGGTGATCTTAGCGACAATCAGATTTCCGCTCGCCATAATCGGCTCATGGCCATGCTCCACGGGTGCACCAAACATGAAGGCGCCGCCGTGAATGTTGACGAGAACCGGGAATGAGCTGCGACTCGAGTTCTTTGGCTTGTACACGCTGACAGTTAGACAGTCCTCGATGCCGACCAACTTATCTGCGCCCTTGGCAAACTGATTCCATTGCATGCAGTAGGCGGGAGGCGTGGTAGCGTCAAACACATCGCTCCACTGCTGAGTATAGGGCTGAGGTGGCTCAAATCGTAGCTCACCAAGCGGTGGCTCCGCATAGGGTATCGACTCGTAGCTGTAATAGCCTTCGTTATTCCGGCCGCGAATTTTTCCATTTGGCAACTCGACTATCAGTGGATCAGCATCAGCAGCAGCATCAGCAGCAGCATCAGCAGCAGCATCAGCTGCTGCTGTCACTGCCGCAGCCAGACAAATCAAAGCGATCGAGCATATGCGCGACATCATGATTCTTACACAACCGAGTCTTGATTCACACTAGTCACGTCTTGGGCCAGTTGAGCTTTATATGCATGCGAATCAGATTAGTTCTCAATTGATTCTCTCGCATGCCTCATATGAAACTGTATAAATATGAAACATGAGACTCGCTCTATCATTGGCGAATCGACGCGAGAGTTGATTGCAAACGCATTACTCAATAACAAGATTGCTCTGGCTGTGATTGACGTATCGAGGGTAATGTTTGTTCAGTCTATTTGCACACTCACAAACTAATTGAGCATAGTTCGAGATAAATATATTATTAAGTCGAATTGCTATATAAACTAGTTATTATATGAGCTATTTTACAGTATATATTTCAGACCGTGTTAAAGCAATTAATAAATTAGAAAAAATCTAAATTTAGTTTTGTCATGCAATCAGACGAATATGAAATCAAAATAAAAAAATTAAATAAATAAGTTAAGTCCACTTCAGTTGCATAATTCGTTAGTTAAAGCTGTTGGGTTCATTTCGTTTATTTATTTATTTAATTATATTATTTATTATTTATTATTTATTATTTATTATTTATTATTTGTTATTTATTATTTATTATTAATTATTTATTATTTATTATTTATTATTTATTTTTTATGTTTTATTATTTATTATTTATTTTTTATTATTTATTATTTATTATTTATTATTTATTATTTATTATTTATTATTTATTATTTATTATTTATTATTTATTATTTATTATTTATTATTTATTATTTATTATTTATTATTTATTATTTATTATTTATTATTATTTATTATTTATTATTTATTATTTATTATTTATTAGTTATTATTTATTATTTATTATTTATTATTTATTATTTATTATTTATTATTTAATATTTATAATTTACATATTTATTTATGTAATCATTTATTTATTTATTATTTATATACTAATTTGCTTATTATTCATTTGATTAATTATTATTTATTTATTTGATTAATATTCCTATTATCTTATTGTCCATTTCAATTACCACACGCAATCAGTATTTCATTTTCAATGATTAGTTTTGATGCTACCAATTGATGCTCTGCCTAATAAATGATTTTGATGTGAGATGCTTGCTATAATATCTGCAATTATTACTCATTATCATTGCTAATTGATAATATTTGAAATCAAAGTGAAAGTTCACTTTCTTTGCTTGCGTTTATTTATTAGCCTAACCAGTTATATTCACTGTGGCATATCCCCAATTGACACATGGAATGTTCTACAATTGACAATTATTAAGGTATAATTGGAGTTTTGGGGAAAAAGTTGGAGACAGCGTCGGGCAAGCGGTCTACTTGAAGGTTCTTGCATTCAGTGCGCTGAATAACTACCAGTTCGAACTTCTTCTTGCCCACGTTGTCTTGGAAGACGCAGTTGTCATAGACGAGCTGACCCGTTTCGAAAAAGCCTTCGACCATCTTAACTAGCTTCCAGGAGATAAGTTTCTCGTCGGGGCGTAGCGGTTCGCGCATTGGATTATCCATCATTAAGAAATAATCATCACCGTGAGCCGTGCCTGCAGATTGATCGATTGACATTAGATGCTATAGGTGGCTAGGAATTTTAAGCAAATAGTTTACCTAGGAATACATCAGTGCGCCCTGCAACGAGTTGGCCAATAGCTACAGTTGCCGGATTGTCGTAGATGTACGTGTACACTGGACTCGTTCCATACGTGCGCTGAAGTTCTACTCCCAGATCGACGCCATTCTTGAATATTTCGTTGCTGAACATGCGTTGCACATCGTAATAGTTCTCCAAGGTGAAGTTGCGAGTCCCCAAATATTTCAGCTTGATCCTTCGGGAGCGTGCGTCCCTCTCTCGTTTGCTCAGGGTGTTGCGGTACGAGAAGAAGTACGGCGCCAACTCATACCAGCGCGTGTTTAGCTCAAAGAGCCTCTCCTTGCCCGTCTCCTCCAGCTTCGTAAGCAGTGATGCAGCATTGTAGATGCCTTCTTCTTGGGTATAGCTTGCTATCCAGGGCACTGGAGCGAATTTACCACTCTTGATGATGTCGGCGGGCAGTTTGGTGATAAAGGGATCAACTGCATCTTCGGGCTCCACAACGGGTGAGAACGGAGCAAAGGGGACATAGTTGAAGATAAGGAAGTGCTTAAAAGCTCTCACTAAATCAACCGCATTCACCGCCTTCAAGCAGTCTTTGAGAGCTGCTGTGCTGCGTGGAGTGCCGCAGCCAAAGAGCCGGCCCAATTCATATGTTTGTTCACGAGGACTCGGCTGCACTGACCAATCCGACACTGCGTTGCCACTCAAGGAATAGACTCCCTTCAGGTCGGCCATATCCTCGTGCAACATCTGAAAATGAACTGAGGCAGCTCCCGACGAAAATCCAAGGAGCATTATGTTTGAGGGGTCTCCGCCGAAAAAGGAAATGTATTTCTTGACCCATAGGAGCCCCAAACGCTGATCCTTAAGCGCATAGTTGCCCGACCAACCGGCATCCCCGGTGCTTGCAAAGCCCAGAATTCCCACTCGATGGTTTATCTTCACAACGATCACATTTCCGCTCGCCATGAACTCCCTGGCTCCGGTTTGAACCGATCCGCCGAACGACCAGGCGCCACCAAATATATTTGCCACTACCGGGAAAGTGGTGCGCGAGGAGTTCTTCGGCTTGAAAATGCTGACGGTCAGACAATCCTCGCTGCCCGTCAGCTGATCGGGCGTCGTGACAAAATGACTCCACTGCAGACACTCGGCCGCCGGCCTTGTAGCATCGAAGGTCTCCTGCCATTCACCATTAAACGGCTGAGGCGGTTCGAAGCGCAGCGGACCAACTGGTGGCACGGCGTACGGCACCGACTCGTAGGTGTAATGGTTTCCGCGGTCGCGTCCACGCAGTGTCCCGAACGGCAACTGAACTAACAGGTCATCGCCAAGTGCGGCTCCTGTGCACAGGCACGCGATCACAAATAGTGTATATTTCATGGCTTCCTCAACGCAGACAACAAGTTAAGCAAACAGCAAGTCTCGTTGACTGAACGCTTTTGTGGGGAATCTTCAAACGCTTCGGCTTTTTAAGCACTTTTGATGGGTCCAATTTCATAGAGTTGACAACAAAACGATAAAAATGCTCATAAAATGATGACCTTTCTCCTTTAGGGGCAATGTAATTCTAGGGTGCTCTACAATTGGCTTTTGACCAGCCATAAAATCTTCAGCAAATCGATGTCAATTAAAATAAACAATTTATATGCAAAACAAATTTACCCGAAAGCGCAAAAACTTTTTCTGATTTACTCTTATATACTGTGTCGGTTGCGAATAGTATATACTCTTGATACTGGTTGTTGTTGTTGGGCATAGATCTATGCAATATATACTTTTGTCTTGTCAACGTGAGTATATATTCATAATGTCAAATCCTGAAGGCGTTTCTCTTCTGCCAGAGCTAGTAGTCTTCGATGCTCCATTCATAAATTATATCTTGGGTAATTCTATTCAATCATTTCAATACATTCTTTTTTACCTTATTTGTCTGATATATACTAGGGTGAAATATATAGTATTATAAGATACCCCATTGTATATTAGAATAAGAAACCCAATAGACGGACGAACATAATTATATGATATGGTTAAATACTCAGATCATGGCTTTTATATCGATATTGGAATGAAAAATAGTTTGTTTGGAGTTTGCTTCATAATTTATTTACCAACATTCCCTAACAAAAACACCAACTTTTACACTCATTGATCTATTAATTGCGTGATTGATTCACAGGCTAATAAACATCGAATTAGAATATTACTATAGGAGATGGTGGCCAATCGTCTGACAAGTGCCTCGCTTCCAGAACCTCGGAATGAGTGCGTTTGATGGTCATCCACTGGAACTGCCTTTGGCCTCTGTTGTTTGGGAATACGTAGTCATCATAGGACAAGTTTCTGCTCTGGGCGAACTGCTGTCATGCTTCCAATGCGCATCTAAAGCCTGCCCGATGCCATTCTTAAAGAGTTCCATCTTTCGGTATGTGGAACGGGATCCTCCAAGCGCAAGTCGTTGATGTGTGGCTGTGCACAGGGTATCGACTCAAAGCTGTAGTATCCACGTAGATGACTATTTGGCAGCTGCCAAAGTCAAAGTATTCATAACAAACTAGATGATCCAGCTGGAGCTCCAACTCCGACCGAGAAATATTGTCTTTTATGATAATTGTAAACCTTAATTTATTCACTCGCATTAGCCACTGCAGAAAATCAAATTGGTTCCAACTAAGACTTTGACATTTGATGACAGATCCGT
The DNA here is from genome assembly GCA_037075325.1 of Drosophila mayaguana. Classification (NCBI taxonomy): domain Eukaryota; kingdom Metazoa; phylum Arthropoda; class Insecta; order Diptera; family Drosophilidae; genus Drosophila; species Drosophila mayaguana. Next base: position 849,559 of record JBAMCG010000038.1, on the reverse strand, counting down.
GAGAAACAAATTTGAAAGTTTAAATAATTATATATCAACTTAGTCAATCATGCGTGACACCTGGCTTCGATTTTAAATGAAGGTTTCTGTGGATTAAATAATGGCTAACAAAACAAGTTTACAGAGTGATGGATGGATATACGGACAGAGCAGAGAATATATAACAATATATTCTTTTCCCATGGCTAAGGGGTAATAATAAGCTCAGGATTTGCTGCTTCAACGTCAAAAGCCCGAGCAACTCAGCCGCTGATAAAAGCTTCATTAATCCCATAGAATGCTCCGGGGTACCAACTAGTATCATCCGCAATTGGGGAGCAGTCAATGGCCAAGTCCCAGACAAATAAGCGATGCCATTATCAACGTTCTAATCAACGATGAAGCAGATTATGATGCTGATGGGACACATAAGTGGAGGGGGCAGAGCATGGCAGCACATGCCAGCTGATGAACTGCGCGCGTGTGTGTGTGTGTATATAAATGAATTAGTTGGCATTAAGTATACGCCGCAGTGTACGCAGAAGCTAAGCAAGCATGATTTAAGAAATATGTTCTAGACTTGTGACTGCTGCTCATTTGCTGGGACCGCGTAGTGGAAAGGGGGCAAGGGGTGGAGAGGGATGCCTAATATGTGCGCAGCCTTGATACTGCTACAGCTCGCTGTGTGAAGCATGGAATATTAATTCCTTAAGTAATTCACAACATTTGTAACTAATGTTTGTTAATGAGCCACCCAGCCACCAGCGCCGCCACCTGACCTGGCTCGCACTGACTTTGTAAGCTCTCTTTGAATAACTGCCAAGCGTTGGCTGAGGTCAAGGCGGCGCCTCAAGTTGAATTACTTCTGCGTCTGACGCGCTAAATGCGAGCATTAACAAGTGTAAAAGTGAGAAAGCCCAACTGGACTCAGTTCCACCTCCCCCTCCTCCGCCTACTCCTTCTCCCCACTCAACTGAGGACGACCCTGTGCTGAGCGTTCGGCAGACACTTAATGAAATAATTATGTAAAAGCCAACTGGCTGCCCGAATGGCACCTTTTTGTCCAACGACGTGGTTTTCACATTCATTAATTCTCCTCACATTGCAGTTTAAGGCTGTAGTATAATTATTTTGCTGCCAATACCACTTAGTGTTTACAAGCATTATAAACTTGAAATTAACAAACCTTTGGTAAGTCTAATGCATTGAGGTCATTCATTATTTATACTCGATTAAGGCAAGACTTGAATTGGAGTCGGTTTGCAATTTAAGGAGAAGTTGATAGACAGAATAATTATAGATAGGACTATATAAGTGATATGTGTGTTATATTTATTATATATAATATATTTTACATGTTGTATGTTGTTGCCTCTGCTATAAACATAGCCCAGCCTGATTCCTGTGTGATGTGTCAGTATTAAATTACTTAGCAGCTAATAAGTTGCTTTTTCAGCATGTTTTATGCATATTGATAGCTTTGAGCTTCTGGGAATAAGAAACAGAATTTTCCAAATACACTTTACGTATATGGCTGTACATGCTGAGCTTTGGCGTCCCGGCGAAGCAGTTGACACAAAACTGTCGCAGCGCCAATTTGAGCGGCAGCTAAACGTGTTTATGCGGCACTGCGGAGGGCTTATAAAATGCAACTTTGACACAAATGCGACGCTAATCAGCGAGACAACAACCACGCAGGCTCTAGTAATGCCACCAAGGCAGCGAGCTTGTCACTGGGCCATAAAATATGCAACAAAACGTACAAAAAATGCCACTAACAAGCGGCATGAGGCAGGGATAGACAGAGACTGAGAGAGAGAGAGAGAGTGAGAGATAGAGAGAAGGAGGGAGAGAGAGAGGCTGCATGTAAAATAATTTGAAAACACGGCATTTGCGTAATGAAGCATGTGAAAAGCGCCAGGAAAAGCTGCTTAGAACTGGTGAAAAGCGCTCATAAATGCCAGAAGTTATGCAAGTCCTTAACTTTTATAGGCAACTGAGTCGGAGGTGCGGTGCCCGCCTGCAAATAGACTATGACTGCAGGTGCAAGTGGCGTATCACACATGTTTGCCGTGTGAGCGCAGTGCAGTGCGCGAGTTTCGCTGTGCTGCAGCGGCTGCGGTTCAGCTGACACAAATGTGCGAATTCTCCCACCAACTTTACGTGGAAGAAGAAAGATAGCTCTAGTCGAGACCACCCGACTAGGAGATACACTCAACGCTCACAACTCGAGGAGCTGCTACTCCACTGTGCGTACATCTTACGCATGATCTGCCAACTGAGCAGTTGAGGATTACAAAACTTGCGTATTCATTATACGAATCTACATAGTAAATTAACAAAAGAAAAATGAGAATCCTGTACTGCTTTTGCTACACATGAGTATATATTTTATATATGTATTCTTGAAGTTTCTGGCTTTTCTGGTTTATCAGATCTCTGCGCTCATCACACTGATCATGCATTTATTAATTTGATGGGATCTGCCACGGCTCCTGCTGCCTGTTATATGCATCTGCTGAAAACCATTATACCCTGATTTTCCATTTTCAGCGAGATCAGGGTATAAAAAGACGAGAAAACGTAAAAAATTGTCACTTGCGGCGACGGGCGAGGCGCTTGTCGTCTGGGCCAAAGACTGGCATTCGCATTCAGTGCGTAATCTTCACCTTTTTCACAGCTTTGCCATGCACTTTTATTGCATGCTTACAGGCGACTTCCCCGCAACACTTGCCGCTTGTATCGACAAAAGTTGTGCCTTGAATTTGCCACTTTATGCCACGTAGCTAGCACCAAATCCGAAAACCCAGCCAGCTCACCTGCCTGCCGTTGCACGGTGGGTCAAATGCACAAATTCTGTGGTAGGAAATCAGAGCTAACCATTACCAATGAGTAAACGCAGAGATTATGAATATATTTTATACTTATACTGGGAGCACAAAACATCAGTATTTCAAATTATCTCTAATATCTAATAGTTAACGGAGGGCATCAGGTGCATTTTAAAGTTATCTGAAGTTAAGGCTTAGCTTTGACGAGCAGTGTTATAATTTAACAATCTGTTAAACTTAAAGCCCGCAATAATTTGGACTCATACAATGCAAAAGTGGCCCATGGTAGCTGGCAGCTGCAGCCCGCTAAGTAGTTGTAAGCTGCATAATGTATTTACGCAAGCACCGGAAATTGGGTGCTGCGAGAAGTGGAAGGGGAGCAGGAGGCAGCTAGCGTTTGCCTCCAGTTGGCAGCAGCAACAGCAGCGACTCAGCTCGTCAGGTTGCAGCCACTGTGCTAAACGCGAATAGACAAGTGTGATCCCTTGCGGATGTGGATGAGGGTTGCGGAATGCGGAATGCGGATTGAGGGCTGTGAGATGTGAGATGTGCTGGATGCTTGATGTTAGATGCATATGCGGACTGTAGATACGCGCTGCTGTTGCCTGGCTTATGCGCGCATATTTGATGGCATTGTGAATTTCTGTGCAGAATTATAGCTCTTAGCCCACCGAGCGCTTCCCACTCAGCTTGAGCATTCATTAATATGCAATGTTTACATGGGCTGCGGAGGTGAACCACGCGAGGAGCCCAGCTGCTGGAGTACGTATTTGCCATACTTGGTTTATGGTTAACCAATGGAACAGAAAAACCATACTTTTGAACGCTCTAGAAAAGATGGTTCAGCTGGATTTGCCAATAAATGTGTGGGCTATTGAAATCGAGTTAAATACCTAGATGATTTAATTGGATTAAGTTATTGTCGTCGGCTGTCAAAGAAATTCTCATATTGGGAGCTTGAGAGAAATCAAGTTTTCCCCTGGGGACGACAATAATGCCATGGGGATCATGGACCCAGCCTACGATAACATTAGAAATCTCCCAAAAAACTGCATCCGATTGATAACATATATATGTATATATCATATCTTTGCTCAGACTGGAATACTTCCCTTCCAAGCTGACGCTGAAGACCTTCAGGGAAGAGCTTTGTCTCATTGGAGGTGAACAGATAAAAGTCAGTGCAAGTAATATTCACTGCCCTGCGGTTAATTAATGTGATTTATTACGATTAGTGAATTGGTTTATTGCTTAAGTTAGCCCATATTGCAAATAAAACATTAAATTACAAGCAAAAAGTGATTGGCATTAAGGAAAATCCTGTTTCGTTCTCTCCATACTGCGGCTTCAATTTATAAGCAAATACTTACGTAATTATTCAAATTTAAATTATTATATATTTATATATATATACATATATTCTCAATTTAACTTCTCACTCTTGCCTTAAAGCATCAAGAACCAACAGAGCAGCATCCCAGGCATGCCGAGCAATCTTTTGCATAGATATGCTCATATAGCTAATTATAGCAGAATATACATCTATGTGTATATACCTCTGACTGTATTATTACATATTCCATTGAGCTAAACATTGCATATACAAAGTTTAATGTATGTTAATTTTCGGTAATTGCAGAGCATTTAGTTTTCAAACACAGACAGTCGAGCTAAGCAAAACTTTTACACTCTACCTTTACCTCTCCCTAATTTGACGTTCCCTGGAAATTTTGCGGTTGTATGCAAATTGACTTAAATGTCAACGTTGAAACAAAATTTACTGTTTTTATACCCTGATCCCATTAAAAATGGGAAATCAGGGTATAATGGTTTTGTGAAAAGTATGTAACAGGCAGAAGGAGGCGTGGCAGACCCCATAAAGTATATATATTCTTGATCAGGGCGACGAGCTGAGTCGATATAGCCCTGTCCGTCTGTCCGTCCGTCCGTCCGTCCGTCCGTCCGTCCGTCCGTCCGTCCGTCCGTCCGTCCGTCCGTATGAACGCCTAGATCTCAGAAGATATAAGAGCTAGAGACTTCAAATTTTGTATGCATACTCATGTATACCATACGCAGTACAAGTTTATCTTTTTTTTTCGATAACTCGTCCGATTACTTTTTTATCGCGAATAATCGATAAATTGATTTTGTTTATTCACCGTAATTTCAATGCTTTTAGACCTGGAGACTTCAGATTTGGTGTGTATATACATCTGATCAATACGCAGATTTTGCCATTTACAGATTTTGGATACCACGCCCCCTTCGCCCCCAATTTGCAAAAAACGTATTTTAAGTACTAGAGACTCGTGCTTTGGAATGTACACACATTTGCACATTGTGATCACATTCTGAAAGTTTCATGAAGATAGTCCTATTACAGGAGAAATTATTCAGCAACAAAATTCTCATAGTATTGCCCACACTGCACCGCAGCCCAAGCGCAGTCGCTGCTTACTGCGCAGTTAGCAGAGCGCGTGGTTATGCGTGCGTGAATATCAGCTCTTTGTAGGGATCAGGGTATCTCCTAGTCGAGCAGTCTCGACTAGAGCCTCCTTACTTGTTTTTTTTTTTTTATACCCTGATCCCATTAAAAATGGGAAATCAGGGTATAATGGTTTTGTGAAAAGTATGTAACAGGCAGAAGGAGGCGTGGCAGACCCCATAAAGTATATATATTCTTGATCAGGGCGACGAGCTGAGTCGATATAGCCCTGTCCGTCTGTCCGTCCGTCCGTCCGTCCGTCCGTCCGTCCGTCCGTCCGTCTGTCCGTCCGTATGAACGCCTAGATCTCAGAAGATATAAGAGCTAGAGACTTCAAATTTTGTATGCATACTCATGTATACCATACGCAGTACAAGTTTGTCTTTTTTTTTCGATAACTCGTCCGATTACTTTTTTATCGCGAATAATCGATAAATTGATTTTGTTTATTCACCGTAATTTCAATGCTTTTAGACCTGGAGACTTCAGATTTGGTGTGTATATACATCTGATCAATACGCAGATTTTGTCATTTACAGATTTTGGATACCACGCCCCCTTCGCCCCCAATTTGCAAAAAACGTATTTTAAGTACTAGAGACTTGTGCTTTAAAATGTACACACATTTGCACATTGTGATCACTTTCTGAAAGTTTCATGAAGGTAGTCCTACTACAGGAGAAATTATTCAGCAACAAAATTCTCATAGTATTGCCCACACTGCAGCGCAGCCCAAGCGCAGTCGCTGCTTACTGCGCAGTTAGCAGAGCGCGTGCTTATGCGTGCGTGAATATCAGCTCTTTGTAGGGATCAGGGTATCTCCTAGTCGAGTAGTCTCGACTAGAGCTTCCTTACTTGTTTTTTTTTTTTTTTGTTTGACTACAAACGCAGAATTCGTAGCTAACGAAATGTCAAAAAGGGGAATTCAAAACTAGCATCCAAATGACTGAAAAATTGTGCAGCAAAATGAAGCAAGCCAGGCAACGGCTAAATGGGGCAGAGTATTTGGAGAACAGAGAGAGAGAAAAAAATAGTCAGAGACAAACTGCAAACGTCAAGCAAATTTCATCTCTCTCTCTCTTTTTTTTAACTCTACATTGACTGAAACTCGGTGACAATGATGTTAACTAGAGTGTGAAAACTATGATTGGCTGTCGAGAGATATGTGCAGGAGGGGCCAGGGGCGCTTGAAGTGTTGGATAACGGGGCATGAGGCAGCAGCCGAGTGCCGGCTGAAGAGAGCTGAAGAGAGGCTGTCCTTGTCGCTGTCAGCAGGAGTAGCAGCGGGTGCCAGTGCCAGCATGATTTATACCGTATTTGCAGGCAGTTGTTGGGATGACATCCTCTTTACTTTAGCGACACATGCTCTCACACACATATACGCATACACACACACGTACAAGTACATAGAAATCCTCTGGTGAAATTGTTGTTGCATCACGTTTCAATTTGGCATCGGTGTGCGCCTATCGGCAGGGAAAAACTGTGCCAAAACGAAAGCAATTATTTTCAAATGCTGACTAATTAGTCAGGCAGGTCAGCCATAAAATCCTTCGCTGATTTCTCTTTTACTACACATTTCAGCAGAACAAGGGAAAAAGAGCAAATTTCTTGCTAAATATAGATCAATGAGTGCATTAGATTGATTAATGTCGATTGTGCAACAGATTTAGACAGAAGACCGAAGAGCAGAGCGAACTTTAAGCAACTAACTTTTCGAGTCGCGAAATTCGTATGCTAAAAATATAAAATGTTCTATATAGTATTATAAAACAACTTCTACTTTGGGTGTTATTCTAATATTTCGCAAATTACTAACAAAATAAATGTGGAAAAATTTTGTAAATTACGTTTTTGTAAATGCTGTTTTATTACATTTCTTTGCTGGAATAGGAAGATCTAAAATTGATTTCAAAAGAGTTCAAAAAGAGAGTAGAGAGTAGAGCGAAAAGAGTTGTCGTTTAGTCATATGGAATAGGTCCGGGTACAGTCGCAGTATGGGGTCCAAGTATTCAAATTATCATCGCTTAGTTGCGCCTAGCTGCACAGTTGGTAACCTCAAGGCGGTTGCGGCAGATCTTCAGCTCACGGTCGAACCATTGGCCGATGGGGCAGGTCTGGTGTCTGGCTCTGTTATTCCGGCACACATAGAAGCGGCGACAGTGTCTAGCGTTTGTAAACAGAGTTCCATCCTCGTGACCCTGGCAGTCGCGCAGTGAGACCAGTTCCTCAGCTGGATTGCTTACGAATGTTACAATATCTCTTCCTGCATCAGGAGCAATTGTTGTTGTGCAGGGTGGTTCGGTTGTTGTGCAGGGTGGCTCGGTTGTTGTGCAGGGTGGTTTCGTTGTTGTGCAGGGTGGTTTAGTTGTTGTGCAGGGTGGCTCGGTTGTTGTGCAGGGTGGTTCAGTTGTTGTGCAGGGTGGCTCGGTTGTTGTGCAGGGTGCTTTCGTTGTCGTGGTTGTTGTTGTTGTTTTAGTTGTTGTTGTTTTAGTTGTTGTTGTTTTAGTTGTTGTTGTGTTAGTTGTTGTTGTTTTAGTTGTTGTTGTTTTAGTAGTTGTGGTTTCAGTTGTCGTTGTTGTTTCAGTGGCTGTGCAAGGTGGCTTAGTGGTCGTGCATGGAGCTTTAGTTGTTGTCGTCGTCGTTGTTGTAGTTGTTGTCGTCGTCGTTGTTGTAGTTATTTTTGTTGTTGTTGTCGTCGTCGTTCTTGTTGTCGTGGTTCTTGTTGTCGTTGTTGTTGATGTTGTGCAAGGTGTTGTTGTTGTCGTTGTCGTCGTTGTTGTTGTTGTTGTTGTCGTAGTAGTAGTTGTTGTTGTTGTCGTCGTCGTCGTCGTTGTACAAGGTGTCGTCGTTGTTGTTGTTGTCGTTGTTGTTGTTGTCGTTGTTGTTGTTGTCGTAGTTGTTGTTGTCGTAGTTGTTGTTGTTGTCGTGGTAGTTGTCGTTGTAGTGGTGGTTGTTGTTGTCGTCGTCGTCGTTGTACAAGGTGTCGTCGTTGTTGTTGTTGTCGTGGTTGTTGTTGTCGTCGTCGTTGTTGTTGTCGTAGTTGTTGTTGTTGTCGTGGTAGTTGTCGTTGTAGTGGTGGTTGTTGTTGTCGTCGTCGTCGTTGTACAAGGTGTCGTCGTTGTTGTTGTTGTCGTGGTTGTTGTTGTCGTCGTCGTTGTTGTTGTCGTAGTTGTTGTTGTCGTAGTTGTTGTTGTCGTAGTTGTTGTAGTAGTTGTTGTAGTGGTGGTTGTTGTTGTCGTCGTCGTTGTACAAGGTGTCGTCGTTGTTGTTGTTGTCGTCGTTGTTGTTGTCGTTGTCGTTGTTGTTGTCGTAGTTGTTGTTGTCGTAGTTGTTGTAGTAGTTGTTGTCGTCGTTGTTGTTGTCGTTGTAGTGGTGGTTGTTGTTGTCGTCGTCGTTGTACAAGGTGTCGTCGTTGTTGTTGTTGTCGTCGTTGTTGTTGTTGTCGTAGTTGTTGTAGTAGTTGTTGTCGTCGTGGTAGTTGTCGTTGTAGTGGTGGTTGTTGTTGTCGTCGTCGTTGTACAAGGTGTCGTCGTCGTTGTTGTTGTTGTCGTTTTTGTTGTTTTCGGTGTTGTTGTCTTTTCGGTTGCTGGAGCAGCTGTTGATACCTTAGGTGTTGTTACTTTCGGTGTTGTTGTTCTTATAGTTGTTGTCTTTGTGGATTTTTCTACTGGTGTTGTCGTCCGTCTGGTTGTCTCACAAGGTGTAGTTGTTGCATCGGTACTTGGGGTAGTTGTTTTCGTGCAGGGTGGGCGAGCTGTAGGCGCTGTTTTAGTGCACGGTGGCTTCGGAGTTGTTTCGCAAGGAGCTTTACCACCTGGGACCGCCAGATGATCGTCGTGAGCATCTCCTGTAACTATTGAACCACTGCGATCGCCATTGTGGCACTCGACAAGGCGCGGTAGGTTGCAGATCTGAGTCCTGGGATCAAAGTACAGGCCATGACCGCACTCTCTTCTCAATGCACGACCGCGTAGGCAAACATAGAAGCTGGAGCAGCTAATGGGATCCGCGAACGAAAGTCCATTTATATGATCCGTACAGTCAGGAATGTGTGCCTCGCCGCTTGCAGCCAGAGAAGCCAGGGCAGTCACAAAAGTGAGCAGCAGCAAGTTGTCTATAAAACGCAACACCGCATGTTGAATAAATACCCAGAACATCACGACGACTCAAGAACTTACAAACTCTCATTGTAAAAAATAGTCCTGCTCTTTGCTTTTACCGTTTGGAGTAATCACTTCTCCACTGTCGTTTGACTAGAGCTGCCGCACCGCTTATATAGCGACCAACGATTCACTTATCACCAACCACAGCTGCTCCAAGCATTGCTCAACCACTTGACAGCGACACATCCCTTACACGAACATGACGGAAACACGTTGTCGGAAACGAGACACACATTACCTTAATTGACCGTTCGACATTAAAATATTAGCAAATAATAATAATAATAATAGTCGAGTGCGCTATGACATATGTCTCTTCTCAGTTGGAAATACTATCTATAAGTATCTGAGTTCGGAAAACAATTTCAGTCTTTAGAAGAAGAAGATGAATAAGATAAAGGTACTCCCAATCATAGGTTAGACAGCTCAGCTTGGTGAATCGGCTATCATCGCTAAATACAGAACATAGAGTATTACTCTTTATTTTATCCAGAAGGAAATGAAATAGAAGAAGAAAGAACAAGATTTTTAGAATTTTTTAACACATAAATTTTTGTATTTGCTGAAAAGAGAAAGACGAAAAATGTTTGTGTGCTGTAAGAGAAAGATTTTTCAAACATTTGCGTTGTGCATTTGCCAGCCACCCAAAACACTTGTGGTCCGACAATTGAATGAATATTTAACAAACTTGTGCACAATTCATGAGCACTGTATGAATATTTCAGCTGACACGTCCAGCTCCCACACACATGCAGGAGTCCTTGCTGTCCTGGCACCACCTTCTGTTGCTTGTTACCCACAGCATGTTGCTTTGTGTACTTGCATTTCAATCGTTGTTGACATCATATATGGAAAATGCTTCTGTGCCAGCCACTGAAGGCAGCCTCAATTGGGATATCAATAAATCAAATATGATGAATGAAATATTTAGCTATATAATCAGCTCAGACCGAGCTACTAAATGCTCTCCTCAGCCATTAGCCAATTAATATATACTGAGAATGTTCCACTATATATGATTCTAACACTTAGAAAATACTCAGCAATTTTCAACACTGAAATTTTCATTTAGGGAAATTGTATTTATTTACTTGTCATCACTCATGATAATCGCGTAAGACTTATAGCAAATATTTCATTTGCTTAATTTATAATTTTTTTACTTTATTTGTTTTTCAATTTTATTTTTTCAAGCTGCGATAAAAACTTACGTCAACAAAAATCTTTGGAACCGCTTTATTGAACCAAATACCGAGCAGAAGCTGCGCTTGAAATTCTTGTAAGTTGTTAATACTAACTAAAGTTAATTTATGGTATCTTCATTTTGCTTGAAATTCTCTTTCATTTAATTTAATTTTTATTTTTAATTATTCTTTTTTCAGTGGATTATTTATTGTTGAAGGAACGCTGTAGTTTACGTATCCAATACACACGCACATTCATATTTACAATTGAAGTTGAATTTTTATAGATATATTTTATTTAGAATCATTGTTTACACATATTCAAAACTCTACGTCTTTTATATCTGTTTAAATTTTAACTGATTTTTTTTTTTTTTTCATTAAACATAAAGTAAAATATTTACAATTTACGCGGAGCCAATTGGAAATAGATCTATGCATAGTCTTAATTTTTCTTCGGAGATACATTCATTAACTGAGAGTTCATCTATCTTGAGTTTGTTTTCTCCTCATAAACATTTGGATTTTTAGCAGACATACAGAGTTTAACCATTAGGATTATCAATACATTTAAATATGAACCTTCCATTTTATTGTACACTTATTATTACTAATTTTATGTTTGTCAATTTTGGCTTCCAGTTGGGCGTTATTATAATTTCTTATCTTCTCAATTTTAGTATTACGTTTCCGCAGTTATAGATGGTCTGCTTTTGCAGATGTTTTGTATTTCCGAATTGCCTTACCTATAGTGTTATAATGTAAATACAACCATAACTCAAATCGCATCTTAAAGACTTCGAACTGAAGATTTCATTCATGCATATTTACATAACTCTCTGGATCTTTCAATATCCTTGATTTGATTAGCCAAAGGAGAAGAGATTGAAATATTTCAATAAGGTCAGACTGAAACTCACAAACTAATTTTCAGCAAGTTTTAAAATATGCAAACACTCATACACTTATCAAGAATTCACAAGCAAGTACTAGAAATAGGTTTTAGATTTTATTTATGTATTTTCTTCTGCAACAGATGAGAGCGTGAATGCATTTGTAATGTATCTATTTGACATAGTCGTGGCTAGAAATGTATCTCTCATTGTTGGGACTTAAACTTCTACGCGTAGTCTAAACTGAATCTCAGCATCGTTAGTTCGCCCTGCTGGTATTCCTGTTGCTGCTTTCAGTGCTCAAGTTTTGTCCTCGGCCACTTTTGTACCACTAATTGAGCTGCTGACGCGGCCACAGCTGCCGCCGCAGGCGCCGACATCGAGTCCCTGCCTGCGGGTTGTCGTCTGCATCTGGGAGCAGAGCCTGCGGCTGACACTTGCGCCAGACGTTGTCCTGTTTTTTGTGCTGCCTGGCTCCTGAAGCGCTGCTGCCGCTGTGCGCTTGTTGACTTTGTTTCGGCCTCGATGGCTGGTGGACACAAATTTAATAATCCATAACAGTGTCAAAATTGTTGAAATATTCCGCCATGGCGAATAGCCAGAACAACCAATTAGCGTATTCCAGCTGACGCTGCCCGATTTAATAGCCGATGCGGAGTATTCACCTGGATGATTGCAAAAATAAACAAAAACAAACAAAATCAAATGTGGTGGCTTCTGCTTAAGACTGGACTTCCAACTGCGCGTATAAATATATTTTCAATTACAAGTTCAGCTATAATTTTGCATCAAACTTGTGTGTTTATATACAGATACATGCGTATATATATATATATATATATATATATATATATATTGTGTGTGTGTGTGTGTTACTAGTCGATTGAATAAATATAGACATATTGTAATTAAATATTTCTATGCTGAAATTGAACTAAAGCCGAGAAGAACAAATAAAAGAGCGCATAAATTAAGAGACGCTTGAGCGTCGTTTTATAGGCGGCCCGGGCTGAACACAAGGCAGGGGGGTGAAATAAGCACAAAATAAATATTTGAATTTAATATCAACAACAACAATGCCAAAATGAACTGGTTCAGCAAACGGAGTGCACTAGAGTACAAGCTGACTAAACTCAATTTTGGAAACAGTAGAAGCTAAAAATTGCATCGAATAAGGAAAATTATTTTCCAAAGTTTAATAACTTAACTAGCCTCTACGAGTAATGTAAATTTTAATTTTACAAAAATAATTATGTTTCGGCCATTGGATTTACGTTAGTAAATATGAATATGAATAGTAAATAGGAGTATGAAATGAATAAATATCAAATGCTTAACAGTAATGAAAAAAACATAAACTAAAGCCATAAAAAGATTCCAGCAATATATATATATATGTATATATTTAACAGTGACTAAAGCAATATTTGAATTTAAATAATATAAGCAGTAATTTCATCAGATCAAATATTTATTTTCATTGGGCATATCTATCAGCAAATGCGTTATTAATAATTTAACCTAGGCTGAAGGCTACCGTCATATATTTAATTCAATCATCATATATAGCAGTACATACAAAAATATATCGGAATTCCGAAATGATTCCAAGCCAACGATATTAAAATATTGGCATAGTGAATTGAGTTTCGCATTGAATTTTAGATTCAAATTGTTAGAATAATTCATATGTAATTAATTGAAAATAATAAAATATTACTAAATGTGTGCCCCAGTTCGGCATGTAGATATTAGAGAGCTGTGAGCTTCACTCACAACATTCGTCATGGAGAGTCCATTCAATATGAATTCGAATGAGTGAGTGAGAGGCATACAACGCATTGAGTGAGTTGGAGTGAATATTTTTTTAGTCTATATGCGAACTTATCAACTCAATTGCCCAACTCATTAGCTCGCACTTCCACTTCTTCATACCCTTTTTCCTCTGTAGCTCTTCAGTAGATAATAAAATACAAAGCTAGCCACATTTATACCAATATATTAAAATTTTTAAAACAAAAGACAAATGAATAAACGATATTTATTAATTTTATAAATATGTATAAATATGTATATATATATATATATATATATATAAATGATGTCATAAAATTCGTGTGTAAGAGTAAAAGCTGAGCATATATAAATGATAATATCATTGAGTTATTAATAATAATTTGTCACGATTGTTGTTGTTTTTATATTCTCGGTGCTATTACAGAACCAGAGTGCCACAGAATGATATTAAGTTTATTAGCCTGCAGCGCAGTTATGTAAAAATTTATCCTTTACAATTTTATGCTTTTTCGAATTTTCAACAATAGTTGAACAACCTGCATGTTCTCACTTCTTTTTTCCACAGCTGTCCAATCCACCGTTAAAACGCATAACAAATGTGCAGAAAGCCTCCCCCCCCCCACACTCTGGCGCACCCCGGCTGCTGCCTAGTGTTTCGTGATTTTCATTATCCAGCTTTAACATGTTTTACTCATTTGTGCGGATTAAGAGGGCTTCAGGACGCATGTTATCTGCGCCAATTAGTCGAATATTAAAAATACATAAATTTACACAATACATTTCACTTGTTTTTCCCATTTTTCATTTCAGCTTTTCTCTTTTTGCTTGAAATTCTGTGATAATGTGTAGATGGAATCAATAAAAATTGATGAACATGCGCTTCGAAATTTACGTTTTTTTTCACGGCATTCAACAATTTCTGCACATTTAATTAGGGAGAATATTTAAAAGTATTTCATTCACAAGCTTCTGCTTGGGGGTATATATAAAAATTAGCTGTTATTAAACTAAAAAATAAAAGCAAGTTCCTGCATCAATAAGAAGATTTTTAAGGTAATTGATTATTTTTATATCTTTTCGTATGCAAAAATGTATTAATCTAACCGAATCGAAGTTCGGCTTAATAAATATTTTGGAAAATGAATATATTTTATAAAGTTCGACGTAAAATTGAACAATTTTCGGTTTCTATTTTGCTTAACATTTGAGCCATATGTCATGAATAATTCCAACATGTTCACATTTTATGCCTTGTTTGATTTGAAGTGGCGCAAAACAACTGTACATAGGCAACCACAGCAGGCTGGGCGGGGCGGGGCTTGAATGACAGGTTGACAGGCACGCCCTTGAATCATTGTTTTGTTCCATTTTCGACGCCTTGGCATTTGCAAAATAAACATGTGGAGCACTTGACAGTCGCATAGAATCCACACGAACCACAATTTACCGTCAAGTCCAATGCCATTTTTATGGCCATTATTTAAAATACCATTGGCTGCAATAAACGTGACAGTCCTCGATGCTGTTGTTGTTGTTGCTGTTGTTCCGTTGCGACTGACAACATGTAAACGACAAACGCAAAGCGCACACCTGTCCCTCAAGCCAACCAGCCAACCAGCAGCACATCAGGTGTCATCAACACTTAGCTGGCAACCACTAACCACCGAGCCCCGCTCACCGCTCACCGCTCCACCCACATGTGGTCAGGGGCGAATTAAAGTAGCATGCTTCAAGCAGAACACACGTCAAAGTTGACATACACGCACAGCTCAAAGAACAACAACATCAATACAAATACTGCAAGCCAAACGATTTAAATGCAAACACCAATTGCGTATTGATAAACAAATATCTCGCAGCGCTTGAGCGATACAAAGATATAAAGATACATAAATACAGCCGATGTGCCAGATATACGAGAGCACAGATACAAAGATACAAATGTATCTCTGCGCTGGACAAACAGTCGTGGCAGCTCTGCTGGCTGTGCGTGTCACAGTGTTTATAGGTCATCATTATCATCATCATCATCCTCATTACTACCATCATCATCAGCAGCCGCAGCAGCAGAAGCAGAAGCTACGTGCTTCTCGTTCTCGCTGTCATTTTCTGCTGGACACCAACTTGTGGGACATTCAGAGATAACAATAAAGCTACAGCAGTTGTTTTTCTTGCGATTGTTGCTGTTGCTGTTGCTATTGTTGATGTTGCTGTTGCAGTTGCTGTGTAATGTTGTTGTTTCTGTCTGAGTGACCATCAGCAAAGGTGGAGAATTGGGTAAACAAATAAAAGTTAAATGCTTGAACTATGGATAGTGAAAGGTGCATCTAAAGCAAAACTATCTATATAAGAGCAAGAAAATATAATTAATTATAAAAGGATATAAGGATATAAGGATAGGCAAAGCTATATAAATGAAACCAGAATATATTTATATGTACATATAAATTACCCTTATATATATATACGTATACTTTTTGCTGATAAGCATACATTCAGCATTCAAGTAAATTTCACAGCAAAACTTGTGGTTCGATACCACTGTGCCTGCGTTCGCGAGTCGAAAATCAGCGAGTAAAATTCAATTAGGCTAAATGAAAACTTAATTCTATTGGCATGCAATACAAAAACATTTGGCACCACCAGCCACACAGCTTGGCCAGCAACCAAGCTAACTGTGCCCTGAGCCCCCTCTCCTTCTTCCCTCTTCATTTGAAGCAAACGTCATGCGGACTTACCATTTAGCACGTGCAGAACAATGGTGCGCGGAGCGCTATTCGAGGGGCTGCATGTATAGTTTCCGGAGTCGAGCTTCACAACGGCGGGAATGATTAGCGAGGCAGCCTGTAAGGGGGAAGTAACGCAAAACATATCTTAAATATATTACTTATACAAATACACATACATATATGGATGCGGCAATGCGATACTTGAGCTGGCCAGACAGCTGACAGACGCCGCGGCGACACTCGGGGCGTATGCGCGACGGAATGCCATGTCGGGGGATTGGAGTGGCGGTTAAATGAAAGCATTAAATACAAAAAATGCTCGCAATCATATCATATATTAAAATTATAATATGATGGCGCTGACAATTCTTGACAACGTTGGAAAATTGAATAAAACAGCCTTCGCGCGCTTTATGGTGGTAATTCGCGCGGTGAAAATAAATTTAGTCAAATGCACTTGCAAAAAATCTCAGTTGTTTCTCGACAAATTGTGTTTGAGATAATTCTTTGAAAACGTATTGCAATGATTTTTGTATTTAAAAATGTATATATATATATTATATTTCAGCAATTAACTACGATATTCTTAGATTTTAATTAATAATTTTCACAGATCTTCCAGATTGATTCTCCGTTTTTTTTTTTTTAACTAGTCAAAGATGTGAAAACATTTCGTTAATTATTTTCATAGTTCATACTAAAATCGGACTCGAAGTTTGGTCAGCGAAAACATCCTTTTTGAATGATTTAATTCCATATTCCACATTCCACAATGTGCAATGGAATTGTGTATGAAATATGCAATTCAATTTTCTTTGAGTGTGCAAGAGCCAGAGCGAGAGAGAGAGAGAGAGAGAGACAGAAAGAGGGTAGGAGGGTGATGTGTGCTCTATATGATAATGATGAGGGACACGCCCACATGTGTGGTATGCCACTTACCGTTATCTGCTTAATGAAACTGCTGCTCGGCAGCATTGTTGTTGTTGTTGTTGGCGTTGTGCTCGGCTCAGTTGTCGTTGTTGTTGCTGCAATTGTTGTTGTCGCATCACCTGCTACTGCTGCTGCTGCTGCTGCTGCTGCTGTCGTCATAGTTGACTGTTTGTCTCCAGCAGCTGCTGCTGTTGTCAGCATATCATTTGCTGCAACGCCTTGGCCTGTAGCAACGCCTGCTGCTACTGTTGCTGCTGTTGCTGATGCTGCGAGAGCAACTGCAGCAGTGGCTGCTGTAGTTGACATTGTGGCTACTGTGGGCGTTGCCGTTGTTGGCAGCACGTATCCATATCCGGCGCTTGCCTCCTCATCGCTCACCGTTATCGCATCTAGAATATACGAACGTGTTATGGCCGTTATATCATTAAGGGAATCTGCTGCTGCTGTTGTTGCTGCTGTTGCTGCTGCTGTCGACGTTGCTGCCGTCGGCGTCGTTGGCACTTCCGTTGGCAGATCGATGCGCTCAATTTCCGTTCGCCATCCGCGACGATTATGCAAATAGATTTGCTTCTGATTGTAAAACCAATTAATGAAAAGTGGCGGCTCCAGCGCTTGGCTAATTATGCAGCGCAGTTTCACTTGACTTCCGGCCTTCACGTGACGCGTAGACTCGCCAATTAATTCGGTTTTAGGTTCTGCGGAAACACGGACAGAGACAGGGCGAGACACACATTTAGAGAGTCGCTTACAATCTGGGCCAAATCAGTGCAGAAGCCACTGATTTATTGGCCTGCTTTGTGATTTATGTTTCGGTTTGAATCTGGGCTTGGGCCTAGCACCCATTGCACTATGGGCAATTAGAGAAAAGGATTGCAATCAATACTATCACAGCTGGCAAAAATAAGATGTTGGCAATTTAAATAAATATAAATGTATAATAAAATCAAATAAAAATAATGAAATCAATTAATTTGAAAACTAAAATTATAAAAAATTATATTATATAAATTAAAAATTATATTTTACAAATTATGTTCGCAAAGGAAAAAAATAAAATTAAAACAAATAACAATAAAAAGATTTTAAAAATATATATATTAATTGATTCATTAAAAAGGGTTTTTATAAAATATACAAGTAACAAAATGAAATTATCTAATTTTTAGTTTTAAGTCAATATTAGATTAGCTTATATCTACATATGAAGCAACACTTATCTAATAGTTATACTGACTTAACTTGACTGCTTTCTCACTTTCTTTGCATAATTTAATTGCGCATTAAAATATATATTGAAAATAAATATTTTCGTTAAAGCAAACTCGCCCAAAATAAAATTGAATTTCAAGTACTTGCCTACTATGTTTCTATAGGGACTTGCACTATGGTTATCCACTTGCCAAACACATTCTATTTACTATCTACTATTTACTCACCCACAATGCGCAAGTGCACAATGGCGCTCGCCTTGGGCTCCGTGGAGACTTGACACTCGTAGGTGCCCTCATCCTTGAGCTGCACGTATTTGATTTGCAGGGACCAGCGCTCGGGGTTGGGTGAAAATACGGACTGAAAGCGCTGATCCGCTATGAAGGTGGTCTGATCCACGGTGAGTATGTGGCCATCTCGCATGCGGAGCCAGGAGATGGGCTTCTTTACCAATTGCTTGACCTGTGCGAATAGATGAAAGACGATAGACAGCACAATTGAATGAATCAATATCAAATTAGGCAATAATTGAAAACAATCTGTCAATATTGGTGTTCATATTTTAAAATACAATACAATTGAGACGTGGCTGCAGGGGAAGTCCTGAGCAAATCCCAGATCCCAGCTGACTAACTGAATGATGTCAGCTAAACTTTGGCACACAAAACTTCGGCGCTTACAACAGCCATTGAATGATATATAGGAGGACAATGTAACGGTAAACAATTACGTCAACAAAATGACGATTCATTTCTGTCAATAATGACAATAATAATTTATAAGCAATTTTACAAGGCAGCCTCCTTGCTCTGTCCTCTCCCACTCTGTCTCTCTCTTTCTCTCTTCCGTCAACCGCCTGTCGCACGTAAAGAAAATAATATACATTGAACTCGAGACGGAAACTTAAAGACCTTTTATTGAATGTGTATTTTAGTATGTGTGTGTGTACGTGTGTGTGCACATTTTATTTATGTCGCTTGGTGTACCACTTGTACGACATATGAATGATATTGTATGAAGGAGCTCGTCGTAATTACACTCGACACAATTTGTGATTTATTTGCTGCCAGAGAAGAAGTTTCTTACTAGTAAACAGTAAGCTGGGTATACAGTGGAATGCATTTAATAATGTGTAATAATACAATTTACTTCAATAATAAAAGGAAAATAGTTTTAAATGAACTCAACATTATTTAAAGTGACACAAATGAATATTGAATACTTGAGGAAAGTGATTAAAATATTTGCATTTTGCTTTTCTTCCATAATTATATAAAGATCTATTTTAATCATTTATTAAAATCAACATAAATACATAAAATTAGAGACATAAATAATAATAGTAAAAATAATTAAAAAATATATAATAATGAGATTAATAAAAATAATAATAAAAAATATATAAAATTGAATTCACAGTTAAAGAACACTTATTTAACTTATTTCATAATATTTTATTATTATACAAATAATATAGATGTAAGCGGTTATGCTAATAACTCACAAAAAGGGTAGTGGAGTACCCCGTATGGCTTTAATAAAAATTATAAAAAATAAATAAAAAATATTCTAATAATTAATACTGCTCCAGAAAGTATGCTACAGTTTTATAAATTGAAAGCATTTTATTTATTTCTTTATTTATTTATTTATTTATTTATTTATTTTTTTTTTTTTGTGGGTATTTATTAAAGCCATACGGAGTTCACCACTAACCCCTTTGTGAGCTTGTTACCTATTAATTGAAAGCTTTTTATTGTAATCCAAAACATTAACTAAATTATTATGCACATTCTTAATCTACGCTAGAATGAGGCTTGCTCAATAATTTAAATCTTCATCTCAACGTTTCACTATTTAGTTGATATTTGGTGAGCATTATATTTTCAAATGATCAACTAATACACTCTAAGCTGTGATTCACTTCAAATGCCAAGCACACAGTTTGCGCGCAGTGTGGGCCCGTTAAGCGGGGGGCTGGGGTTGCCAGGGAGCATCTACGCAGCTGATTATAATGGCGATGGCAAAGCGTGGCACTAGCTGAAACTCCGACTGGCTGGGCTGTGGATGTGGCAGTGGCAAATGACAGTCTTTGAACTGCTGTCATCAACTACACTGCCCGCTTGGGCCACGGCGCAGGCGACGTGGAGTAGCAATAGCTCGAAGGCATTCCATGAGAGCGGGGCAGGGATGGGCGCTGTTGAACGACGTCATGATTAGATACTATAATCATTTGTGTTTTATGTGCTTGTTGTTTTTCATTGTGGCTGTGGCCGCCCTGTCCCACACGCCATGGAGCTAAAAGTGTCTGAGGCACGCACACAGAGCACCACCCAGCACACACAGACTCCTGCGCCCACCGGCAGCCGCCCACCTCTTAAGCCCCCGTCGCCACACGGAGATCTAGCTGCCCGCCTGTCTGTCTGACTTGGCCATAATTGCTAGCTCGTCTCCCTCTTCTCGTTGCTGCTGTTGTTGTTTTTGTTTAGCTGTACGTGCTGTCAAAACTATATGAATATGCCGTATCACTAATAAGTACACACACACACACACACACACAAGCACACACCGACAGCAGTCACATATTAAGGCTATGTAAACGCCATAAGGTTTATTTAGTGCACAGCATCAGGGATTAATCTGCCTAAGTCCCTAATTTGACTCGACGACTTACGTGTTTAAATATCTGCTAATACTTTTACATTGTTTTCATGAGTATTATTTTATTTTGAAGTACATTTTAAGTAAACAAAAATATATATAAAAATATACATCTGAAAATACCAGATAGATCCCAGATCTCTACGACGTCGCGATGCTAATATAGAAATCCCCTCCTAAAATAAAATCTTTCTAAATAAATTTGCAATTTATCTTCAAGTTTTCCGCTCACTGATTTCTTTATGGAAAAAACTCCGTTTTGTTTTTTTAAATTTTGTAGAAACTGTAAATTATGCAGCTATAAATAAACCAATATGGGGCGAGCCGTGAGTTTATTAAATTTTGCGGAAAGCATTGAAATCGTGAGTATCGCACAAAGGGCATTATTATCAGGCCGAGCATCGACGTTATACTCAGTGTATTAAGTGAAGATGCTTATCCAGTTGCCAGCGCCGGGAGACTGTTGGGCAGCCAGCCAAGCAGCTCCCAGGCACGCACACAGCGCCGGTGGGGCAGGAGTGGGGAGAGGGGACTGTAACTGGAGCGACTGCCAGAGTACTCCTTCAGCCTGTGCTTGGAGTACGTGGCAAGTGTAAGTATATCTAGATGGAGCGAGTGGATGCTTGTGGCTGCTACTGCGCCGCTTGACTGCCTGACAAATATTCCTGGTCTGGCTGGGTTGGCTCAGGTTGGGATCGTTCGCTAATTTAAATTCCTTGCTTATGGATGGCGCATTATGCGGCTGGGTTCGTGTAGATTGCGCTTAATTTGCCAAAAAATTAATGACCGTGTTTCGCCATCGAATTTATCAAGATGCCCAAATTCTGAGCTGCTTTGCAATTTAAATATTGTTAATTAGATGTAGCTGCATTCTGTATAAGCACCGCCCACTCCGCCCGCTCGCTCTCGTTCGGTATCTTGATGTCTATGGGCAAATGTTAGCATTGCATTAAAGTCAAGCGCCTGGAAATGGGCAATAAAGCCAGCAAGTGGCACTTATAGTTTGCAAAAGTTGACGGGCCGACTGCACCCATATCATATTATACTATGCCGTCCCGTCAGAGCCACAGATAGAGCTGGAGCCTTGGTTGGGGCGCCTTACTTTTCGTTTGCTGTCGTCAGCAGCGATTTCTTTTTTTTCCTTTTTTCTTTCTTTTTTCTATTTTTGTTGTGTAATTTGAGGAGGCGAAACCAAAGGCACGCAGACAACAAAGTTTGGCCATAACATTTGCGAATGCTTTCTAAACTTGTTTGTAAATAATTTCTTTCTTTTATTTTGCCAATTTTTTCACACAACAATACACCTCAAAGAGAGCCACGTCCATGGGTGGCACTTCTTTGCCTTTTTCCATTTCATATCTGAAAAAAACAACAACTTTTCGCAGACTTGGCAGAATAACCCAAAGAAGGAGCAGAGTAAAAATCGCTTCTGCGAAAAATCTCGAAAAATATATATATCAAATGCTCTGGCTTCTTCTTTCTTGTGGCCTCCCATGATGCGCGATGTAAGCTCTATGTAACGCCTACGGTCAATAATTTATTATTAATTTATTTGGCTTAAGCTGATTATCTTAAATTTCGCCAAGTTATGCCAGCCTGCAGCTATGAGCACTGAGAGGGCATACAACATATATTTTCCTAATCGGATAATCAGTCTCAGCCGATGTGTGTGCACCTGTATTGAATATTTTCTATATAATGAATTCTCTGGACGAGGCTGAAGCTTTATATTACTTGAATATAGGTACTGTATCTCTTTTAAAATCAAAATACAATGAAAATATTTTTGAGAGAGAGATAAGGCAAATATTTGAATATAAAATAAAATATATAATATAAGTAGGATAATTCAACATTTACTGTAAAGATCCTTAGCAATTTGATAAACATTTGTTTAATGTGCACGAACAAAAATATTAATCAAATCTGTTTTGAAATCCATCAATGAATGAAGGCGAATGTGAAAAGAGAGTAAAGTAAATGAGGATCCATTAAGCCGAGTGTTTGATTTGTAAAGGTATCATCCTCTAAATGATTAATATTTACACTCATTTCTTTCTCTTTTCTCTCTGCCTTTGTTGTGTTTAAGTTGTACGAGTAGAAAGTTGGTATTAGTGTTGTTGTAGACGAGTTCATTTGAATAAACACTGAAGTAGAGAGAAAAAACTGAGAGAGAAAAGTATTTGTTTGTCTTTTCAACAGCTGCAGACAGTTGAGTTACTTTTGTATCTCTTTAGTTTCATTTCACTTCATTTTTTTAGAGGAAGAGAGAGAGAGAGAGCGAGTGGGAGAGTGGGAGAGTGGGAGAGGGATCAAAATAATTTACTCTATAAACAGGAGCAGCGACGACTGCGCCAAATATAAAGGTCATAATGATTATGCTTATGCTTGTAATTATAATGATCATTAGCATGATTATCATCATGTGGAAGCTGTGTGTACGCGTTGCAGGCACTGCGCCAAGGCAGCGAGGCAGAGAGTAACTAAATTATTAGCGGACAGATTTTGAATGCTACACATACACACACTCACACATAGAGAGACACACAGACACTCAGCTGCCACGCCCAAAACTGTGCGTGTGTGTGCGCGGCGTTGGGGCTTGGAAAATTTGGGTCATCTACGAAAATGGCGTTGCCTTTGGCTATAAATTGGTCGAAGAAGTCTAGGGAGGGGCGGTTGCGGGCACATGTAGGGGGCTTGGGGCGTGGCAATAGCAATTTCCGGTTTGTTTTCTTTCAGTTCCGACAGCGCCAAGCGCAAATTAGTTCAAAGCGCAGCAAGGCTGAGTTCCCTCAACCCCGAGCATCCACTGTGAACCATCCACCCAAGTCCCCCTGGCCATCCCGTCCTTACGAACCGATTGAGCAAAAAAGAGGAAAATTCTGCATAATCAGTTGCTTATTATAAATTATCCATGATTATTAATAAGAGAAAAGGAAAATGCTTTGTCAATATTTTGGATATTCTCCACAAGAAACTGAAAAAATTAAAATCCCCCGCTGAAAGTAAACAGCGAAGCGAGCGCTTGATTGGATTTCAGCAAAAATCAATCAACTTTTCAGTTGGCCTCCTTCAGCTGCTCAGCTTGGTCAACAACTTAATATTGTACAAGTATTCTGGCATTATTTGGCATAAGCATGCGCCTCATGCAAGTCATTGATAAAACCAACAAAACAAAAAAAAAAAAAAAAAAAAAAAGGAAATGGTGGACATAATACACAAAAATAAAATGAATATAATATTTTGTATAAGCTCTCGACTTAAAGGACTCTCAATTTTGTAAGTTAACCGAAAAGGTTTATCATTGCATTAAAAGAGACCCAAAAGTTGGTTCGACTTGAGAAATGATGATTGAATGTGAAGGTAAAATAGTCTCGAGCTGAAGCCATAACGAGAGCAGTGAGCAGCATTAAAGCTGATTTGTTTTTCAAACTTGCTTCCTTTGTGGTTTGATTTTAAAATGTTGGCAATAGATTAGTAGAACTGCGCTGTGGTCTCTGTAAATTCAGGTGATTTAAAGGCATAAACTAATACAAATACCTTCTGAGATATGAGTACTTGCATCTAGGCATATTATGACATTCTTTTATGCATGTATTAACAAGTTGACACAATAGGCAGTGGCCAGGGGACCCCCAAAAATGTAAGAGTGTTTAAGAAATGCAAGAATAAGGGAACGGCGCGAAAAAGTGGCCCCAAATAGATTGTTGTCCAAGGCCACGTTGAGGGTTAAACCGGCCCTGCTTTTATATATTAAGCAAAGTTTGAGTTGGCGCAATGGGTTATATTATATTTGCTTAAAGTATTATGTACTTATTAGGTAAAGCACGCTTGGTTCTACTGTTAAAGGTGAAGTGTAAGATTAGAGAAGCAGACAGAATTAGAGATTCGTCAACCTGTGGGTTTGGGTAGATCCTTTTTTCTTCTACCTGAAATGCTGCATTACTTTTACTATCATAAGCCCTGATCACATACTCGAAACTATTTGCAGTTAGCTTATCAAGCAATTGTCTAAGTAAACACCTATGGCATATCTCAAGAAGCTCGACAACTTCCTGTTGCAGAAACTAAACAATGACAAATCGACTAATTACTGCTTACATTCCGATCTATCGGATGTGTGGGCGCTTCACGAGCGCATATCTCATTATTAGCCCATTAATTGATGTCGCGTGTGTGTTGGGGGCTTTCGTTGATCCGAGTGTGATGTGCTGCTGTCTGTGCTCCATGTGGGAAGCAATCACATCTTTTGTGTCGCAGCCCCGCCTTTGTGGGGCCGGGCTGGTAAGCTTATAAGCATAGCTTATAAGCATACAACTCTTGAGTCCCCTACCAAGTGAGCGGCTCATTTGGCACGCATTATGGACTGTTAATTAAAGGAAATTTCCGGGGTGGAGCTCGGCTTGAGTTAGAGTTCGGGGCTGTACTTACGTTGCAGGGCAGATAGGCGTGTGTGCCCGCTTGGCTAATTATCGTCTGGTAATCATCTATTGTTGGCGGTGGCTTTAGCGTTGTCCTTGGAGCTGGCCGACGTGTCGTTGTTGTTGTTGCTGCTGTTGCTGCTGTTGCTGCTGCTGTTGTTGTTGTTGTGGCTGCGGTTGTTGTAGTAGATGTCGATTGCTCCATTGTTGCCTTAGTCATAGCTGGGCCGTCGATTGCTGTGGCTGTGGAGCCGTTGCTGTGGGAGAACAATGCATTGTGCTGCGTAATTCTGTACTTGTGCACATATGGGTCCTGCTGCTCCACACTCCTGTTGCTCATAATAAGATTTGCTTGCAACACGGCTGCTGCCTCCTGCCGCTGCCCCAGTCGCTGCCGATCGTCATTGTTGCTAATGCTATTAATGCTGCTGTGGCTGGACAATGCAGTTTCCCCAATTGCCGTTGTAACTGCAACAGCAACTGCAACTGCAACGGATGGCTCCGCATTTGTCTGCATAGCTGCTGCTGGCGTGCCTGTTTCCCCATCATTTGCCTTCACAATTTGCGTTGGCGCTGTAATGAATGGCGACGATTTTGCCAATGTCGCCGCTCTCTTTGATTGAGCTCTATGAAATGTGCCGTCATTTATTCTGTCGCTCCTTAATATTGCCGCCTTCAAGCCGCCTGGAAGGGATAGAAGAGAAAGAGAGAGAGAGAGAGAGTCAGAGATAGACAGAGCGATGGAAAATTGTAAAGCAAGACGCATTGTAGGCCATAAATTAATGAATTTGTGTTTTGTTTCGAGCTGGGCGCTTAAGCCGCTTACATATTTCAACCGCTCTGATCCCATTTATCTAATATGCCCGCCAACAATTAAAACGAGTTCAATAAATTAATCAGCAAAACTTGAGCAGGCTGCACCACTCAACCACTCAACCACTCAACCACTCTGCCACTCAACCATCTCCCAGCCGTTGTCAATTCGCATTATAGCTATTTCAAATTAATTAGCTAATTACCTTCAACGACGGCCAGCAAGTGGATTTTTGTATTGATTTGCATAATTAGGCAAGCAGAGGCGACAGACAGAAGTCACGATATATGCAGGAAGCAGGCCAACGGCCAATCTGAATCGAGGCCGACCCGGCAGAAAAGCTTCTTCAAAAGTTGATTTTAAAAAGCCGTTAAGTATAATCATAGAAGCTAAAAGCCCCACTCGAGCCCAGCCTTGAATTGTTTTCAATTATAGTTGCGCTTGGTCTGGGTTTTATTAATATAATTCTCAATTATCTCAATTATTCCAAGTTGAGAGTTGTTGGTATAATTAAAAGCATTTGAATGGAGAGACAATATCAATGATTTAACTACTTCGCTTGGCTGTATAAAGAAATAGGTTTTCTAGATTGTTTCCTTAAAGATCTATCAAAATAAAATGAATTGATGTTCTGCGTAACTCCAGTAGCATATTCGATTAGTATGTTTAAATATTTATAATATTGACTGTACCACAAATAATACAAAATTAAGAATATTAAGACATTGATTAATAATATATAATATAATACCCGGAATGATAAAATTTTTTATAAAGTTAAAAGAAAAAAATTAAAATTTTTAAGAAATTAATTAATAATATGTAATTAATAAAAATTAATAATATTAATAATATAATATAAACTATACCACAATAATACAAAATTGTATAAATTAAGAAAGTTATTAATTATTCAACTCTAGGAATAAAATATATATACATATATTTTTTGCGTAAGAATAACCGTAATATATTGAAATATATCAGGCATTAAATCTTCGATACACACATATGCATTAATACATACTCCTCTCTCCCTCTCTCTCTCTCCTTATCTTTCTCTCTCTCTCTCTCTCTCTCGCTCTCTTCTTCGCTCTCCCCCACTGCCTTTTCGCGAGCTATTAAGCAACAAGAATTGCAATAAAATATAAGAAATTCGCTCATAATTTATGCACCTATGACACTTCCTACCCACCTGCCCGAAAAAAATCATAAAAATTAAAAAAAGAGTGGGCGTGGCTGGAGCTGCAGTTGCGCGTAAATTTGCCAAATCGAAGCCATAAATTTTGGCAACGAAACTTTTTGGCCCGCACAGCAGTACAGAGAAAAAAGGAGTTAAAGCGAGACAAAAGTGTGTCAGGCCACAGATATAAAGACGAGTGCCACATGCTGCATGCCACATGCAAGCGCTGAGATTCCTTCTATTTAATTAATACTGAGTGCAGTTTGCCTTTTTCATCCTCCCCTTCTTTTTTTTTTTTTTATACCCTGATCCCATTAAAAATGGGAAATCAGGGTATAATGGTTTTGTGAAAAGTATGTAACAGGCAGAAGGAGGCGTGGCAGACCCCATAAAGTATATATATTCTTGATCAGGGCGACGAGCTGAGTCGATATAGCCCTGTCCGTCTGTCCGTCCGTCCGTCCGTCCGTATGAACGCCTAGATCTCAGAAGATATAAGAGCTAGAGACTTCAAATTTTGTATGCATACTCATGTATACCATACGCAGTACAAGTTTATCTTTTTTTTTCGATAACTCGTCCGATTACTTTTTTATCGCGAATAATCGATAAATTGATTTTGTTTATTCACCGTAATTTCAATACTTTTAGACCTGGAGACTTCAGATTTGGTGTGTATATACATCTGATCAATACGCAGATTTTGTCATTTACAGATTTTGGATACCACGCCCCCTTCGCCCCCAATTTGCAAAAAACGTATTTTAAGTACTAGAGACTTGTGCTTTGGAATGTACACACATTTGCACATTGTGATCACATTCTGAAAGTTTCATGAAGATAGTCCTATTACAGGAGAAATTATTCAGCAACAAAGTTATCATAGTATTGCCCACACCGCAGCGCAGCCCAAGCGCAGTCGCTGCTTACTGCACAGTCAGCAGAGCGCGTGCTTATGCGATCAGGGTATCTCCTAGTCGAGCAGTCTCGACTAGAGCTTTCTTACTTGTTTTATTTGCCGCCAAGTAAAATATTCCAAAATTACACACTCGAAAGTTCACAGAGCTCTTTGGAAACTTTTGTGCCCGTTGCACTTGAACAGGGCTGGGAGGAGGGGCCGTTGGGCCGTTGGCCCGTTGGCAGGCAGAAGTTATTTATCGTTAATTAAGTAAAGCGCTGCGAAACGAAGAGCAACTGCCTAAGAGATTGCCAGCTATTGAGCATCTAAAAGCCAGACTCAAGAGCTCCGCAACTGCCTAAGCAAGGCGATGCGACGGCTAAGCAAGGCACAGAGAGAAAGACAAGTGCTTCGAGCAAATGCAAAATTCGCTGGCGGCCATAAACCAAATGTGTGTGTGTGTGTATGTGTGAGTGGGAGTGGCTCTGTGTGTGTGTGAGCATGTTATCATGTTTTATGTTTATGCGGCGTGTACGTGCAATAAAGATAAAACGATTTAATATAAAAACTTTTTAATTGCCTGCACTAATGATGCACTGCAACAACTTGATCGTTATAATTATTATTATTATAATAATCAAGTTGCCCGCACCAATTGTACAAGTGGCCGAAAACTTGCTCCACGTGCCAAGCAAATAATTAAATGGAAACTTGAGAATTTACTCATATTCATTTAGAAATTTATTTATATAAACTCAACAGGAGTGAAGTTTTAAATTAAATAGAAAACTTGACTGCAAATAGATCCAATAGAATAGCATAATTTTTTTTCTTTTTTTTTTTTAAATAAATAAATAACATAAATAATAACATTCCACGCATTTCAATTTGAATTTGTTCTCTGTGAAATATTTATGGAACATTTATTTTAAAAGTCAATCGAGTGAGCAAATTCATCAAATATTGTTCTATTTATATGCAAATTTAAAACGGTTTATTTAGATTATCGGAAACAATTTTGAATTAAACTATGTGAAATATGTCGATTATTCATTTATGCATAAATTCCTTCTAATCTCAGCGTTTAATGCAGAGAAATTCCTTTCGCTTGATTCCGAGAATGTGGCCCACGGTGCGTTGGTGCCGGCAACTCATTAACCGCAAGGAAGTTAAGGACCAAACAGCTGTCGAGTTGCACGAGTTCAAGGCATATAAAAGCGAAACATGAATATGAGTGCCTCCCCTAGCTCCAACAGCCACCAGAGACGCAGCAGGAGCGAGGCAGGAGCAAATCAAAGCAGCGTAAAAGCAGAAGGAAATGCGGAAGGGAGGTGGGGAGGTTGAGAAAAGCGAAACTGCAATAAAACAAGTGAATTACGCGTAAGAGACGCGCCGAGCGAAAAGAAAAACAGAATAATAAAGAGGGAAAATTAGGAAAAATATCACTTTGGGCGGCCGACAACAGCACCCGCGCAGCCTTAAAGTATGCAACAAAAATTTGCTTAATCTGCGCCCGAGCAACAAACTAAAAAGTTATAAAAACTCACACACACACATGCATCCACAGACACAGGCGGGCTGTGTGCAGAGAAAGATATAAAAAGATAAAATGTCTGTCCCGCCCCACCGGCGGCCCCAATTGGCGGGACAAACTTGCGTAATGAGGCTCGACCAAGCGGCGAAGGCGACTCGATGACTCGCAGACTGCGATGCAGATTGAGTTTGAGCCCTGAGTCTTGAGTCCTGAGTCCTGAGTGGAGACTCTAGACGAAGTCTGAGATTAAAGCAGCCAATGAGTTTCAGTCTCATCATGCAGCAAAGCATCTGCAATAAACGGCGAGCGAGACATGGAAAGAGAGAGAGAGAGAGAGAGAGGGAGCAGGATTTCCCGCACTAAAATTAACCGGCAAAGCCCCGAGGACACTTAAGCCGGCATCAAGTCTAGCAATAAAATCATCTAACAGACACGCCTCACACATATAAGCACACACACACGCACACAGATGCATATATGTACGTAGCAATAATTTATTCGCCGACACTTGACAAAGAGTCCCGTTTGGCCTTCGCGCTCCCGGAACACTTTGGCTGGCTGGCCTCGATTGAATCCATTGGAAAACCTTGAAATTCTAAGAATATTCCGAATAAACCTGCCAATTCCTGGTATTAATGAAATTATGCGCGCTTGTAACAATTTAGTATTACGACGGGCCACAAAGTGGACTTAATAAAAAATTTCCAGGAAATTATTTTGTAAATTTACGAAAATAAAATTTGTTTACATGTTACTTTTATTTATCTATTTGTGCACAACAATTTTTATTTTTCGCAAAGGTAATTATGAGCTATAAAAATTAGCAATAATTGAATAATCTGAATGTATTTATCTTTGAAAAAAAAAAATTCAAATCTATATTTATTTATATGTATTGAAATAACAAAGTTTTTCAATTTTCATTTACAATAAATTTCTAATTACGAAAAATGACAAATTAATCTTTATAATCAGCTCCACTGAGTGCAGAAACCTGTTACAAATATTTGTTTACAATAAATATATATATACATATATCAATCACCGTTCTAACTTCAATTTTCTCCAGCTGGTTTCATAAGCTTTTCAAGAACAAATTTCAACTTTAGTACACTGTGAAGCATATGATATCCTTGGGCAGGGTTCACTGATGCCGAGTCCTTATCGCAGTGCGTCCGTCCGGGCAGAGTCGAGGGCCAGTCGCTGCTGACAACAAATCGACACTTTCCCTAATTATGATGGGCATGTTGTTGAGTCGAGATGAGTTCAACTGAGCTGTTGATGAAGGCTGGGGCTCCGGAGTGGTCATGGTCATGTAATCTCAACTAAACACCACAGAGCCGGACACTCCCATCAAATAGCTGTCGAGCTGGCGCTAATAACGATGACGGACACCCACCCGGCGTAGCCCGCTGCCCGCCTCGCTCTGTCCGTAATTTGTGTAATAATTGTGCCTAAGCGTTTAAGTCGAGCGTGCCAGTGGAGCGGCTAACCAGTGGCATCTCCAGGGAACCGGGGCACTTGTCAGACAAGCGGTAGATGGAGGAATAGGGGAGAGAGAGGAGAGAGTGGTGGAAGAAGTGGGCAGAGAATGAAAGATGCAGAAGCTCTGGCAGCCGCCAAAAAGCCAAGCAAAACAACAATGAAGCATGGCGGCGAAATGCCTGCGGCCGTGGGCAAGCGAATGAGTTAGTTACTCGCGAATGCCGGGCCACACTTTGGTCCTGGGACCTAGAGGACCCGCAGGGCCGGCAGAGCAGTCAGTTTTGTTACAA
The DNA here is from genome assembly GCA_037075325.1 of Drosophila mayaguana. NCBI lineage: Eukaryota > Metazoa > Arthropoda > Insecta > Diptera > Drosophilidae > Drosophila > Drosophila mayaguana. The sequence continues at coordinate 818,067 of JBAMCG010000038.1, read as the reverse complement.
GAATTCAATGGTGCTCGACGTGCTGCAGAATTTGATTAAACAAAAGTAAAAGTTTTCATCTCGAGCTGCCGAGCAACAGCAGCAGAAACAGCAGTCGCCTTTGTTGTTCCTCATATATATATATATATATACAAATGTATATGTATATGTGTGTGTGTGTACGTCCCGGGAGTGGCTCTTGTTATTGTTGTTGCTGCTACTAGTCCAATTGAAGTCGGAATTGTGGCTTCCAGCGTTCCGTCCACCACTTTCATGGCCAACAATCGGAAAAGTCAACAATCAACATCAGCTGGCAATTGGTTTAAAGCACCCCAAATACTCTGTCACACACGACCTCTTAATTTAGCTGTAAATGTAGTTGAGGCAGCGACAATAACCAACTTAGCTGCAATAATATCTTTTCAGGCTTTGTGTGCCATAGCTGCCCACATAGCACTTATACCCGATTGAATTTCGTCAAATTTTCCAGCTTTTTCACAGCATTTCCAGCTCGTTGACTGGGCATTGCGCCTGAACCCGCCCCTTCCCTAACTGCAACATTTTTAGCTTTCTATTTTTGACTTTTTCTCATTGAGATTTTCGGCTTTTATTTGTTATTATTTGTAATTTCACCATTTACAATTTTAATTACCCTTGATAATAATTATTATTGTTTATGCCTCGGGCGAAGCTCTCGAATCGTCCTTTGTTGCAACTTTTCATTCTGAATGCAACTTTTGACTGCCATTCGGGCGACAGAAAAAAAGGGAAACGATTTCTAAATGAAAGACCGAAGTTTGCTTTTAATGAACTGGAATTCTTTAGTGGAACCAAGCGAATAATTTCAGCTAGTCAACTGTAATAATTGGAATCTATTTCGAATCTACTAAGCTGAAATGCATTTCAAGTTGATCGGATATGTAATTCATGTCTTTTGTATAATCCAATTGCATATAAATCAAGCAAGCTTTGAGTTTTGAACTGTTCTATTTTACTATATATATAAATTAGTAATTAATATACAAATATATTAAATCACTACATTAGTTATAGTAATAATTAATATAGTAATTTCCTATATGTGTGTGTTAAATATTATATAATTTATTAAATTTTGTTTACTTATTTATTTTTTTTTTTAATTATCGCATGATATAATAGTGTTTACATTTACGATCTAGCAATAATAATATAATATGTACAAATAATATTATTTACATAATAATCAAAATTAAATATACATAATATTGCTGCCTTTCTAATTTGAGACAGCTGCTGGCTTTACAGTATGTTAGTTTCACTTTTCAATAATGATAAACTTCCAATTAAATATCAAGCCAACGTTCATTCGTTCAGAGATATAACCTGACAGATATAGAGATACAAACCCATTAAACGGCCCTGAGGGGCTGTATTTATGACACGAATTTACCTTGAGAAATCAAAACATTTTGCCATATCAAACAAAATCATATTCCTCACACACTTAGCATAGCTTTCCTCTGACATTTACCTTTGCCCTAGATCTCAAAAGCATGCCGAACATAAGTCTGCTCGGCAAAGCATGCCTTCTGCTGTCAACTCCTCGACTTGACCGGAGACTGTCTATGCCTCGGAGCATACGTCGGCAAAAATATGCAAAGCAATTCCCACAGTCAGCTCACGCCCTGCCGCCCATCAAATTAATATTATTACCAAGTACACAAAGAGATACACGGGCAGCTGAAAAGTGAGAAGTATTTGATATGCGGCAAATGTAGCCGAAAAAAAAAAGAAAAACCAAAATAGGAGAAAAAAAAGATGTGAAATAAAACGAAATGAAAATCAAATTGGATATTATGCAAACTTACCCGCTGTGGCACAGTGGAGCAGCTGCGGCTGCAGGCTGACGGCGAGCAGGAGGCATAGAGAGAGGCTGGCGAGGATCGGCGCTGGCTGCTGGAAGCGCATGTTTCAGCCGTGGCCCTCTAATAAAATGCCAGGCAAATTAATAATCCGCGTGCTCTAGTCGTACGCCGTCTGGCTGCAAATCGGCTTAACTGGGTCACATGTGCCGGAAGGCAGCACCACAGCACCACACGAGCTGCTCACCAGCTGCAGCGGCTCTGCTGCGGGTTATGCGGAATACTTTCAGCGTCCTCCTAGCGAATATTGATATAGTTGCTGTTTGGGCTGCTTATTATGGTTAGCTGGCTTTGAGACACAAGCAGCGCCTGTCCAGTGGTTAGTCTAATGTGTGGTGGTGCAGTGGTGCAGCGCTGCCCTCTCAAATTGGTTGCTCTGCCTTCTTCTAGTTCTCACACACAATTGGGGGCTTAGCATATTTCACGATTGCACTCGCCCAGATGCCACAGCTGCAACAACAGAAACACAAACTTAAGAGCTGTGCAACAACACGTGGCAAGTTTTAAATATTCGCACAATGCTGCCTTTGCTTTGTTTCTTCTATTTTATGGCAAACGTTTTGCGCAAAATCCTGCCTTGATATGTTTGTGTGTTTGAGTTTTAGGTTAAGTTATGTGGCCAACAGCATTAGTTGCCCAAGACATTCCACAAAACGAAAGCTCAATTGACAGCCAAATAAATATGCCTTGTGGGGCAATTAATGCTCTCATTCATGCACGACTAAGTAAATGGGATGTCTGCTATTTATTGTAGCTAAATAAATATATGTTAGACAATCAATTCTGTAGTTAAATTGTGCTGGTCTATATCTAGTGGCATGCAAATTAGTATATCTGCATCGTCTTATGCAATGCATATTGTAATTCCTTATAGCTAAAATCGATCGTCAGATTGCTCCTTCTCTTTAGAAGTTAAGAGTTTCCTGAAATTGAAAGTTCTTAAGTCTATTTGCAAGTTTCGCTGGCAAATTGACAAAGTTTACAAGTTGCGTTTATGTTAGGCGCTTAATACTGTAATTACAATCAATTCAGCAACATTTTAATACTTCGATAAGTATGCCGTGACATACACACAAACTATCTACAACATTTATTAAGTAGCATGGCTTAAGCGTTTGAGTGTAAAGTCGCGGCACGAGTTTGACAGCTGTGTGCTACTTAAGCGTGTAATACTGTTGTTATAACTGTACACGCGCCTCCTGTCAGTACATCAAATTACTGAAATAACTTGTTTAAGCTGTGGAAAATTGTCTAATATGCGGATGCAATTTTATTACAATTTTGAAATGCTTTGCGCAGAAAAGTATGCTACAGAAAGTTGAAATTAATTTCGCTAGTCAAATTCGTGTTTCGCATTGAATACTGTGATTACGTAGCTGGCAGCAAGCGAAAAGCCACTTGGAATTCTTCAGCTAGCGCGCTTGCCTGAGCAAAAATGTGAACTTGTCCAGAAATTTCAGCACCAAAGCACGCTAGTTCAGGGCTGCGCTGAAAGGTATGCTAGAGAAATAGGAAAAAAATTGCGAATTGCTGGCGAAAACGCTTTCAGGCCCACATGTAGCAATGAGTGTGTGTGTGTGTGTGTGTGTGTTTGTATTTGTTTGGGTGCTTGCTTGCTTGTAGGAGTATGTGTGTTCGTGTATGTCTGCCGAGGCATTCCATTTGGCCGACTGCTGCTGCCGCTGCTGCTGCTGCTGCTGTTACCTCATCTTTCTTTTACGCTCGAGACTATTTGGCATTAACGAAATTTATTTATGCGGGTGTTTAGTCGGGCGTAAAAGGTGTACATATGGCCAGGCAAACACGCCCCCACACTCACACAGAGAGAGAGGATGAGTGAGTGAGTGAGAGAGAGAGAGAGACAACTTAGAGATGCACGACACGCGCTTACGAATTGAAAGGATTTGTCTGTCTTCTGCTTAGGCTTAGACTTGGGCGCGTTGCCAGGAGCCAGGTTCGAGAAGGGGCTCTGCGCTTGACCCGGGCTTTGTTTGCAGCTTGTACAGAAAAATAATGATTTAAATGCCTTTTGTTTTTGCAGTACACGATGTGGGAAGAGTTCTGTGAAATGCCAGGCATACATAAGTAATGCCAAACGGTTTCCAACTGGTTTAATGAAGCGTTAACGCAAATGTTAAACAAATGTTATGTTCTGGCCGAATGAATTGTATGCATTAAGGAGTTGCTTGATGTTGCCATGTACCACTGTCAATGTTGTTGTTATTGTGATTGTTGTTGCTGTTGATAACGTAAATAATACTAAATTGATTGCACAAACAAAGCAGCAGCGGAAGTGTAAATGATTTAACACAACTTCCCACCGCTCTCTGGGCTGGTTCTTCTTTCTTTCTATTCCTGACCTCTGCTGTCTGTGCTTAGCATTTGCCCTGATGCTCCGACTGCTGCTACTGCTGCTGTTTGTACGGCTGAGGCAAAGCAAATAGCTAGGAACGGAAGATGAAATTTGCTGGCCGCCGAACCGGAAACAGCAAATCTTTTTACTTGTAATTTTGTTTATTTGTTGCGAACATCATATATATGTATAATATATATACTATATAAAATTTATGTATAATTGTTATTGAGAAATATATTGCTTCAAGCTGCGTCTCATTAATAAATAATAAAATTCAATAAGTAATTAAAGTACAACTTGACTGCTTTCATCTTGGTATCAAAAATCTACTGGCATATGAAATCCTTTGTGAATTTATTTATTTATGCTGACTTATCCGAACAATATTTCCTTGGTATACAAATTTTACAAAATAATGCAACAAAATTGAAAATATGTTTAGTTTAAGATTCCCACATTCATTTAGCTCAAACTAGTTTATAACATATTATTAATTATTAAATTATATGTATTCATTTCGAAAGTTTTTTTAAATTTAAATTTATAATTTTTTTTTTTTTAATTCACAATTGCATTAAATATAAACAAATCGCAATTCGGTTTTTTTTTTTTAATTTTTAAATAATTTTAGTATTTTAATTTGCATATTACCACTTTGAATTGTCTGTAATATTTTGTAATGTCACACAGTTTATTCGACGAAAGCACATTGATTCAAATTGAATATTGTATTCACACTATTTATTCACTTGCTTAACTCCGACTCACATCGCAGCTGCTACTCGCAAAACGATGCGCACGCGACACCGGCTAAAAGTAGACTAAACGAAGTGGAGAAGTCGTGGCAGATGCTGTTCGGCTAATACAAGCTAACAGCTGTTAAGGCAGAGAGTGCGAGAGAGAGAGAGAGAGAGAGAGAGTTAGCTAACAGCAGGATTTCTCTTAACAGAGACTAACAGAACGTGCACAGCTCAGTCAGTGTTAACCTCACAGCGACGACAGCCCGCTGCTAGTTAACAGTCACAGCCGAGTGAAAGCGTCTCTCTCTCTCTCTCTCTCTCTCGTTACCAGAGCTCACTCTCTGTTAACGGGTTAGCTAAGCCGCGCGCACAAAATGCAGTTATTGTGTTTAAGCGTTTTAGTCGTAAAATATTTATTTATACGGCAAATTTAGCATTTCAAAGAAAGTGCCCATTACGATTTTAACAGCAGAGTATGTTGAGCCCTTTAAGTTGTCCCACCTATTGCAAGGGACTTATCACAATCATAAGGACAATTAATCCCCTGCTGAATGACAATTTGGCCAAACGGATTGAAGGAACAAAGTAGAGACAGAGACACACAGGCAGCTGTATAACAGTGCGATAACATTACTTCTCATTAATGTCTGGCAGGGCTGGCAAATTGGGCGGCATACACAATGGAGCCATAGAGCCGATAGAGCTATGAAATAATAAGGATATCTACTGCCTGGAAACTCAAAGCCAAAATGGCAGAGGCAAAAGCAAAGCCAAAGCCATAGCAAAGGCAATGGCAAAGGAAAAAGGATAAAGACAATGCGAGCAGCAACAATATCAGAACGCAGGAAAATGCAGGAGCATTGAAACTAGGACACACGCAGGCAACAACAACGACAGCGACAATTGAAAACGTGAGGCGCAGGAAGACGGGCAAGTGCAAAGCACAAGGATAAGCTTAATATGCCAACATAAACACGCACGCACACACACGCACACAGACGAACGAAAAGGCAACAGAAAGAAAACAAAAGTCGAAATTTATAATGCAGACATACACAGGCCATAGATGTCGCCGTGCCAGAGCAGGAGGCGGGAGCAGAGATTGGAGTGAATGAGCGACTGGGCGAGTGAGAGTGAGCGAATGAGAGTGATGGTGATTTGAGAACAATGCATTAGAGCGGTCGGACGCGAGGCGCAGCCTTTGCATAAAATTCAATTTGTCGTGTGCAGCAGCCATGAATATGCCGCTCAGCCGAGCTTAAGCTGCTGCTGCTGTCGCTGCTGCTGTCGCTGCCGCTGCCGCCTGCCGCCTGCCGCTGCCGCCTGCCGCTGCCGCCTGCCGCTGCCGCCTGCAGCTGACACTGAAGCTCACATTTGGCTGTCGGCTAGTGTATAACATAGCTCACAACCCACACTCGCACTCTCTTTTCTTTTTTTCTGCTCTCTTTCGCCCGCTCTACACAGCTGCGATTGATGTTATTGTTGCTGTTATTGCTGCTGTTATTGCTGCTACAGCGGGCTCTGGTGCAACATATGCGCGAAATTACTTACGAGGCGTCGCAGTCGCTGTCGCTGATGCCGTCGCCGTCGCCGTCGCTGTCGCTGTCGCTGTCAGCGTCGCTCCAGCTATTGCTGTCATTGGCAGCAGCGCTGGAACTGGTTCTGGTTCGGCTGCTGTTGGCTTGTAAAACAATGGCATGCATTTGGCTGGAGACAAGACACATGCAGTTATTAACGAAGTACACACACACGCACACTCACACGTATACACACATAGGCACATGCATTCAGTTTTTTACAGCCAGTTTCAACAGTTAAAACAATTGCACACAACGTTGGGAAATTAAAAACTTTTTCACTTTGTTTACCATTATTTAATTTTGTTCTTCTTTTTTTTTTTTTTTTTTTTTTTTGTTTGGCCCACAGTTGATAATTATAGAGATCCTAAAACGTTTGCCGCAGCCACAGCTGAAGTGGCCCATTATGTGGCATCAAATGAATGATAATCAGCTGGCTGATAGGACCCAAGAGGGGCACGGGGCATGGCTAGGCATGCCTGGCATTCTGTTTGTCATATGCTCGGCCACAGCATGTCCAAAGTTTTAAGTGAGTTCGCAATGTGCTTGTGTGTGTGCACGTGTGTGTGTGTGTGTGTGTGTGTGTGTGTGTTTGGGCTGATGCGTTGCTCTGTTTAAGCCAGTTTAAGTGTCATAGCAGTTTTTCAAAGTGCTGCAGTGTGACACAAATATAACGCATACGCCATGTGTGGCAAGCAGAACTAAGTGAAAGTCTCTTCAAGCGTAACTTGTTGCCTATTCAATATGAATATTTATTGCAATTAATAATTTAAAAGCTTTCTAGCACCAGCTAGACCATCGATAAATCTTGAAGAGATATGAACTTGGGCTTTCCATATACATAGCTAAAAGTACTCATAGACGAAAGTACTTGATTTAAATGGGATGTGTGTGCCTCTTTAAGAAATACTCGGGCTAAAGTGAAGCACTTTGCTCTTTCTCTCAATGGAGCTCAATTAAGTAGCTCTTAAGTGTGAGCGTGGGACTTGTGCACACCTTTCGCTTTCACAAGTCATTAATCACAGCAGCGCAAAAAGAGGGCAAAGTTTAAAAAAGGCCAGTGAATCGCAAGGAAAAAAATAATTGAAAATTGCATGCAGATACGCAGCGGAGATAAAAGAATGTGCGCTCAAATGGCTTAGCTGACTTAATTCGATTACAGCAGAACAAACGCATTTCTGATTACAAAGAAAGTGAAAAGAGCATCGAAAGGAGAAGGCAGGCGAGAGCGGGATGTAAAAATGACAACAATTACGCTGCAAATGAAGCTGTCATTGAGTTGAGTACTGGCTGGCCCTTAATTACGTTAAGTTCTAGCGCACAAAGCTGATAGCATGCGAATATTACGTATACGAGTCGTCGTACGCCGTCGGCCCTTGGGGCGAAATGCAACAATTTACGTCAATTAATTGTGGCTAGCTGCGACCCGGTGAACACAAATCCCCAGCTCTGGCTCGACAGCAGTGCATCGTACATGAGCAGCTACATGGATTATGACTAGCTCAGGAGCAGGAGGAAATCTGCTATTGAAAACTGGTATCGGAAACGAAAACTGAAAGCTGATAGCTGAAAACAGAAACAGCAACAATTCGCACAGCGTCTACAGCTACAGCTAGACCAACAATAGCTGCCGAACGATGAGCTGAGTCAAAGTTGCGATGCAAATCCTCTCTGATACTAGCAGCCTATGCATGTGGCATTTGGCATGTGGCATGTGGCGTGTGGCATGTGGCTAGGCGTTGCTTTGGCTACAATTTCAGCAAGAGATAGGCGCAATTAAGTCAAAAATTTATTTGATACCCAATCTGAAATGGACAGGAAACCGAGCTGCGTACTGGCCAAATAATCATGACCATTGCTTGGATTGTTCTTGCAGCTGTCGTTGCCTGTGTTGCACATTAGGCGTTGCTCGAACTGACTGCGAGACACACTGCATTAGCCTCAAGTGCAATGTGGCAACGGCATCGAGTCGAGTGACAGCATTACTACCAGCCAGTCAGTCATGCACTCGACTCTCCGTCTGTCCACAGTCCTGCTCTGTGCTACCTCCGTGCTACCAGCCAAGCTCTCGGCATCTGTCATTTATGCATGCTGACTGATTGATCCGGCACTCAGCACAACGCTGCATAGCTGAAGTGGGGCAACTAAACGTTGCATGCATATTGCAGACTCTGTTTTCTCCTGCGAGCCACTCGCCATGCGGCATAAATCAGCAGCAATTGTGGAGCAGCCAAAGAATTTAATTGGCGATTAGCCAAGCTAATACGATTGGCAGATATGGAAACGGAATAAATCAGAAAACATACAGATATGCATGAACTTATCATTAGCTTTGATTAAATATATGCATAGAATATGATATATGGAGCAAGACAAATACAATTTGAAAAATATATTAATAATTACTTAAGCTGACTTTTTACTCCAAGTGCCAATGCAAGGCTCGCAAAAATGGACTTTTAATAAACTCCAATTGAATTTCCAATTGGATGCAGCGCATTTCATTTAGCTGGTAAACCCGCTGGCAAACTTGTAAGCCCCATATAAGTAGCTTACACACAGTTCACAATCGAATGAAAATGTGAAAATGTTTTACAAATTTATCCTCTTGCTCACTCCACTCTATGCTCTGCTCAACCTCGCACTCACTCACTCCCGCTCTCTCTCTCTCTCTCTATCACTCTCTCTCCCTCTCTCTCTCTCTCTCTCTCTCTGTCTCTCTTATAGCAACAATTACGCATTTACACTTTCGGCCAGATAGACCCGCATAGGGCAATTGGATATCATTAATGCGGTTAAATTGTATAACCCACTGCTGTCAGAGGCTGCTTACTGGACCAAAACCAGACTGTGTATAGGTACAGGACATGCATGTGCATGTGTGTGTGTATGTATGTGTGTGTTAGGTTTGGGTATTCTCTCTGTCAGGGTTTCGCATAACCGACATGTTCCAAGTGCCAAAAAAAAGTCTGGCCAACATTTTTGGCTTTTCTCCTGCTTGTGCTTTCCCTTTTAGTTTTTTGGTACACATTTAGCCGCAAGCCCAGACAGCCCTGGCTAAAAGAAGAAGCAGACAACAACAACTCTGTTGTGTTGCTCCATTTGCAACATTTATGCTGTGTGCTGTCGGTCGTCTATGTGTGCGCGCCTGCTTCGATGTCTATGTCTATGCTGTATGTGTGTGTGTGTGTGTGTCGGTCATTTTATTGTTTCCAGTCAAAATGGTCAAATGGAAATTTTGTTTTCAGCCATTTTTTTATTTATTCATTTATTTTTTTTTTTGTACGTTGCGATTTGTGTATAGATTTAGATTGAGCTGTCGTAGATGTTATTGAGGATTGTGCCGTAACGAAAGGCCAGCAGAGAGAGCTAGACAACGGGACTGTCGGACTGTCCGACAGCAACAGATATGGCCCGGCCATATCATGTTAGTTAAAGTTGGGTCGCAGTAAACCGAGTGATTAGAATAATCGCCGCTGGTGCCTTGGAGCCGTCTCTACGTGCACCCTTTGATATCGAGCTAAATCCAATTCGTATTCAGCGTTGGCTCATAAAATTTGCAAGCCTTCAATTGTCAGTTTTTGGCACTGCTTAAACATTTTTATTACTCTCGCATGGGCTTAAGGGCGAAAGCTCTCTATTCCCAGTCAAAGTGAATTTTATGGCCTGTGCATTTTGCTCCAAAGGATCAATTTGGGCATTTCGGCCAGCCCAAAGACAATTAAGTTCATATATGTAGATATCTGTAATACACTTTTGCAATTCATGAAATGGCAAAAGTTTTTTATTTCGGTTTCAAAAGTCTACTAATTATACTCAATTATTGGTAATTAAGAATTGCTCAAAATTAGCTGAAAGATATTTTTTTTCTTTTGTTTTCCCCGAAAGACGGAAAATTTATTCAACGCATTTCCACTCGCTCTCCCCAGTTGGCGCTGGTATCGAAGAGCTGCGGCAGGAGGCGGTGTTATAATTAATTTTCAAATTCAGCCATGTCCTACGCCACAAGTCGTCAAGCTGCTTGGGGGGCGGAGTGATATTTAAGGGTTTGTTTGCGTAGCAAATGCCGCCGCAATCGTATAATTTTATTCAGATTTCGCTGTCAAAGCGCGAGCTGCAAATTTAGCATAGCTGGCAATTCGCTCGTTTGTGACTGTGGCTGGGGCTAGGGGTGTGGGTGTGTGGGGGGGCGGGAAGATATATTATGAATGTGTCTGTAGTGCCACGCCTTGCAATTTATTTTCCATTGCGTAAAAGTGTCCAAAACTGCAAGTCGCACATTTGTTTTTGTCCTTTATGAGTTTTACACGCGGCAGCAGATAAACGCAAGGTAAAGCAGTCCACGAATATACTTTATTTATGACTTTTGAGAAATTCAACAATTGTTAGATATATGGCAGAGTTACTTCTTGGCCACGCCCAAAATCTTCTCTATTTCGCAGATACGATCCAGCACCTCCTGGTTGCGAGCTCTCTGGTCCTTCAGCTTGTCGGCTATGGCGTCTAGGGTCGCCGCAATGGCCAGGAGCGATAGATCTGTGGTATTTAGATCCTTGCGCGTCGGATGTATCTTTGCTACGGTCACAACTGCCGAAGGATCCGCACCTGAAATTGGTTGAATCAATAGATCGATAGATAATTTGAAAATATAATTGACTTAAGGCAATATTCTTTCAACCTGAATCGGAAGCAGTTGTTGAGTCCTCGGCCAATATGGAAATTCTAGATGGAGTCGCCGAAGTGTCCGCGCCAGCTTCTGAAGTTACCGGTGGCTCTGCTGCAGGAGTCTCCACATCTGCTGCTGGAATTTCTACCGGAGCAGAGGTGTCCACGACAATAGCTGATTCAGGCTCTGCTGCTGGAGTTTCAATCTCCTGAGCAACCACTTCGATAGTCACTGGAGATGCCGCAGGCTCTGATTCTGTAGCAGGAGTCTCCTCGGCAGCCACGGGAGTTGCTGGCTCTGCAACTGAAATTGAAGTCTCCACGACAGCCACTGGAGACGATACAGGCTCTGATTCTGGAGCAGGAGTATGTACGCTAGTTGCTCGAGTCTCTGTGAGCTCTGCGGCCGGAGTTGGAGTCTCGACGACAGCCACGGGTGCTAAAGTCTCCTCAGATGGATCTTCCGCAAGCTCTGACACTAGAGCTGTAGTCTCCACGACCGCGACAGGCGTTATTAGAGCCTCTTCAACTGGTACGGGAACATCTACCGAAGCTGGATTCTCCACGACAGCTTCTGGGACAGCTGGAGTCTCCACGACAGCTGTTGGCACTGCTGGAGTATCCACTGGAGCTGAAGTCTCCACAGCAGAAGTGGCCGCAGGTTCTGGGGAGTCGATGGGAGCTACCGGCTCCTGTAATGGTGCTGGAGTCTCCTCAACTGCTGCAGGCACCGCCAGTGAAGCCGACTCAACTACCGGAATTGGTGCCTCCACCTCAGTTTTTTGAGTTTCTGGCGACTCTGTTGCCGGAACTTGATTCTCCACAACTGCTACGGGAGCTTCGGCACTCACTGGAGTTGCAACGGGATCTGCTAAAATTGCTGCGGGGGCTGCCTCTGAAGAAGGAGTCTCAACTACAGCTACTGGAATTTCCGCTGACTCTGCTAACGGCGCTGTAGTCTCCACGATCTCAGCAGGAGTTGCCAATGTCTCAGTTACCGTAGTCGGCACTGGTGCTGATTCGGGTACTGAAGTCTCCACAATTGCTGCGGGAGCTTCCACCGATGCGGGAGTCTCAGCGACAGCTGCTGGAACTGTCACCGATTCAGCTACCGGCGCTGTATTCTCCGCACCATCTACAGGAGGTATCACTGGTGAAGATGGAGTCTCCACAGCATCATTAACAGAAACAGGAACAGGAGTCTCAACGTCAGCTGTTAGAACTGCAGCCGGCTCAGCTATCGGCGTTGTAGTCTCCACGACCGTATCAGGACTTTCCGCTGCTTCAGCTACTGGTGATGCTACTGGAGCTGCAACCGGTGCTACTTCGGCTACAGGAGTCTCCGCAACGGTTGCAGGAGCTGTCGCTGGATCTGCCTCAGGTACTACTACGGGTGCTGGAGTCTCCACAGCTGTTATGGTGACGTCTGCTGCATTTGCCACATCTTCTGCTACTGGTGCGGAACTCTCCAGTACAGAGACCGGATTTGCTACTGCTACCAAAGTCCCCGAAACTACTATAGGGGCTATCCCCGGCTCTGCTGCTGGATCTACTGCCACTGGCTCTGCTATTGGATCTACCAGAGTCTCTGATTTTGGAGCTGGAGTCTCAACTTCTGCTACAGGTGCTGAAGCTGAGACAGGTTCTGGTTCGCATGCTACGACACTGACAGGAGTCGACACGGGCTGTGCTACTGGTGTTGCAACAACTTGTGCTACTGGATCTGGAGTATCTACAACTGTTGCTGGAGTGTCGGCAGCAGCTGTCGCTGATGGAGCTGGAGTGTCCACAATTGGTGCAGGTGCTGCCTCTGGCTGCGGTATAGGCGTCGGAGTCTCCACGACTGCTACGGGTACTGTCACAGGAGATGGAATATCCACGGCAACTGGTTCTGGAGTCGTCGCAGGGTCTGCCGCCTGAGAAGAAGTTTCCACGACAGCTACTGGTGCTTCTACCGGTACTGCTGCTGGTGTTGTTTCCGGAGGTGGTACCGGAGACTCTACGGGAACTATTTCTGGCGCTGAGATCGGAGATTCTTGCAGTACTGCTGCTGGAACTGCTGCTGAAGCTACTACCGTCACTGTTGCCGGTGCTGCTGCCGGTGCTGCTGCTGGAGCTGCTACTGGAACTGCTGATGGAGCTACTACCGGTGCTGCTGGAGCTTCTACTGGAACTGCTGATGGAGCTACTACCGGTGCTGCTGGAGTTGCTGCCGGTGCTGTTGCTGGAGTTGCTGCTGGAGCTACTACTGGTGCTGTTACTGAAGCTGCTGCTGCTGGAGCTGTTGCTGGGACTGCTGCTGATGCTACTGCCGGTGGTGCTGCCGGTGCTGCTGCTGGAGCTGCTACTGGAGCTGCTGATGGAGCTACTACCGGTTCTGCTGGAGTTGCTGCTGGAGCTGCTGCTGGAGCTGCTGCTGGTGTTGCTGCCGGAGCTGCTGCTGGAGCTGCTACTGGAACTGCTGATGGAGCTACTACCGGTGCTGCTGGAGCTGCTGATGGAGCTACTACCGGTGCTGCTGGAGCTGCTGATGGAGCTACTACCGGTTCTGCTGGAGTTGCTGCTGGAGCTTCTGCCGCTGCTGCTGCTGGAGCTGCTGCTGGTGCTGCTGCTGGTGCTGCTGCCGGTGCTGCTGCCGCTGCTGCTGCTGGAGCTGCTGCTGGTGCTGCTGCTGGAGCTGCTGCCGGTGCTGCTGCCAGTGCTGCTGCTGGAGCTGCTACTGGAACTGCTGATGGAGCTACTACCGGTGCTGCTGGAGTTGCTGCTGGAGCTGCTGCCGCTGCTGCTGCTGGAGCTGCTGCTGGTGCTGCTGCCGGTGCTGCTGCTGGTGCTGCTGCCGGTGCTGCTGCCGCTGCTGCTGCTGGAGCTGCTGCTGGTGCTGCTGCTGGAGCTGCTGCCGGTGCTGCTGCCAGTGCTGCTGCTGGAGCTGCTACTGGAACTGCTGATGGAGCTACTACCGGTGCTGCTGGAGTTGCTGCTGGAGCTGCTGCCGGTGCTGCTGCTGGAGCTGCTGCCGGTGCTGCTGCTAGTGCTGCTGCTGGTGCTGCTGCCGGTGCTGCTGCTGTTGCTGCTGCTGGCGCTGCTACCGGTGCTGCTGCTGGAGTTGCTGCTGGATCTGCTGCCGGTGCTGCTGCTGGAGTTGCTGCTGGGGCTGCTGCTGGAGCTGCTGCCGGTGCTGCTGCCAGTGCTGCTGCTGGTGCTGCTGCTGATGCTGCTACTGAAGCTGCTGCTGGAGCTGCTGCTGGAGCTGCTGCTGGAGCTGCTGCTGGAGGTGCTGTTGCTGCTGCTGGTGGAACTGCTGCCGGTGCTGCTGCTGGAGTTGCTGCCAGTGCTGCTGCTGGTGCTGCTGCCGATGCTGCTGCTGGTGCTGCTGCCGATGCTGCTGCCGATGCTGCTGGTGGTGCTGCTGCTGGTGCCGATGCCGCTGCGGGAGCTGTTAGAAGTGGAGTCGCCACCGCAGTAGCTTGTTGTGATGCTTGGGTTGCCATTACGATTGCTTGGTTATGTGGCTGTATGCTATGTTGTTAATTGCTGTTTTACAGTTCTAAAAGTCTTTCATTTCCTGAAAATGTTCCGTCGACTTAATATTTGCAATTGTTTCTAAGCTCATTTTAGCCCAAGGTAGAGAAAGAGAGCTTCAACAAATAGTCACTTTCATTACGAACAAACAGGTCAAGGTGGAGGGTATAAGCGAGAGCAGATAAGGCGCTTAGCCTTGGCCTTCGGAAGAGTCAGTGGCCTAGACAAAAGCTACTTTTAATATGATGCAACCGAAAGGAAAATTGCAATTGAAAAGGGGAAATTACAAAGCCCACGTGGGCTTAGAACAAACTCGTCGTCAATCACGCTGTTTTCGCAGCCTCGATCGATAGACTGCAATGGATTTCCTATTGCATTGGCGCCACTTTGGCGAGCGTCGTGAAAAAATTCTTGAATGAGCAGAAAAACTAGTGGAAAACTCAGGAAAATATATTTCTAATTATGAGATGATATAGATCAATATATGCTAGTTTATGCTGCACTAGATAAAGCCTTAGAATAATAATGAATAATCTTGATATCTTGAGAGTTAATTTCAATCACACGATTAATGGTGCTAAAATATTTTTATGGATAAGAAATTGTTAAAATTTTACTTGATTTTAAGTTGAATTTAAATTATGTATTTAATTTGTTCTATTAATTTGAATTGCTAGTTTGTTACACCGTCGAACTATACGATTGAAATAGACACGTTCAACTGGCCCGAGCATTGCGTTTTCTCATTTTTCTATGCCTCTTTTCACTAATTTTCTTTCGTCTGGAAGCCCGACGAACGCCCATTGAGAACTTAAAGACTGAAAGAATGTATTTAAGTATGCGGAAAAACCTCGATTTGTGGTGAGTCGACTTAGGTCGGCTTTGTCTCCGTCATTCACAATTTCGTATATCAACAAGTGTCCGGGGCAATTTCCAAGAGAAAAGACACCAAAGGTTATACAATTTTAATGATTAAATAACTTTGGTGTGGCCTGACAACTTTTATGATTGGCACGCTAATATACACTAAGGTATAAATAAATATATCAAGGCTATACAAATTTGTATTTACTTGGAAAAATAAATAATTTGATTGCCTTGCATGTCGTATTCAGCTGCATGGCGTACATGTGTAGCTAGTTATTTATTTAAAGCTGATTACTTTCTCGTAGTTGTCAACGAATTGTAATGTAGCTCCATCCAGCGGATATTCGGCAGACGGCATTCAATGGCTGACACTTTGACAAACTGCCACGACGGAGGAGCCGCTCAATCGGAACACATTAGCTGGTAGAAATGTAATCGCTGCGAACTAAGAAATAAATCTTTCAATTTTTCGAATGAATAAAGGATATAAATGCAGCCAAATGTGAAGCAATTCTCGATTGCAATGCATCCCACGCCGCCTCCGCGGTGCTGCAGCCAGTTTCAATAGAGTTGCACATGTCACGACAGTAGACAGGACTGAAGGGGGCCTGGGGGCGTACGCGAATGCGAATGTGGATGAGGATGAAGATACAGATGCAGATGCGGATGCGGATGCGGATGCGGAAGGTTGGGGTAATGTGAACTGCGTACAATTTGCTGCCATCGCGACGTTTAAATCCCAACACACTTGAGACTTGATACTCTCGCAAATAGTTATATAATATGGCCAAGGAAAGCAATCGCGATGGAGCGTACAAAATAAAATAACGGATAAATAAAGGATGGAATAAAGAATTCATTCGCACAAATGCAAACTGCTTCTATGGAAATCATTCCAAGCCCCACACAAAGCCCAGACCCAAGGCGCATGGCGCACGGAGCAAGGCACAAGACACATCCGTCGGAGACACTGAGTTTGCTAGCCGTCGCACCGAGATTGAATTGGCAGTTCAATTTCACGTATTATTGACATTTAAGACCGAGCATCGGATATAAACGGAGACGCGCTGCCGGCCAGACAGCTGAAGCTATTGCCTGCCTATTATTTCATACGATAAATCAATCGAGTCGTGTGTGAAGAGCGTAAACGATAATCTAAAGGGCGAACGCAGGAGGCGTGCTCTTCCGCACTCCTTTAACGGTCATCAAAGAGCAGCTATGCAAAAATGAAGCACATTATCTGAATATTGATAGCAATGACACTGAATCTGTTAGGGTAAATAAGATAAACTATTTTGAATATTTATTGATTCATATTAAATTTAAATTGTAATAAAAATAAAGAAACACTTCATATGTAAGCAATTACTGTCACTCGACACGGACCGCGGGCAAATACAAATACAAATCAGAGCTTGAGCCCCGATATAGCATCCCGATTCGATTCGATGCGAATCGGACTCAGCAGGCCTCGCACGCTTCCGGGCGCATTTTGCTAAATTGCAAATATTTTCCAATTCGCATGCATCAGCAGCACGAAATGCAAACAATTTTGCCTGGCAGCCACAATGGCTCACAAAAAGGAGAACTATCGAAAACGGGCTGATAATACTGTAGACGACTATAAGATACCCTCTTATAGAAGCAGCTGCTGTAAATGAGTAATTAAATATCTCTATATATATTATTATTGTATACATTGAAATGGAAATGCAAATGATAATAATCTAAATATATATTTGTAATATAAAAATATATTGTCTCTATTATAATTATTATTTTATTGTAGAGTTCACTTATTTATAGTATCTGATAAGCTAAGCATATCCATATACATATCTATATACGAAGGCATGTGTGTTTCTCTATATCCCTCTATATCCAACTTAAAGAATTCCCTTTCATACTTCTGGCACGATTCGTTATGTTGACATGAAGTCAAGAGACCTACTCATGGCACTTGATTACGTACAGGGTGTTAAAGCACAGCCCATTGAAATGGCTACAAAAAATGTGTAGGCCGTACAATTTTCCCGTGCTGTTGCTGCAATTTTTGCCGCGTTTGCCAACACTGGTTGCAGCTGCAACTGCAGCTGCAATTTATTTTCGGTTTGATTGGTTTCCTTTTTCCTTATTTTTTTACATTTTTGCACGTGCTTAATTGCTCTGTGAAAGGGGAGCTCAGGGAGATGGGGCTCGCTTGAAAGGTCGCGCTCATCAGGGGCTTTAATAAATTATTCAAATTAACACGCATCAGTCCGAACTGCTCGCACTGGCTGATTGACTGACTGAATGACTGACTGACTGTCTGTCAGTCAGCTTTGTGGGTCCGATGCTGCGTGGGCGCTGCCTCTGGTTTGTGCGTGTTAATGGACGCTGCATGCCAACAGTTTGCGGTCTGCAAAAACCAACAAAAAAAAGCAGTGGCAAAAGAAAATATAGCTTCACACGCTGCTAAAAAGTAACACATTTCAACAAATACACAAACACACACAGGCACATACACACACGAGTCTACACTCGCAATGGCATACCTATGAACACCTTTCGACCACACGCTGTATGTGTATATATAAAAAGGTAAATTTACTGCATATTTCACGCATTTTTATATGCATTCATATGGGAATGTGTCAAGGGCAAGGGGCAAGGGGCAAGGGGCAAAGGCAAGGGGCAAGTTGGGTGCTGGCAAAGAGCGCCCACAGAGCGGCATTCGCATTCACAGCTTTTGACACTTGACAACATGATTGTTTTTAAAGCCAGTGATAAATTATGCAGCACAGAGAGATCTACTCGGCACAGACTAGCGTAAACAAACAAATTCCCAGCAGCAGCAAAATGAAAATGTCCACACAATCACTATGCAAATGCTCAAAGCAGAAAATGCCGCAAAAGGTGAAATATTTGTTATTTGCTTTAAGAGCTAAAATTTTTACAAATGAATTAAATTTAGATATCAACGAGGATATTAAATGGAAAATAAATGGATTAAAAGTATACAATGAATAATAGTTCAAGGATCAGAATTTTCTTTGAAATTCAATTTTTAATTGAGTGACAAAAGAGCTGAAATGAATTCTAGAATACATACGTAAATGCATGTATTTATTAAATATATTTATATATCTCAATAGCAGCTGGATATTCCACTGGCAGCTATTATCAAACGTTCAAGGAATAACTATATTTCAACGCTAATTTGTTAAGTTGTGGGTTTTGAATGTAGTCACAACATATTTATGCCGTAATTGGCACAGTGAAGCCAGCTAAAAATGTTCATAAACTAATTAAGATCTCGTTCGCGCTGAGCCGCAGAATTGCTCTTTATTGTTTGTTGTTATTTTTTTCGCATTTTTCGCTTTACTTTTTGCATTCCTTTTGCAGCTGCTTGCGGTAAATTAGCTCGAATGCCGCAATGTATTTAACGCAGCGCAAAGCCAAGCAGAAAGGGTTTCAGGCGGAGGCCGTGCAAATCTTGAACGCAGGCGAGACCCCGCCCCCTTTTTGTTGTAGCTGGTAACTGAGCAATTCGCGTAACTTTTATCATTAGTCCGCTGGGAAATTTAACGGGCACTTAAGTTCCTCGCTCGTTTTCAACTTATTTTCCCAGCTACTATTGTTGCGCCATTTTTTGCGCAATCTCGCGTTAGTTTTGCAGCATGCTTCTAGGCGAGGGGAGGAGCGTGGAGAGAGTGATTGGGGGGTCACAGAGAGAGGAGCCGTTGCGGCTGTCACCTTTAACATTCGCTGCATCGAGCCAACATTCCGCACCTCGACGGAGCACGGAGCACGGGGCGTATACGGAATGAACACGAAATTTATTTTATGCGCTATTTTCGGCCAGAGGCAGCAGCCGAACAAACAGACCAAACAATCCAAAAAGGTTAGCTACATCGTTTATAAGGACTTTTCTTTCAATCTTTTTTTCTTTCCTTTTTATCAACTGTTTTTTGTTGCTGCTGCGAAGTTCTGCTCTGGCACACATACATACACTTTTATTTTAAGTTTCTTGTATCATATATTGCTGCAATTTATTTTATTGCATTTTGTGTAGTCTTTTTTTATTTAGGATTTAATTTAGTTTACGAATCGCTTCTTATATTTGCCGAGCAGAGCACAGAAAATTATGCTTCCTTCCGAAAATTTAACAAGTTGCCAAGTTTTTAATATGAAGCCTCAAACTTTTTCGATTTGTATTTTTTCGTTCGGCCTTCTCTATCTTTTCTTTTATGAATTTGTGTTATAAAGTGTATCTTTAAGTTTTGGGAAAAGCTATTTTGAGAGCAGCCGCTTCGGATTTGAAGTAAGCCCCTTTTAATTAAAGTCAATAAACATAAATATGTCCCATGGACTTGCAGCCACAACTTGTGCAGGAAGTTTGCTCTTCAATTTATAGAATCGCTCAAGGGTTGCTCAAACAATCCGGCAGCACTCGACATATCTCATTGATGCATTTCGTTGACTGCTTCTGGTTACACTCTCTAGAATGACTTGAAACCGACTTTACGCACGCCTTTCCCGTCACATTTCTTGAGATAATCTTATATCAAGTATACGCATGTGTCCAGAGCATACATTCACTGTTCTGAATGGCTGCTATCAATGCTGTTTGCACCATGATACTGGCCATTAAACAACAACACTTCCGGCACACACGAGCGCACACATACACACACACACCCATTGTCATTTCCCAGCCAAATACTTGCAGCATGTTACAAAATTGCATGAGCTCGTGTCCACATATCCAAAAGTTCTGTCTCTATGGTTTCTGACCAGGAGGTTGGGGAAGGCTTTAAGAAATGTCAATTACATTTGTCGATGTGGCCGTTGTCGGCATTGTTGCTGCTGTAGTTCTTGTTGCTGAAATTTCAAATTTTCATCCTCGGCCAAGCCTTTGCCAAGGCAAGGCTGAAACATGTCCACATTCCGCTCATTCACTCCACGTCAACCCACTTCGTGTGCCATTTGTTCAACGCTTCAAATATGCTCGGCTCAGGCTTTGGTTTGTGCATTTGAGCACATGTCAAAATTTCAGCTCAGTATGCTGCTTCTTCGAGCCATTGATGCACTCTTTGATAAAACTTCCAAATAGGACGGCATGTATCTAGTTTATGAATTTCTCACAGAATGCAATAAATGTCGCAAATGTGATTGTTATTTAACTTGAAGTAGAATCTATGCACTTAATTAAATTATATATGTTATTGAGTTTTAGACTCTAGGCTGGTTGTCTGAATTTTTGCAAGTCTGGAAATATTTTGTGTTTGAAATAAAAATAAACACTAAATGAAAACATTTTGTAATTTTCAGGCTCATGAATTTATGTGAGTTCATATTTATATAAAGGCTTATCTATGGTCTAACTGTTCTATAAGGTTTTCCTACATCATCTACGTTTTGAAGCACAAAAAGCAATCAAGATTAAAATATTAAAAAAAATAAATAACGAATATTAAATAAATCAAGTGAACGCATTATCTATATCAATATCGTTATCTATAAATTCAAGATCTCTACATGATTAGTTACATATGAAAATTTCCAGGCATTTCTATTCGCAGCCCAAACATGAAGCAGCGTCTCTTCTTGACTAACATTTTGCGTTGGGTGTGTCACATATGCTGCACTGATTCGATTTTGATTTTCTGGGCACATTCCGTCTGGCGCGTTGTAGTCGAATCGTGCAACAAATGTTAACTGTGATTTGTGGCACTTTCCCAAGTGTCAAACTGATTTTGTGCTGAGCAAATTTACACAGGCAAACGCCGTGCCAGCTGTGCCTCAACTCTAAACAAACTGCAAAATATTACAATGGATCACAATACGAAACTCGCTTCATTTTGTTATAGATTTCCATGCAGTTCCTCGTTTAAAAATTAGCCATGTACTAGTACGCCTCCCCGAAGCAACAGCAGCAGCAGCAGCTTTGCATTTTACCTAGGAATCGTGATCCCAACTCAAGTTTTTGATTTGCCTTTACAGTTGCTTCTGTTCTGTTTAGAAATCTCAATTTATTGTATTGAGTGCATTGGGGCGTGCACAATTTATTTAGCATCGAAATTGATTTCCATATACTTTTTTTTTAGTTACTTGATTTTATTATTTATTTTATTTTGTTTTCATGATTTTGTATTTATACCCTGTAAATTGAGCGAAGGGCAACTGCTACAGTGGGAGTGAAAATTTATATGATAACAGTGATAACAACTACTCAGATTATTAAATCTTTCCAGTTTGTACTTACATAATTTACTTGAAGTTTACTTTCATAGATGTTAAATACTTTTCTACAGGGTATTTCCCAGTCAACTACCAGCAATAGCTCTGCCATATTTATTTGATTTCTATAAAGCTATTGAGTTTGATTTTGCTGAACTGCACTGCAATTGCATTCAAGCATTCTCTATGGCAAGTCTTTGCTTGGCCATTCGACATGAACCAAGAGCTTAACTCACTTGTTGTTGCATCGCTCTCATATGTGTATATATATATCAAACATAAATAAGTATATTTCCATATGAGGCTTAACATATTACGAAATATCACTGAGCGCTCTTTAAAGCGTGAATTTCATTGAATGCCAATATAATACAATTTATTATGAATAATTTGAAGTTAAGCTCATGCAAAAGGACACTGGGATACTTTAAATAAAAAATAAATAAAATAAATAAGTAAAAAATGCCGTTTAGAATATTAATTTAAAGAGGATTAACAATTAGAAGGTTCAGTTCATTGAGGGTTATTTTGAGCCGAGTTATTACATAACACCCAAAGATTGCCTCAACCTCAGGTTAGTTGGATAAGCACTAATTATCAGTTCGCTGGGTCGCATGTCTTTGAAGTTAACACTTACAGCTCGAGGTTACACACTTATCTCGTATTATTTTTCATTTTCAATTCTAGTTGGAAATGTGGTAAGGGAAATGGTTGTAAGGCAGCAATTTGCACTTCATCGTATT
Source organism: Drosophila mayaguana (assembly GCA_037075325.1). Taxonomy (NCBI): domain Eukaryota; kingdom Metazoa; phylum Arthropoda; class Insecta; order Diptera; family Drosophilidae; genus Drosophila; species Drosophila mayaguana. The sequence goes on along the minus strand of JBAMCG010000038.1, from coordinate 795,495 downwards.
AAATGTGCCCCTATTAGCTTAACAAGTACCTGACAAATAAGTTAATCCTCCTGCGTAAACATGAACGCGCATTAACGCACCCACCCACACCCACACACACACACACAGCAGGAGGGAAAGCCCAACTAAACTCCCTCGCCTGCCCGCTTGCAGCATTTCATCAACTTTCACAAAGCAAAGAAGAAGAGGGAAAAAAAGACTGTGCCCCCTGCTACTCCACACCGAGCAGCTTCTGGGGCTAGATATACTTTGGCTGCTGCGCCTTTTGCTCATTTCCAAATACGGGCGACCTGAGGTTTGTTTTAATTTGCAGCTGCTTTTCTATGGAACTGGCTGCTACTGCTTTTCCATTGTCTTCCACCATATGGGAAGCAAAACTTTTGCATTTTCTCATTTTCGGAAAATGTGCAAAGGGATTTGCTTTTCATGCTTGTGTTGCGCGTATTTGTATGTTTATGTTTTGTCTGATATGATTTCGGCTTTTGTCCCTCTGTGCTGGAGTACGAGTATCTCGGCCTGTGAGTGTATCTGTGCGCTGCGCTCTCCTCCTTTGAGACTACGCGCGCAGATAGAAAAGGGGCGGAGTCAGCGCCCAAATAAATAAAGACCAAGTACATCTGTTTTACCATAAATTCCATTTGAGTGAATGTACGTGTGTGTGTGTGTGAAGGCTGTGTGGGCGTGTTCCCTAAATTACAGACTAGCAAGCACACACGCATTAGGCATGCACACAAACATGCAATTATTTATCCCTATATGTATTTACATATATATTGTGTCTACGTAATACTACACCTGTTTGGCTTTCTCGGCCAATGACTGCGTTTAGTGCACCTTGATGCTTGCCTGGGCAAAGCAATGTGGAATCATTTTAGCTAGAGTTAAGCTAACCTGCTCATAGTAATTGACATGTGAGATATTAGAATTATGCTCATATACATTTCAGGTGCACATTTCTCTGATATGGCAATTATATTAACTCTAATTATATTATTAAATTCACTTATACTTTATATTAATATTATTTTTAATCGATTTATTTATTCATGCATTTTTATTATTTTAATTATTTAGTTTTTATTTATTTTTTATATTTCTATTTTTGTATGTATTTGAATTTATTTTTCTTTTTATTTTTGTTGTATTTAAATGAAATTTTAGAGATTTATTTATGTATTTAATTCCTTTTATTTATTTTTCTCCAAAAACTTACTATTTTCTAATTAGTATTATGAGTATTAGTATTTCTATATTTTCACCAAAATTTTCGTGAAACGAAAAAGATGCTTTGAATAATCGCATTTAGATTTGATGAGTTTGCTCCAATGAATGCCAAGCTCTTTGAGTTTTCTTCCATTTTCATTGCAGGTCTCGTGTTGTCTATCCACTCAAAAAGTCTTCAAATATCAATAAAAATGGTAATTAAAATGCCAAAATTTAAGTTCTATTTGTGTTGCTGGTTGCCATACCCGATACACACATACATACACACGCACATAACTGAAGGCGTGTATGTGAGGACACTTCCGGGTGGACTGGGCTATTGGTCGTCTTCTCTATCTGTGTGTGTATGTGTGGGGCAGGCCAAGAGTTCGTTTGCTCAGCGGGCCAGAGCTCGTGCTGAGGCAGCTGGAGGCGGCTGCTGACGGCGGGCAAATTACATTGTTTTATTTGAATTACGATGCGTTCAATATCCTGGCCAGGAGCTGCTGACTGCCTGTCAGAGCGAGCCGGCCGAGCCGAGCGAGCTTGACTGACTGGCCAGAAACATAAAAGCAGCTTAGCTGTAATTTAATTTGTGCCACTCAGCGCCAAATGCGTGTTTATGTAATTGTCTCAGCGTGTGGGTGTGGGTGTGGGTGTGGGTATGGGTGTGGGTGTGACAGCGGGGCGTATGCGTAATGTGAACCGATGCTCGCATACTTGTGCTTTAATAATAAGTTGCATATCATTAAAGAGCGCGCCGAGATCAACGTAATTGAATAAATCAGCGCCAAGGACATAATGGGCCCGGCATCCGCATTCCGTAAATTGGCTCACTTTTGATTCGCTTGTACGTGCTGGGGCTTTTAAAACAATTAACTTTTCAAACTTTGCGCATTCCAGCCATGTAACTTTTCGTAAACAACTCAACTCTGGCCACACTTTGCCGACCCCGGCAACTCTTTCCGTCTGCTCCGCCCCGGCCTTCCCTTCACCTGGCCGTAACGCTGTTTATATTGTCTGCGGCGCACTGAATGCTGAAAGAATCCGACAGGACAGGAATCTGCGCTTCATGTGGCACCAGTCCAACCGACCTGAGCTTATTTTCAATCTTTTTTTCGCTTCTGACGTCGCACGTGCGCCGCGCCACCAGCACGTGATATAAAAAATGGCGCCCCGGCAAAAAGCAACTGTAAATACAAGGATGATGGCTTACTTAGTCGGCCAGGTAATAAATGGCCATAGTCGCCACAGCCACAAATGATGCTTGAGCTCGTTATCCTGGCAGCCACATAGATCCTTTCGCCAAGAAAATTGCTGCAGCCTCAGCCACACTCAACTCTCGCGAAAATATGATGAAATATCATAATAAATTGCATAACTTAACGATAAACGCGCCGAGGTCCCAGTTTATAAAAGAATAAAGTAATCTTATAATGGTCCTCAGTAATATTTTAATAGCTGCACTTACAGCTGGCCATTTGAATGGGTGCAGCAACTGAGATTTGTTTAAATGCTCTTAGCCGCATATTTATCATGGAATGTGACTAACTGAATGACTGCTCGATGCTCGACATGAAGTCTATATACTAGTAGGTAAATCTTTTCTTAAGAAGCTTACTCTTCAATCAAGAGTTAGCCCTGTGGAAATGTCGAACTGGAAGCGGGGAGAAATAACGTAAAGCAATGAAAAATGTTTATCTGCGGAATTTTGTTGTATATTATTTGATATATATTAATATTATTATTATACATATATTGTATATATTGTATATGAAATATTAGAATATAGTATATAATAGCATGTATGATTATTATGTAATATATTTTACATTTTATTCAAGCTACTCCTCAGGAGCACTCAGGGAACATTTTGAATTATAATATTTTGTTAATTGCAACCCAATCCGAGCTATCTTTGTTCAATCACAGCTCCACTCAGTCCTCAGACTCCACTATTTGCTGATTCTCTCTATTTTGCCATATTGCTCCATCTGTGGGCATTGCTTAAATTTTAGCCAGAGCCACACAGAAAATGGTGTGGGCTCTATGTGGGCGTGGTCCAACTGCAGGTGAGGCGCTCCATCACACACTTAAAGTTTTGCAAGACCGCAGCAGCCAGTGTCTATCTAGATTTTCTCTTTTTTATTGAGGAAAAGACATATGCTTGGCACTTAGGTGCTTAGCCAGCAGCAGTTCGCTTTTTGCCACCTTTCGCGCAGGTTGAGATAGTTTTTCTTTTTCTATTTTCATTCTTCTTCTTTTTTCTTTTTTTTTTTTTTTTTGCAGCTAGCCCGCCCTCTGAGGTCGGCCTGGCTGCTCGTCCTTCGGCGCTTTTATTCAGCAAGTTTTCTGGCATTTTCGAGACTCACGTATGTTTGTGGTAAATGTTTTTCAATTTCTTTGCAAGAAACTCGCCAAGCGCAACGCGTTCTACAAAATGCACACAAATTCAGCGTTTTACTCGCACCTGCGGCTGTCTGGCCTTTTCAAGGTGTTTAACTGTGGGCAATTTAGAGTGTGTGCGTGTGTGTGTGCATGCGTATTCGCGTGTGTGTATGTGTGTGTGTGTGCGCGGAAATAGAGCTTATTATGGCCCACCCATTTTACCTTTCAGTTAGCCCTCAAAGGGCCATTCGCTCTCTCATTTCACAGCGCGCAGATGGCTTTGAATCGAATTGAATGAAATAGAAAAAGCGCCATAGAATTTCCCTTGAATGGGCCTTCGTTTAGATTTCACACACAATTCTCAAGAGCCGACTATGCACTTGGGCCATGCCAAGCTGTTGGCACTTTTCTAGCTGATGTTTATGATGGTGTATGTGTGTGCGTGTGTGTGGGTGTGTGTTTAGCTAGCTTGTTAATCTTTAGCCACTTGAGGCAGGAAGCAACAACATTGAAATAGATTAAAATCTTAAATGATAATTAACCTGAATGCTTAAGGGGTATTAAAGCTGTTTCACAATATACAGCAAGTCAAAGCCGATAAGCTGCGTGTATGTAAACAAATACAGTTGCAATCATTGACTCATTGACTCATTGGCTCATTGGCTCATTGGCTCATTGGCTCATTGGCTCATTGACTCATTGACTCATCGACTTATCGATTCACTGAATCATTGATTCATTAGCTCATTGACTCATTGATTCATCGACTTATTGGCTCATTGAATCATTAGCTCATTTGCTCATTGACTCATTGATTTATTGACTTACTAACTCATTGACTCATTAGCTCATTGACTCATCGACTCATTGGCTCATTGACTCATTGACTCATCAACTCATCGACTCATTGATTTATTGACTTACTAACTCATTGACTCATTAGCTCATTGACTCATGGACTCATCGACTCATTGGCTCATTGACTCATTGACTCATCAATTCATCGACTCATTGATTTATTGACTTACTAACTCATTGACTCATTAGCTCATTGACTCATGGACTCATCGACTCATTGGCTCATTGACTCATAAACTCATCGACTCATTAACTCATCGACTCTTCAACTCATCGATTCATCAACTCATTGAGTCAATCAGAATAATATTCACATGAAATAGCCTTCAATATGGTGAAGCTTAAAGTACCTTGAAGCAATTATTGTCCGCCGTGCGCAAATGAACTATCTGTGGCTAAATCAGTTCCTGATTAAATTTTCGCTAATAATACGAGTCGAGTTCTTTTGCAGAGCACTGTTTACATGGATAGGGAGGCGAGGTCAAGGCAGATAAAGGTACAAGTTGAAGGCTTTTCCAGCTGCCAGTTGAAAAGTGCATAATTATGGGCGTGGCACTCATTTACTTTTGCGCTGAATTAATTAAAAGTTCACTTATGCACGGAATTTGCATAAAAATTACATTTTAATTGCGCTTCATTTGTGAAGAGCAGCGCGGCGCCGAACGCGTTATGAAAACTGCCCGCGATTTTTGCCGGGAAGACAGCACGAAAGACAAAGGCAACGGCGACGATGGGGCGGGCAGGAGGCGTGGTATTCGTACATAAGTAGGGAAGTGCAAGAGGCAGAGCAGGGCCGAAGTGCGCTCGAGACAGACAAGAACACTCAGCGAGACACTAGAAAGCGCACTTGCGTCGCGTAATGAAAAAACACGTTTCTTTAGCTCCACGTCTTGGCTGCAACAAAGGCCAGGCGGATTGCGCGAATATTTTTATGGAAATCCCTTTGACTCGGGCTCGGCTAAGCAAACAAATAGAAATATTTATTAGATTTTACAGACGCTTGCATAACCATTTGCAAATCGCCAATAAAAGTCACAGGACAAAGGGTGAATGACAGCCAAATGAAATTAGTCGGAAGCTGCCTGTGATTCTATGTGTATGGAGTTGAGGGAAAGACTCATCTCTGCGAGTGCTAAGGCATTCATGGCACCATTCAGAAATTCAATTAGAATGCTAAAACATGTTTGCCCAGGAAAAGCTATTTATATTGCCCGGGAGCAGGCATCCGGAGTTGAGAGTTTTCAATTATTGACTAGTTGCATGTATTTTTTACTAAATAAGGATAAACGAATGAATGCCAAGCAGTCGATAGATATTAGAATTTTCTAATTTGAAAATATTTGAACAATTTGCAAAGCTAATTACCGCAGCTAAACGCTTCATTTGGGCCACAATTCAATGGAATTCAATGACAGCAACTAAAAACAATAGAAATTGAAATTAAATATAATACACGCAGACTCGCTGCAAAATGAGAAACAAATGCAAATGAGCTGTGTGTTCAGTGTGCGATAAATGGCCAACGGAATGAATAAACTGAATGTGGCTGAGTGGATGAGTGGACGAGTGAATGGCCTGAATAGTCTCAGTTTGGCTGTAAAATGATTTTTTGAATGTTTTGCATATTTTGCATGCATCAAAGCCGACGACCGGCAGCTAATTAAAACCAAATGCTCTATTAAAAATATATTTCTGCATGTCATAAATATACTCATATATACTATATATAGATGTATAACTATAATGGCGACTAATAAGGGCTGCTCCACTCCAGCCGAGTGGGCAGACAGCCAAGCCCCTTGCTATTGAAACCGCAGCACGTTAACAAAAAAGTGTTAATTTAAATTTCGATACGTGCTGCGCATGCAAAGGGCTGCCAACAGAGCCACAGCCAACATGGGGCCAAAGGTTGCGCCGTTTGCCAAAGCTCAGCCCTCTCGGACCCCTCGCAGTGCGCTAACCCGTTTGCCTAGGCCGCCCTTAGCCCCCTTAGCCGCCCCGATGCCCTTTGGATTATCGCCCCGCCACGTACGCAGCGCCGTGCGCAATTTTATGCACGTCCAGCGTGTAAAACACCTAAACACCATCGCGCCGACCCGCAGTTGGCCCCAGCGCCCCACGCCACGCCTCGCCCGCCTCGCCTGCCTCGCCAGGCCACCCCAGGCCCCGCTGTGCCGCCATTTGCGTTATTTTCGCCACGGTTTCCGACCTGGGTCGTACCCCAACGCACGTTGCCATCGATTAGTTTTCATTTTGTGAGCAATTTTGTGCATTGGCAGCGCTGATTATGCCACCCTGTGGTTTTGCGCCCTCGTGCCTCCTGCCACACCTCACACCTCACAGCCCGCAGCGCACAGCTCGCGGCACGAATGCTCATGGCTAACTATTGCCGTTAAATGTCAACGGCCCATCACTCCGCCAGCCCACGGCTGCTCGAGTGGCATTGCATATTCCGTGCTGCGACGCCACTCCGACCAACCCACCCGCCACGCCATGGCCCAGCTGGCCACGACGATCGCTGACAACAAATGCATTTTAGCCAAAACTGTAGCCCCAGCGGAGAGTGGAGAGTGGGGCGTGGGAAGTGGAAAGGCGTGCCACACGAACTGCTTTGTATTCGTTTTTATGCCCATTTCACGACGACATTTATTTTTCTGACACTTCTCGCCCGAATTCGAATACCATGTAGATTTGGATGTCTTATCACGTGCACTGTCCAAATATTGAAGGTCATATCAATTTCGGAATTCATCGCTAACAAAGTAAAATATTAATTACAATAATAAGTGGGATGCAATACAAATTTAAGCATTCTAGTGCTTCTGGTAGTGCGAAATGAGCATGACAAATGTGAGCCAGTGATGTGCTTAGATGAGAGATAGTCAACTGATTAGCAGCTGATTAGCCCTATTTCTTTGATGATGCAACAAAATAAATAAATTACAATAGTTTTACATGCAGTTTGATTTGAGATGGAAGCGGAGTCTTTTCCACATATTCGTATACTCAATGCTCATACATTGCGCAGTATTCCCTCTCTCTCTCTCCCTCTCTCTCTCCCTCTCTCTCTCTCTCTATCTCCCTCTCTCTCTCTCTCTCTCTTTCACACACTCAACTTACTTGAAGGCAGCAGGAGGTGGCAGCATTTTGTGCGTGCTTCAACAAAATGTGAAAAGCAAATGTCGTATTAGGCAATAAGGTCGAGCCCTGCTCAGAAATCTTCTTTAGATCGATCTGCTTCTCAAACACAACTTAACAAAAACTTTGTTCAATAAAACGGAAAGCATACACATAATAAAATCTAGAAAAAACTGATTATATAAAACATTGTATTTCTATCAAAGCTCAAAGGGTTTTTCAGATTTAATTATTTTTCTCTTCCGAGCCTTTTTTAAATTATTTATTCATATTCCAAGAGTCATATTCAAACATTGATTTTATTCATATTTAGCTCAGAGTAAGAGTCGAATCGACATTATGCGTATTTGGCTTATCGAATATCATTTGGCAGCTGGATGTTTCATGTAAAGTGCACAGAGAGCATAAAATAGCCCAAGGAAAAGTCTCTAATGTCAAAATATTTGTTATTTACGATTTTTGTGTGGCAAATGCCTAAAATCGCTGCAGTGGAACATATCTCACAGCCAAGTGTTATGTGCAACTTTTGGCTGCTGCACTCGCTGTCCCTCTCTCCCTCTCTCTCCCTCTCTCTCTCTCTCTCTCTCACTCTCAGTGTGTGATTCTGCAGAGATGTTTGGCCGTGTTTAGTTTTCCATTGCACAAACAAGAAAACTCGCATAGGTCGAACACGTCTGAGCGAGCGCAGCCAAACAAATGGCCAAAACACACACACACGTGTGCCTCTGTGCATGTGCATATTTATGTGTGTGTTCGTGCATGTATATGTGTGTGTATGCGCTTTATGCATGACATGATTTTATGATTTTATCAATCAAAATGAAAATATATTGATCTGATTGATTTACGCGCTCAATAGGTTCCCCACATGACCTTTATTCAAAGGGAAATATTGTTTGAGTGCGCAGCCCTTCAGAGTTATTGAAATAGCAGAATGTGTGCACAGAGAAGTGCCTAAATAGAATAGATTGCCAACAGCTCCCAGCAGTTCCAATCTAAGTTAGCGTAAATATCCAAGAAGTATAGTTTCTAGTTCTAGTTCTAATCTTCTTATAGTAAACAAAAGTTGTTTCGTTATTTAATCTCAGCGCACAAAACATATTTCCATAAAATTAAAAGAAACGTGCCGGCTTTTCCCTCTGCTGTAATTCAATAGTCTTTTATCAAAGTGTACCCACACATGCACACACACACACACACACACCCATACACACACCCACACACGCACATATATGCTTTCACTTTAATGGAGACATATTTAAGGGCATTTTCTCTACGAGTTTATTTAATGCGTGTTTTGCTGTTTTTTCTTTTGCTACTGACTCTGAGCGCTGATTTTGCTACAATAAAGTCAATAAGGCGCAAAAATCGAATGCGCTGTCAAAGCCAATGAAGTGTGCCATAAAAGGAAAAATCGAAGTTGAGCTGCGGGTTTTCCACGCGCATTTTCATGGCGCTTATTTATGCATTTCCAGCTCGCGACACACGCTGGCTGCATCTTAAAGCTGGAATACGTACAAATACGCCCATATCCGTATATATGTATACATGTAGATCGTCTCGCATAAATGCAAAGAGGAAAATGCAGAGTGCGAATGGAATATTTCACTTTGTCCACACTCACACGCCCACAATCCTATTAAATATGGCGCTGCGCTGAGCGGTAAATGAGGAATCCAACTATTTGTAATATGCTTAAGTAAAGAATGCGTATTGCAATTGAAATGAAGTGATTGCAATTCGTATAATTGCTAAATCTCACGTGCAGCTCTCTGGCATGTTGCATGGCCCACGTTGCGTATACGCAGCGTATCCCAGTGCATACTCAAACATGTTGCCTACTAAACAATTGAACCAAGTGCGGTAGTTGGCGAACGGTCGGCACTGGGACTGCAGAATGCCAGCAATAAAACCAATTTGGTAGCAAAAACACAATGGCCATAATATGAAAATGGCCAACAATTTGCCGCAAACATTTACCAATTATATTTAGTACCCTCCACGAGCCGAAGCCCCCTTGCCCCCTCGCCCCAGTGCAGCACAATGACACTGCCTGCAAAGGCAGAACAGAGCACATTCTGTTTGGCCTGGCATTGGCCGTTTGCGAGCTTTGGCCATGTTTGCACTTGGCTTAAAGGGCATCGCAATTAGCCAGGCTTCGACCACAGCTGCAGTCGACGTCGACGCCGCTGCTAGGGCAACGCATCGAGTGCACTCCAGCTACATTCTCTTCATAAATGCCTTGACTACGGATGCAGAGCTGCTAAAAGAGATAAGAGTTGTTGCTGCCGTATGCAACTCAATCAATGGGAATGGGAGTTAGATATATTTTAAAATATATATAATTTAATATATATGTATTGTTAATTATTATTGCTTTTAGTAATACTTCTTTATTAAATATATACGTCATGATATTGTAAGTGTATTTCATCTGCGACTATTCATTGAGTTAAATATGCTTTTTGGGTCACGACGCTGTGTGTCAGCAAACGGATTTCAAAATTCATTTAAATGGCAAATTATAAAATATTAAAATTAAAATTAAACTCCGTTTTTTATGCACATTTATATCAATTTGTTGGTTGTTTACATTGGCAACTGAATTGACATGCAAATTTCAGTACAGTCAGCCGCCTCTCGTCCACCTTTGCGGTGCAACCTCGAAATGCATAATTAAATGCGCTGTCGGGCATTGTAATGAGGGCAAACACTTTGCCAACGAAAATTGCAAACACGAATTTAATTAAAAAGCTAAGAGAAGCAAACGCAGAGCAAACCAAGCATTTATTTGATTTGATGCTCCAAAGCGAAGCAAATGCTTAAATGAGCAAATTATGTTAAATATTTTGTGTAGAGCTTCGAAAACAGGAATTTCATTTCATTGCATTGCCTAGACAAATATATATATATATATATATATATATATATATATATATATATATATATATATATTTATTTTTTTTTCATCATTCTTCATCAGCACAAATTGTATATATTTATATATGTATATATTTTGGCTGAATTATATTTTAGAATTGGTTTAGAAATGAGCAGTCGTACTATCCACCACATTTCCCTGCCATTTCAATTGCAATTGGCCATATAGAGTATACGCTCATATATGTAAAGGGCAGCAAACTTGCCCGCATTCCCTAATAGCCTTTACTGCTTTCCATTGCAATGCCGCATAATGATATTTAAATATTTGTTGCCAGCAATCGAACGCATTACATTCGTGAATAGATTTCAATATTTCACGCATCAATGTTGGCTGCATTTTTCGATATAAGTGCATTAAATGCGCTACACTGCGTATGAGTAATGCAGTCACCCGAATGCACCCACACACACACCCACCCACACACACACACGCACACACTGTTGCTTTTCAGCATCATTAATTTGCTGTGGGTCATGGTGCGCCTCATCCAGACCAGTCGAGAGTAATTTTATGGGCATAGATAGCCCGGACAGAGCGCGCACACAGAATACTTTAAAATACATGAGCTCCTATCGCAGGGCTATGCATAACAATTGTTTGCACAATGCAGGCAATGGGGGCTTATGGGCAATTTTCAATGTGCCCAATGGGTGGTTAACTATTTTTGGCGGCCATCCAATTATAAGCGACGCCAACTAATCGAACCCGAGGCCCGAGCACCCGAAATTCCAACACCAATTCCCCTCTGCTGCGCCACTCAAAGCTTTGCCTGACTTTAATTTGATTTTGTTGATGTAGGTGTTGTAACTGGTGTTGCTGCTGCTGCTGCTACTGCTGCTGCTGTTATTAATGATGGCAGGCAACATGTCCAGCTGGAGAGTGAGCTTTGGAAAGGCGAGCGAAGTGCACATTAAATGGCTGTCATAATTCATTAGCCGCAGCCACTGGGAGGTTGTCTACGCAGGATTTGGTTTTCAGCCAGTTCGTTTACACATCTCTAGCTCATATCCAGCACAACACATCCTTGTTGTGGCTGCGTGTGTGTGTGTGTGTGTGTGTGTGTTCGCCTGAACTGACCTGTTTGCGTTGTGCTCCAGTCCAAGCCAAATCCATGTGCCTTGCAGACATGTATCCTGCTCTCAACATTTGTCAAGCCAAGCCTCTCGGTCATACCCCCAAATCAAATTCATTTAAACACCGAACACCCTCCTTAGCCTTTACCCCGCTGCCTTGGCCTCGCATAGCAATTGTTGTTGTGTTAGTATTTTAATTAAAATGTATTTGCCCCAAGTATACTGAACGGCGTCTGAACGGGCCTCAGATACGAGCAAATTATGTCGGTTCAACCACAAGTGTCGACCACATCGATTCAAATTGAAAGACGACACAAATTACGGTCGCTTTTCAATTGTTCAAGCAAACAGCTAAGACACACACACACACACACACACACACACACACACACACACACACACACAGTCTACAGTTTGCAAATGATGTTTCACGTGGTTTTCACATTCATACAGTCAATTTACTCAAAATTTCACTGGCCATCGGCAAGAAAATTGGCCCTAACTTGAAATTGCTTTGAAAACATTTGGTGAAGCAGATTTTGAATTCATGAATCAGGCTCGAATTATTATGTTGCCCTATTCAATTATATTATTAGCTCTTCCGTAAGTAAGATACGTACAATATAAGTGCTCCTCTAAGCAGTTCAACAGACTTCCATGCCCAGCTTTAGAGAGCTTAAGAAATCACTTGTGGAATGATATATGTACATGCTCCTTGCTCTTTGCTCACTGCATGCATTATGCACAGGTGAAAACGTGTTGGGGACTATTTCATTTATTTATGCATTATTGCTTGCCGAAGAAGCCTTCGTATGTCTTCTTGCGCAGGAGACTTTAAGAGCTACAAGTATATTAATACATGTATTGTATGTATGGATCTATATAGCTGAAATAACGCCGGCTCAGACTAGAAACGAATTATCATTAAACACTGCATAGATCTGAACCTCTTGATATGCTCATAGGCATATATGTATGACAAATCTCTTGCTTTCTATACAATATTATTTTCTCAAAATATTCCCAACAAATGCTAAACGAACTTTATATGAAAACAAACAAGAAAACAATTTGAATCTAATCCATTTATATTCCAAAACTCTTCACACTCATACACAATTAAATATTTCCCTCATATTTCTAACTTTCCCATTTCACTGGCATTCTGAAAATCGAATTTCAATTGCTCCCAAAGTCTCGACCACAGACAACAGTTCTGTTGTCTTTCAAGTTTCGTCACACACTTGCATTAATTTGTGTTAATTCCTTTTCCTATTTGGGTCATCGCATTTGCGTCTTGGCTACGTGCTAAGGTCATGTGGCAAACGTGCGCTATTTATGTTTTTATACTTGTATGTATTTTCTCACATTTTCGGTGGGCTTTGCAGCTTTCTCCAGGGTAGTTTTTGGCGCTTTGGCGTTTGGCTTGTGGCTTTTGGTCGTGTGTTTGCTTTGCATTAACTTTATGAGCCTAAACGCAGGGCATTTTATGCCCTATTAGGGGCAGGTGTGGGTGTGGCTGCGTGTGTAGATCCTTTGGTTTGTTGCCTTATGGCCATTATGAAGGTCGTCTCGCTTGCTATCTCTATCTGACTGCCGCTCGCCCCCCCCCCCTCTGTCTTTGTTTCGGCCGTTTGAGCATTTGATCAAATAATCGTAAATAATACACCTTGGTAATCATTTTTTTATGTCTCTCTAATGAGCTTTACGTGAGAACAAGACACGTATTGTGATTTAGGGCCTAGTCCCAAGCTGGGACACCTGTAAAGCCAATTGCCATTTAAGTTGAATGCTTCCCTCAACTGTTTCGCCCCAATTCTTGTTTTTCCTTTGTTTTTATTAACAATAATAAATACTTTGACAGCTGCTTGAATTCAGCTTTGCTTTATCCTAAGTTTGGGCACTAAAATTTCATCTGATTGCGAGTCCCAGAGCTAAAAACTGAATTCTATCTAACTGTGCAACATGGAATATAAATCTGAATTGCTTCACTTATAGCAAAAGACCCGTCTTTAAGAATTTGCTGGATTTAAACTTGACGTACATAAATATATATGTATATTCGACTTAAACATTATCAGTCTTCAATAGAAATATTTTCATTGATATTCTCTAACTACGTGCAATTGATACTGCATACTTTAGCAATGAAACTGTTGCAGCCAGGAGTCGCTTCGCAGAACTCAGGAATAAATTATAATAGAAAGGCATCCATTAGTAAGTCCTTTAAGGTATTTTCTCAGAAATTGCAAATCAATAACGTATTTATTATGAAATGAAATCAATGCGGGAGCATCAATGAAAACACTATTGTTGAACGCAGAGCATGAATAAGTGAATAAGATAAGTAAATCTTGTTTGCATAATTTGTATGTCTCCGTCGAGCACCAACAGCAGTTTAAAACTTGAAAATTTATCAAATGTGAAACGCAGACAATCAAGGCATAAAGCAAATCGTTCTATATATAACTGTACTGTTCATATATATAAATATATATATATATATATATATGCATATGTATGTATATAATATATATTGTAAATAAGGCGGCCCATCAATCAAGTCAAGTGGAAATTTATAGCACTTTTGTTTGTTATTATTCGTTTATGCATGAGTTAATTAGAATATTGGCGTTAACCTTTCCAACAGGCCTGTCCCTTTTGTTGTAATGCTTCAAGATTTATGAGTGAACTCTAACCCAATATGAGCCCCACAGTTAACCTTTCTCTCGCCATATCTCTATGTGTGTGTGTGTGTTTATGTGGACATATGCTGGCTACTGTCTGTGTGCATTGAAACATAGCACGAATGCCTTGCATATATGTATGTATGTATGTCCCGTGCTGTGGCTTTTAGTCGAACATGAAAACTTTTACCTCATGCCAATAATTTTTGCTTGCTAATTTTACTCATTTCCTTGTAGGTTTGCGCACATTCAAAAGATCTCAAATTCAAATACGCATTTTTGTGGCTACATCCTAAGACTATGAACTTTCATGCTTGACTTGACTCAAAGGGTAAGCGAAATGATTCGGAAATATAAATGATTCTTAGCACTCAAGGGTTACCAGTAATAGGCAATTGCATCATAAGGCAAATACTTTGAGGTCATTTAGGTAAGATTTAAATATTTGGGATAAAGCATTTTTAAAAAGCGTTCTGTTTGATAAATTAACATAAATTACCAAATGAACAAAAAGCAAATTAATGATGGCAATATTGTACAGATTAAATTATAATATAGATTATATTATATATGTATATTCAGATATATCTGCAATATTTCATTTGTATAATACATGCAGAATTTGCTTTTAACATAATTATTCATTATTATTTATTTCATTATCATTTTTTCGTTAATTCCTGCTTAAAGCCGAGCTAATTAACATTCCCATCAACAAGACCGCAGTTGGCTGGCAATGCAAACGGCAACTCCAATTGGAAATATGTGTCAACTGGCCAATAACAGTTTCCGTTCGTCAACTGCCGAACGCCGAGCTCGTGCCACGAGAGCTGCTAACAGCAGCCTAACAGAGCAGCGAACGCATGCGTAACAGTTGACGCTCTCGCGCTCTCTCTCTCTCTCTCTCTCTCTCCTGCTGTTAACTCAACAGCGGGCGGTCGCTCTGTAATTGCGCGTGAGTATGTGTGTGTGTCGAATTTACGAGCTGTCAAGACATTTGAATAATGCAGTAAAAAAGGTGGCAAATTGTCAAATTGCTTGGCAAACGGCAAAACGGCGATGCGGCATAAGACGCGGCTAATTTATGCCAATTAATGTATTAAAATTTGATGGCCCAACGGCAAAGGCTGCACGCTTATTAATATCTGGCGCAGCAGAAAGTCGTTGTCCAATAGAAATGAATAGCAAATATTTGCATAGCAATCTCTTTGCCAGGCTCAGGCAATAATCAATTTAAATATGGCCTCTACAAAATTCAAAAAAACAAATTCAAGAGAAGCCCAATTGAAAGTCAGCTGCAGCCATTAAGCCAGTAGCAACAACAACAACAACAACAACAGCAACGCGGTTTCCGCTCTTTCCTTCTGTATAAATGTGTGTGTGCTGGTGTGCCCTGAATGCTATCAAAAATCCCCGCTAATAATTTGTCAATATTACGTGAGCTGAAAATTGAATAAAAAGCGTTTTTGCATTGAGAGCAAAAAATAATACAAAAAAAAGGCGAAAAAGCAAAAGATTCAGCTGAGGCAAAAGGAAAAACTGCAAAGGCAAAGCCCGGAATTTCCCGAGAAATCAAATAAATTGTTACAAATGAGTGCAACTTTTGACTGTGATGCCATTCTCTGCCCCTCTGCCCCTCTGCCCCTCTGCCCCTCTGCCCCTGTGCCCCTGTGCCCTTCCCTCTTCCCCTTACCGCACAGACAGTCGAAATTTTATTTATGTGCCTCTCTTTCGATTTTTCATTTGCTAAGCTGATTTGCAACATTTTTCTCTCTTTGCGAAACTTTGCTGCCGATTGTCAAAAAAAAAAAGTCAAATAAAATAAAGTAAATACAAAAAAAAGCAAATAAAAGCCATAAAAAAGTCGGAAATTTATGAATAATTCAGCATACGATGTGGGTCTTGGCCGCAATTTCTGGCAATGTTTCGGCCAGCTGTAATAAATGCAAATGATTTGACGAAAAGTCGCGCATTGCGCTCTTTGTTTACATTTCCACGGATTTGATATGCGCATCAATGTCAAGGGCCGTTGGGTGGGGCCGAGGGGATTGCTCTCTAGAGCAGAGTGCATATGCGCTATCATATATGTATTTCATTTAATCCATATTTTTTGATCATCAAACGGCATACAAAAAATCAACAGATGAAATCGATGCAAATATTTTGCATTTTCAATTGGAAAAGAAAACGACAGAAAAAGCATTCGCCTGGAGCTAAGCGTATTTGAATATAGTTCATCCAATATGTATGCAGCATACACAGAGTTTGCAACAGAAACAAACATGTATATAAGGAATATTAAATTTCAATCGAATTCGGAGTGATTTAAAGCGGATTCAAACTGAACAATTTGCCAGGCTGAAGGCCAAATCCAATAATTTAATTAGGCTATCGCTACATTTTTTCGCACTTCTGAATACGTTTTGTTGACTAAATGCGTTAAACAAACAATATGCTAATACAATAAACTAAACTGTTTGCATTGAAATGTGCAAAAACAATGTGACAAAGCTCATGCGAAACAATGCTAGCGGAAAACTGTGTTAACGAAGCGAAAATAATTAGCGAGGTCATGAATTCAATTGTGGCGAAACCATGAATTCTGCTTGAGCAATTTAAGGAGTAGAGAGTAAAACTTTAATAACAATGTTATTATGTTATTATGCATGTACCAGAAAGAGTTGAGTTTTCCATTTTATTATTTTATTTACTAGTGACTTGATGGCCTTTAGCTTAGATTATACTAAAAGCAGCACACTATTATCAGTGGTCCAGGAGCAAAGCCAAAGCTCATCTAAGCTGACTATGCTGCGAAAAAAAAAAACAAATGATTGCTAAAATCTTGGCCAGCTTACTTCATTTTCACTTCAGTGTTCCTTAATTTATATCTCCGCAGCTTTCAATAGTTTGTGCATTTGGCATGGCTCTTTGCTCAGGCACCAAATGCACAAATCAGAGTCACTCAGCTCGTTCATTTCATTTGAAATGCGACTTAATGGTCTCTCCCCTTCGCCCTCTCTCTCTCTCTCTCTCTCTCTTACTTTCTCTCTCTCTCTCTCTCTCGTAGTTATGTACTGCCGCTCAGCTTATCCTATAAGCGACCACATTACACGCTGCATTGAGGAAGAGCTAAATGACCGCAAGAAACACACCTAGCAACGACCACAAGCAGCTGCCCACCTCAGTCACTGTTAGCCCTCAGCCATGCCCCCTTCGCAGCCTTGGCCAGCGCCACCTAGCACCGTCCCCTGGTAGCTGCTGCTCTAGCTGCTTTAGCAGAGCAAAGTTTACTTTCGCGTTAAGTAGTCAGTCATCGGACGGGCTGTGGGCGTGGCATGTCAGCTGCAGCAGCAGCGGCATCAGTTAGCTCTGGCATGTGCACAAAGGCATTCACACACACACACACACACCCGCACACACCCGCACACACACGCACACAGAGACCACACGAATTCACGCACACATGCTGGCATCCAAGTGCATGTGCACACCAGCCTTCGCTTGCCCGGAAATAGCTTGCTCGGCACTCGAACTGTTTGCATTATGATGCACGGCCTCCTTCATCTGGCACCTCATCCCCTTCCCCTTCCCCTTCTCCTTATCCATCCCCATGGCCAGCCGACAGAGTTTCTGTTTTCTTTGCAGCCACAGCCACAGCGAGTAGCTCGATCAGCAGCTGCCCATTGGCAAATAGCACGACCGCAAAGTCCGCACCGCCCAGCCCCGCCACGCCCCCCTCCTTGCGGCTGTTCACCAACTGTCAATACTCGAAATGAACCAAATGGGATTTGTCTTGCCTGCCACTGACGACATGGGCGAACGTGCAGCAATTTGTTGCACACGGCCTGCACCCCTTTGCGCCGTAATAGCTTCAAATGACTTTCGCCATCCACTTAAAGTCGGCTTTCACCTTCAACCAGCTTCAACCGTCAATGGCACCTGTCCTTGGCTTCGATCAATTTGCTGTGGCTCTTTTGGTTTTCCCTGCCAACGCTCTCACCTCTTCATTTTCATCCATAACTACTACACATAATTATTATTTAATTTTATAGTTGTTGTTGTTGTTGTTTTTGTTGTTGTTGTTGTTTCTTTTTTTTACCACTTATTTTGAGGTATAAGCGCGCTCTTGTGGCTCGCATTTTTGCGGCGAATTTGTGGTTTCATATAATACGATATATATATATTTTTTGGCAGCTCTTTGAACTACATTACGTATGCATACCTGACTACATAAATGGAGTGTATATATGTATGTTTATATGTATGTATATATGTAGCGCTTTAATTTACAATTTACATAATTGAGTTCACAGAGTAAACTGCTCCGAGATTTTTGTTATCGTTATATCAAAACTAATGTGGCGCATGTTTAGCTACCTAACAGTTAAATAGTATTAATGAAGTGGAGTAAAAACGATATTATTACCTGATGGTATTACCTGATGGTATTACTTGAGGTCAACTGACATTCAGAGCTTTCCTAGTAACTGACGTCCTACTCATCTAGCTGCCGCCCTCAACTGTGCATAAGCTAATGAAAGGAAAGCTCTCAATATTTTCCCATCTTGTCGTTGGTTGACACACTGAGCGAGGAACTAAACCCGATTTGACCACATTTGCTAACGACCCTGTCCATGTCCTTGCAACTAGCCCACTTACCTGAGCTGCATAACGGACTGTGACAGACAACAAGAACTCGAACCTCAAAATCGTTTGACTGAGATTAGATTTCGTGACTTGCACTTTTTCCGTTCCCATCCGCCCTTTGCCTTTGCCTTTGCCGCCGCCCGCAGTCGTTCAGGTTGTTTTGTTTATGGCTTCCTAAATACGAGACAAGTGCGCGCTGACAAGAGAAATCATACGCCCCGTGTGACATGGCCATTGTCATTTGTTTATGTTTAACTGTGTGTGGGTAGTGTTTCTCTCTCTCTCTCTCTCTCTCTCTCTCTCTCTCTCTCTCTCTCTCATTCTCTCTCTAGCTGTCTCCCTCATTCGATGTTACAATTTTGCCTTTGGTTTTGTTTGGCTGGCAAAAAAGTTTCGTATTACAAAACACAATCAGACACAGATGCACTTTGGGGCCAGGCCGGCACGAGCAGGGCGCAAAGTTTAAGACTCCTTGTGTCACTTTGGCTGGCAGTGTGACAGCAATAATAAAACACACACACACACACACACGCACAGAAAGTGAAATACAAATAACACAAACAGGGTATCAAGTAGCCTACGCAGACTTCCAGCGACTCCGTGGTATATTTGTACTTCTGGGCAGACCGCAAAAAGGTAAACAAAAAGTTGAGTCAGCAGCGAAAGCATCAAGTCAAATATTATTACTTGAAGATTGTTTTATGATATGTCACTATGCAAAGGTGCAATCTGAGGGAAATGCTGCATAATACAAAATAAATCATAAATATACCGCTAAATATATATTTCAAAATAATCAAATAAATCAAATGTGAGCTCAATATTTACAGAGATAAATTATAATGATAACAATTGAGTTAAAAAAGAAACAATTTAAATTTTTATTTGGCTTAGGCTGACATTATATATTCGAGTATTATTGCAAAGCTGAATAAAAATAAAAGCAAGTTTTTTTCGTTTTTAATTATTCTCTTATAATATTGTAACAATAAATTGTGGAGCAACATTAAATACAATTTTCTGGTTTTATTTTCTTTTTCTTTTTTTTTCAGTTAATGCTTGTTGGCATTTAAATGCTCGTTAAAAATAATTGCATAAAAATTAAGAAATAATTTAAGCGGCGTAATTCGATTAATTCAGGTGTAAAGCCGACTGCAAAGGACAGGGTATTTCGAGTGCTGGAGGCCAAAACGGTTTGCCATGCTAACTAGGTAGTTGCAGTTGTCGTTGGTGCTGCTGCCGCTGCTAGTTGTTGACTGCGATGGGGCGTGGTAGGCGTGGCCGGAAATGCATACGACGGCCGTGGGGCAAAGGCGCCGTTGCAGCATAATAATGTCAGACAGGCGACGTCTTTTTCATGCTGTAAATTGCAAAAATTCAGCCAGCGGCGCACAAACACAAACGCACAGACACACGCACACACATACACATACATATACGTATAGTATATGGAGTGAGTTGCATAAACACATGTGAGCCTTTTTGCAGGTTTCAAGACCAAACGGAACCGTGCACAGGCGTGACAAGCGGCATGCCACACGCCGCGTGGCAGGGGCAGCGAAACAGGCTGGCAAAAGCAAAGTTTATGTACATTTAATGCGCGGCAGCAGCTACAGCGACAACAGCAACAGCAACAGCAACAGCAACAGCAAGCAAACAGAACAATAAATCCCGGATACATTAAATAACACACAAACACAGAGGGGCAGTGGCAGAGGGAGGGGGAGAGCGAGAGGGAGAGGAGCAGCGAGACAGAAATGTAGGCAGCGAGCGGTCAACTTCCCTTTTTGTGTCTATGCGCTTGTTTGGGCCAGGCCAACTTTTTTTGTGTGCTGCTGTTGCAGCCTGCCGTGTTAATGTGTGTGTGTGTGTGTGCGGTAGTTCCTGTTGGCGTTGCGAGTGCCTGTGTCTGTGGCTGTGGCTGTGTGTGTGTGTGTGGCAGCGGAAGCTCAACATGGCGCTGTTGCTGTTTGCGGCGCATCAACGTCGCCTCAGCCTGCTCATAATAAGTTTTTTATTTAGTGAGAGAGCAAGCAGGTGACATCAGACAGTCACACACACACACCTACATACACACACATACAGATATGTATATTCGTATCTTCTGTTTATATGTATTTGGAGCTACGATGTCCAGCTTGTTTTCAGCTTGACTTTCCTTTTTGTAGTTCTATTTTTATTTTATATAAACTTTGCTTAGCGCTACATAAGCTGACCCTGCCCTGGCCAGCCTCCCTCCAGTTGCCACACCCCTCATTCTTTCGCCGCCCGCCTACTATTTGGCTCATTTTCGTGTGTCAGATTTATCTACTTTGTGCCTCAGTGTTTCGCTTTTTTGTCGCCAAGAATGTATTTAAATTCAAATTAAGCAAATGTCATGTTAAATTCAGTTGACAGACGTCACCACTGAAACCACCGCAGCAGCACAGACGACTCGCCTGCCTGCAGGAGGCGGACTAGCCAGGTGTAGCTGTCATTTTTGCTGATTAGCGTAAATTATTAAATTCTGCCTCCTGTTCACAGCGCCGATAGCCTCTGCCGTATGTGAATATCGAATGAAAAGCGGAAAAAAGATATATATGTACATATATATTAGAGGATATCAGGAGAGAAATCTAATTATTGAAAATAAATAGTGTGATGTGATTTCAGATCTCTCTGTGTGCAACAAATTTGATTTGGGTTTGCAAAAAAAAAAAAAAAATTAATAAAAGTGATTAGAAAATGTTTATTTAATCGAATTAATTTCACATGCATATGGCAATATATTTGATGGCTCCGAGTTCTCGAATTAAAGCTAACTCTCGCCAACTCTATAAGTATATCTAATTGGCAACCGAAGTTGGCTTAAGCTTACAGCCAAGGAGCACAAACTGCATTTAACCAACTGCATAATCAGTTCAGCGGTAATTGAACGCTCAAGTATGTCGAGTGTATATTAAATGTGTGTGTGTGTGTGTGTGTGTGTGTTGGTATGTATGTCAGCCACATATGTACATAATTTTGAGCATGCGTATGCGTATTATTTTGTAGTACCCGGACGTCGTGTACTTAGCACGAGTTTTGGCTTTTAATGCGCTTGTGCACATAAAATTTAATTCAAATCGGCTCATTAAACGCCCGCCACTTGACACACTCATTCATGCGTCGACAGAGACATAAATGGGCGACCGAGTGAGCGGGTCGACGGGCGGATCGGTGGGCGAGGGGAGGCGGAGGTGGGTGGCTCTACACAGCCGAATAGCAAGCATTTTGTATTGCCAAGGAGCGCAAAGCAGAGTTTATGGTGGACATTAAAGCGCGGAAGTAACTGCCGCAAGAAGAAACAAAAAATGTATTACAAAACTGAACTGAAAATGCTGGGAAAAATGCTGGAAAAAACTCGTAGAAAAAGGCGAGCGAGCAGACGAAGCAGCAGCAGAGTAAGGACAACAGCGCAAAATTCAGACACATTAAATATGATATATTTGCGAGACGGCAGCCAGGACCCGAGATAAGTTTTATGGCTGGGGTGACCAAAATAAATAGCTGCACACTCATAGGTTCCTAGGCTCCCAGCTTGAAAATATTCATGTTGTGCACGTTACTCAAGCTTTTTTATGCATCGGAAATTAGTTCAAGTCTAATTGCAGCTGGCGGCACATTAAATGACAAGCAGAAGGCTGCACTCGTGTTGAGCCGAGGTTAAATGAAACTTTGTTTAAATTAATTCGGCATTTATCATGTTTTGTTTGTTCAGGCTAAAGATTTATGAGCATATTAAACCGTTCTGATTAGAATTTGTTGATTTGAATTTGTTGATATATAAATCAGGCCAATATCTGTGTGAGCAGATCTTAAGTTAAGTGTTAAATAGTAAGAGTGTGGAGAAATTAAGCTAGCTGGACCCTAAACTCACTGCAAAGGCTTAAGTATTGCTGGCAGGTATTTGTTAGCCAAACCGAGAGAGAGAGAGAGAGAGAGGGAAAGAGAGAGACAGATAGACGATGGGACAGACTGTCAGATGGGTAGGCAGACAGATATACAGATGCGAATTTAGACATACGAACAGGCATATAGGCAAGCAAAACAATTAAATCGGATCCCCCTTTAACCCTTCTCAAGAATATATATGCTTGATGCGTGGAATGATTGGAGTAGCAGCTCTTTGCAGGGTCAGGGGATCCTCTAAAGTACTCACATACCAAATATAAATCATATACTATATACAAGTTTTATTTAAATATTGCTTAAACTAGCTTATGATTTCACTATTTATATATAAATAAATATAGCTTGCAATTCTACTGTCTTTAAGATACTCAAATGTCTGAATATTTACAGCTAGCGAGTCCTGGCACAGGATGTGCAATCTTTCAGAATTGCATATCATCTTGTATAAATGGAATCAGCGCTCGAAAGAGAGCAAAAAGCAATGCTGAGTGGACAAATTGCAAAAATACTATTACAAACACCTAGAAACCCCTTTTTCCATTACCAATCGCAGTCAAAACCAAAGAGTGCCCAGGGAGGGGCAGAGCGGGGGCGGATGTAAAAGAAATCTCTGCAGCTGCCAAGAGCTGTTCACATCGCTCGCGTAACTTTATCAAAATCAACTTGAGATGCATTTTTGTGACGCCAACAAGTGTTGCACTTGATCTTCTTCTTGACACTGGCCAATGGCAACAGGATTGAGTGTGGCCACACACACTCACACACCCACACACACATGGACGTCCATGCAGCATACAGTTGCCTTTATGCCTCACACCTGCCCCTCTGGGGGCAGAGCAGTGAGGTAAAGATTGAAGATTGGGTCGATTGGAATTTAATTTTGTACGAAACTTTGTGCAAATACGTCGCAAGTGTCCGGCTCCTTGTGCTGCGTTAACATTGTGACCAGTACGTAGACTTTGGCCAAGACCAACAGCCAACATCTATCCGTCCGGAACTTTGTCATTGCATCAGCTGCTTGGGCTGTGGGCGAGAGGAGGCGGCCAGGCAGCTCTGCCCGCTGCACGGACATGGATGGATAAAACCTAATTTGTTGCAAATAGAATAAAACACAACAATTGCCAATTTAAGTGCACTGAAGAAGCAATGCCCTAACTCAAATGCAGATTATAAATAAATAAAGACAAATTTGATTGCTGCTGCAAACGAAATGCATTAATTGAAAAGGCGCTGCATTTTGGTTAGCATTTAATTACTGAAGGAGAAAGGAACATATGCTGAAATAAATATATATAATACAATTCAAATAGCATTTAAGATTTCGAGATTTCGAGGAACAGGCTCAGTATGTAAATATACAAGCTTAGTTAGCAGCATATAAATTCTTAATCACATAAAATCTAATTTTAAATGATAATTATATATTTATTTGTTCACACTTAAATTAAATGAAGATGTTCTGCCAAGCTCAAGTCCTGGACATAAGCGACATCAGACATCAGCAGGAGGTAAAACATTTGCTCTCAGAGGTTCAACTCTGTGACGAAGCCAACTTCTAGACAATGCGAACGTGCTCTTTAGCAGCGTATAATGGCAATATAAGCCAAGTGGGCAAATGGGCAAGTGGCAAGTGGGCAGCTAGCCAAGATAAAGTAGAAAGACAAAGGACGAGTCGATGGCAACCAATTGAACAAAATCATTTCAAATTGTCTCGCTGCGAACAATTTTTTCCCTTTCAGCCAGTTGCACTTAGAGCCCAATGTCGATATCAACGAGTTGTATCTGATGGATTGTTGTCGGGCTGCCAGCTGCGAGTGCCGTTATTTATTGTGATTTGCCAAGGAGCTGGCAACGCTCACAATGGAGCTGCCAATTGCTGCCAGTGGCGGAAGGAACAAAAGAAGGGAAATCAAAAGGCATTTAAGCTCTGCCGCTGCCTTCACTCGCATTTGCATACATTTCAGACACCTCTGCGCGGGGGCGTAGCAATTCAATGTAATATATTTGGACATATATGCATATATATGTATGTATATGGACAGATATTTATTTTTGTATATTCGCAATTTGAATGTTATTCTGCTCGAATGTATTCACATATTCGTTTATGCAAAGTCTACTTACTGGAAAAACAATCAGCTTTCTGGCCCCCAATAAGCCAAAAACATTTGATGCGCTTCGCCACAAATACACTCGAACACACACACACACACACACGCGCGCGTCTTCGTACATGCTTGAGCATTTACCTGGGTATTTTCCATTTCGCACAGGTAATCGATTTTCATGCTTTTGGCAAAATGCACAAAATAACCAAACAGCAACAACAACAAAAAAAAAAAAAAAAAACAGACGAAAAAGAAAAGCAACAGCAACACAAAAAAAAAATAAAACTGTAAAACAACTTTCTTCGGTTTTACCTTTTCTACCTCTGCTGAATTTGGTTTTCTTTCTGCTCCTCCTCTTCGGCTGCCTCGTGTACTTTTGCTTTATTTGTCCTGCGTATACTTAATATTTATGTTGAAAACTTTAAGCAGTTAAGAGCCCGTCGAGCTTCAAATATTCCAGTGGTGTGCGCTGAAGTTCAGCAACTTGTTGATTTTCCTTTACCTCAATTTTTAACTCCCACACGCACAGCAAGAAAACAGAAACAAAATAAAACACCTGAAAACCTGCTCGGCATAATCACCATATCAGATGATGTGGAATGTAAAGAATGTTTGATCTTCTGCAAACTAAATAAATGGGGCTGGGGCTGAGAAATTGCCCTTCATAATTTGATTTTCGTGGAAATTACTTGCGGCAAAAACGAAGTTTAGCTTAGGATGAAGCCAATCGAGTTGAATTACAAATCTATAAAGCGGATTTGTTCACACTTCCACTAGATAAAGAAATGTATTTAGACGCTTCGAGTATTGAACTGCAATAAAAATCTATTTGCGCTGTAAACTAAAGCGAAACTTTGGCACAGTTTAAGCTCCATTACGTCTGGATTGCAATATTGGCACTCGATGGCTTAACGGATCTGCAATTGAAAGAGGACAGCGGTGTTCAGTTCAGACAGTAAAAAATATTTAAAATGAAACTCAAGAATCTCTCGAAAATTGCGTGTAAAATTATTCAAAAGTGCAAAGTGCACATGTGGCACGAACAAAAATCCAATTACGAGCATTGAGCGAACTGCGAACTGCGAACTGCGAATGGAATATTTTGACAAGTATTCAATGAATTTCATTTGAGATTTGCGAACGTTCAGACCATCTGGCTAACTGTCTGACCCCCCCGTCAAAACCAGTTGAAAGCCAGTCAATGGGCCAATGCAGACAGAACCGGAAGCCTAGCCAAATGCAACTAGAGCGCAGAGTGGAAGAGAGAAGGTGAACGTAGTTGAGGGAAAAATGAATTAGAAATGTGTAGAACAGAAGTTACTCAATTGCCAGCTGGAGGTCCCAACTGCAGCAGCAGCAGCAGCAGCAGCAGCGACGGCAGCGACGGCAGCGACGGCAGCTATGAAAAATGTTTTGTGGCCATAAGAAGCTGCGAACTGCCGTTAGCTGGAAAATCTGCCGGAGACGCAGCCGGAAAGCAGGAATGATTTCCTGGCAGGGCGGGCGATAATTCTTAGGCCATCATGCAATGGGCGCCCGCCCATTGGCTGAAAACTTTTTGCAGCCATTGTGCCGAGTGTCAGTGCAATGATTTCGTAGAGGGTGTAACTGAATATGAATGATTTAAGCAGCTGAGCTGGCGCAACCAACGACCCTCCGGTCCTCGGCCTCGGCCGCCTCATCCGCCTCATCTGCCTCCTGCACGCGCTTGTCGAATTATATTCACATTTTCTTTTTGTTGTAATATTTTTCAACATTTTTGAAAACTTTGCGCGTTGAACATGAAATTTGAACGTCCCAAAAAACTTTGTCAAAATGTTGTGCAAAGTTTTATTTTGCTCCCTTTTTGGGTTGGCTAAGAAAAATTATCACTATTGTTACAGATTTGCAAATGGACGGTAAAAATCGGCTCTCAGCTCTGCATTGCGGACTTCGTGTGGCTTGCCAATCTCATCAGTGCCTGAATTTAAGACTAGCCAAGCAATGATGAAAAATGCGAAAAGAAAAACCTAAAACTTAGCGTATTTGCCTGAAGGTTAGATTTAACATTTGATGAGGCTTGGTTATTTGGTATGGGTATAGTTTTTATTTAATTGTATATTTATTTATTTATTTATTTAATTTTGATTTTATATATGACTTTTTATTATTGACAAACTTAAAGATTGTTATTCATTTCAATCGGCAGATGATCAGCAGTTAAAATGTGCATCATCTACTTATATATTTATAATTTATCATGATGAATAAATGCCTTCGTTATCTTCATTAATTTCCTTAAATTGCAAGCGCATGTTTTCTCATTCAGTTACATATGTTGCGTGCTATCTGGGAAAACAGCTGCTCAAACAATTGTTTCAGAGCTCGCATCACTCATATTCATATCAGCGATCGCTGATCGATTGTCGGCGCAGGGGCAATTTGCTGAGGTATTCGACGAGCGTTGTCGAGCAGCCTCTTTAGCTCAGTGGCAGAGCACTGGTCTTGTAAACCAGGGGTCGTGAGTTCAATCCTCACAGGAGGCAGAAAGCAGATAGAAGAGGCGGGGCACTTCTTTTTCAAGAAATCTTAGGTGCAATTAGAATGGGATTCATAAGAGTGAAATAAATAAATTTAAAAACTATATAAATACATGTATCTATTTTATATATAAATATTTATATATGCCTCACAAAATCCCTTAGCTATTAATTACTTTCTTTTGAAGTAAACAGCAATACCAATCATTAGGAAAAACCGCCAAATACCTTAAGCCACTTTCCGTACCATTAGGTGCCCATTTTCTTCCAATGTCTATCAACAATTTACCAAGGCCAAGTGCCACGCCCAGCGCAGCTACACCTTCTACTTTTGCAGCTGACCTTTTGGGAAGGAAAAAACTTTTTTTTGTGACAAATTATATTTAAATGAGCTGCGTTTGAAAAGTTGCGAGCGCATGGCCAAATTGACAGGGCCAATGTCTTGGGCAGAAAAAAGAACCAGAGCGAAAAGCTGACAGAAGTCGCCAAATTAAATATGCCAAAAGGCAAAGCAAATCCAAAGAAACAGAGGCAGAGAGAGAGAGAGAGAGAGAGAGAAATTCAGAAAGTTTACATTCAACTGATTCGAAACTCTTTTTCAAATTTAGCAGGAGCAGTGCGCCAAAGGGCCTTTTTTGCCGGGCTTCAGCTGAGCTGGGGCTGTGTAGGCGGCTTGATTTTGACATTTTAGAGATTTGTTGTTTAAACGATTAAATGGCCCCAGGCTTAAATTCCTGCAGTCAGGAGAGCTGCGCGTGGGGCTGTTGGCTGAATTGAAATCAAATTCAATTTACAGTTGTGGGCAAAAGTTGTTGTGCGTACTTTTATTTTTATTTACAACTAGTTTCATGTGTGTGAAATGCAAAAGAGTTTAATTTGCAATTTGTCGCCCTCATTCAACGCATAACTTTTCATGCCGCACTCCGGCGTCGCCGGTCGCCCGCTGTGGGCTGTCGGTCGTCGGTCGTCGGTCGTCGGTCGTCGGTCGACGGTCGACGGTCGACGGGCTTGCGGTTCCATATGCAAATGCCGCTAGTCGAGTGGCGCAGCCCCTGCTTTGGGCCTGCCTGTGCGTTAAAATGCACACAAAGTTTTGCATGAGGCGGCACTTGAGCTGGCTTCGGAGCTGCCACAGGCCGCAGTGCCAAGTGCGCAGTTTGTTAAACGCCTTTCAACGGCGTGGTTAGCCGAGCGCAGACCTTGAAATGCAGCAGTCCTGCCATGGCCAACAGAGGCAAGTGGACAGCTAACCAAGCGTGCAACTTTGCTATGGGGCAGCCACAAACACACACACACACACATCAACAAGAGTCATTTTGCAGTTGCTCCGGACATGTTGGTTTAGCAACCAAAATGTTTTAATTGAATAACACTTACGTCTTTTTACTGCTACTTTTTATACATTTTCTTTCATATGCGCTTCCCTCTCGCAAACAAAAGGCAACACTGCGTATGCTCAATATGGCTCTGCTTGCTGCGAGAGACTCTATTGAGAATTGTCTGCTTTTCCCCAGAGCTTCTGCGGGCTAAGTAAGCTTTATTATTGCCTGACAATTTGACATTGCTGCGGATGACAGTGCGTATGCTTAATATACGCACAGCTAAGTGTCTGATGCAATCTTGAATTCGATTAGTTAATTAGAGTTGACTGCGAATTAATTTTGTTATTTGCAGGAGACATTATTATAGCAATTTATTATTTTTATTTTGAAATACATACTCAATCAACTGCACTACAAAATTCAATTTAATTTTAACTTAATATAGCGAAAATCACAAAATTCAATTTAATTTTAGCTTAATATAGCGAAAATCACGCCTACATTCTATTGAATGTAAAGCTACATTACTAATTAACTCCAGAAAGATTAATTAAAATATCTGACAGCTACAAAATCTGTTTTGCAATTACAAACGAGCGCAATTTATATATAAATATATATATATATATGTTTTTTTTTTGCCGTGCTAATAGACATTGTCACACACAATTAAATATTTGAAACGAAATTGAGTAACGACAAGCCGGTCTCTCCATTAAATGTTTATTTATGATTTTTCTTTGTTACTTTATTTTTGTTTTTGCTAAAATCGAGTTGAATTTGGCAATTTAGTTTACAGCACAAAAGCTGCGCTCCCAAGGGCTGGCTATCAGCTAGGGTGTTGATTGGAATGCGATTTGATTCGGCGCCAAATTAAATAGTGCAATTTAATTAAAATTTCAACACAGGACAATTCTTTTACTTCCGTCTAATGAAATTGCTACGAAATTTGCATTGATTGATGCAATTTTGTGATTTATTGTTGCCTGAGGCAAAGTGGAGCTGAGCATCAGGCGAATGTCCTGAGCTCAATTACTCGCTGTGTATGTGTGTAGGTGCGTGTGTGTGTGCGAGAATGTCAAATGTCAAACACCCACACACACACACCACCACCACCACTACTACACTTGACAATGTACATTTATTTAGCTTGGTTTCATTTCGCATTTCTTTGTATGCAGAACCGCAATGATTGATGCGGACATGTTATCATCAAATAACTGTGACTCTTGTCACATCTCGAGGGGCCCCATCATGTCGGTATCTGTGGAGGGGAATGGCGAGCTCTACACATGTGCATAGGGCAGCATATGTTATGTGATGTGTGTGTGTGTGTGAGCCTGGTCAAAAACTCAATTTAAATTGTATTTATATCCATTGTTCTGCACCAGTCAAGCGCATTTGCCATTCCTGTTGTTTGCTGCTGTCAGGAGGTCATTTATCTGGATTCACAGCTCGAGGGCTGCTATCCATCAAGCCAGCAGTTTACATCAGTGACAATAACAGAAAACTGAATATATATGCATATATTCAAACGTTGTATTCAAATATCCCTTGATTAGTTGTATTCCGATTGAATGAATACATATTTTTAAGCTCTTTATGCTATACTGGGTTGAAGAGATTCACCTGATAAAGTAATACTACTTTTTAATATATATTTCTCTCCCTTCAATAGTACAATTTATGGGCAAACGCTGCACCGAGCTCTCCCTGGCGCGACTTAGTGTATGAGTGAAAGTCTCCCTATATAAGGGCAGCAGCTGCAGCATTCCTTCAGTCGCTCAGGCCTAGAGGGGGTCAGTCGTGAAGTGCAGGGAAGTGACGTAAAGTTAATATTCGATAATCGTTTAGCTGAGCTTTGAAGACTTGAAGGAAATACTCAGAGGAAATACTTGGAAGAAAGTAATAACAAGAAATGCTAAGGGAAATACTTAAAAGAAGAACTACTTACCTAGAGCTAAATTGACTAAGCATTTCTGTCACATACGTTTGCAATTTTCCATAATTATAATTTAATTTTGCCTGGATGGGATTGAACTCGTTTTTTCGCTGAATACATTCATTTATTATTCAGGCAGAAAGATATTTATACAATATGCAAAACCGAAACAAATATTAAATTCGATTGCCAATGGACTTTAGGAAAGGTCTATCCTATCCATTTTCAGGCAGAAAGATATTTATACAGTACAAAAATATGCGTATATGTATATGCGAAACCGAAACAAATCTTAAAGTTGATTGCCCATGGACTTTAGGAAAGGTCTATCCTCGCTTGTCTCCTCGTCGTCGTTGCCCTCCGAGTCGAAGGCATTTTCGGGTATGTCGTACAGACGTATCATGGGCTTGTTGGGATCCTTCATGATCAGATATTTGCCGTCCGGCTGCTTGAGCACAATGTCGACCAGGCAGCGCAGCACGCCCCAAGCATTATCCATGTTCAGATTGATTTGTGTGGCGAATTCCTGTGGCTTGAACTGCTGCAGGCCCAGAATGACGTGACGTAGATGATCGTTGCCTGCAATTTGGAACATTATATGTATATAAATAAACATAAGATTGAGACACTCGGTTGGCTTACGATTCACGCGCGAGACATAGCCCAGCTTGAGCTGATCGGAGCCGGCGAGTACCGCCTCCACGGTCCACTTGGCCAGCTTGCAGGCATTGTTGCGGAGCTCCGAGGCGAGCACGGCTCCGCGCTGGCTGTCCAGCTTCTGGCGCCACTCGACACTGTTGGCCACCTTCGAGTCCCACTCGTTGAGCGCCTTGATAGAGACGAACTGCAGCTCGCCACTGGGCGACTTGATGACGCCGTTGTGCTTGCAGCGAGCTATAAGGACGACATCGTCGCCCAGCTGCCATTGCTTGTAGCGATAGGCGACGGAGGCTAGCTCCACGCCGGGCTCCTCGAAGGGATTTGGCTCCTCGAACTTGTGCTTCGGCTCCTGGTCGCCGATCTTGAGCACCTGCTGGCTGAAGTTATGGTTGATGAGTGTGGCCTCCAGCGAGAGGCTCTGCGGCGAATTGATGGAGCCCTCGTTATCCTGCGGCGGCTCCAGGGCCGTCTCGTTGACCGTCAGCAGATCGAACTGCGCATTGTCGCGCTTGTCCAGAAATACCTTCGTGCCGACCTTCTCGATGACAATGTCCCAGGAGTAATTGGAGCGCGTGCAGCACATCAGCGTGGCGATGATGTCATCCGTAGCGAACACGTTGCCCATCGTCTTGGACAGACGCCGGATGACCGGGTCGTCTATGGTGCCCGGCACATTGATGATGCGATCGACCTTCTGCAGCGGCCGCTCGTTCTTCACGTTTATGCGATCGCATTGCTTGTCGTAGTACTCCAAGGCGCCACAGGTGACGATGTCAATGCCATCCTTAATGTTCGGCAGCGATAGCTTGAGCAGCCGAGGGAAGTCAATCTCCTCTATGGAGACCCAGTCGGCGCGCACAACCACGGAGCTCTCGCGCAGGCGAACCGGGGCGTTGCGCATGAAGCGGCGACCCGTATATCCGCGTCGCATGTCGCGCCCCTTGCCGTACTTGTTGCCCGCACCGGCACCACCAGAGCCACCGGCACCACTTTGACCAACACCAGTAATCGCATTGCCACGCAAATTCCGGCCATGGATGCGCACATTGTTGCGCTGATTGGGGCGATAGCGATTGCGCTGATAGGGCTTCAGGGCGCGCGGATTTCCCCCATCCACAAGGTGGAAGGTAGAGTCGTCGTCCTCGTGGAAGTAGGCGTACTGGCTATTGTTGCTGCCAAAGGTCGAGGCGTACTTGTTAGTGTATTTCTTTTCCTGCACGGGCAACATCCAGTCGCTGATCTTGCCCAGGCGATCACTCTTGCAGAATGGCTGATAAGGCACCTCCATGTCAGATACATCGCAAGGCCCCCACCCGAACTGATTGTACTCGATGTATGGCTTGATGAACAGCGCGTATTGCGACATAATTGACCACTGCGAACAAACTCTATTCAAATGGAGAAATGGATGCAAAGTTCTATTCGCATTGCTTGCGCAACAAATATTCAATTTCGAGCTGATATATTTATTTAATTTTTATATTTATTTAACACGTCACGGCAGCACGTATCCCGAGTGTGAAAAGGCGAAAATGAATATTGAGAGACTGTTTGAGTACAGCTGTGAAGTGACGGGAAAAGCAAAGCATAAAAGTTTTTGAAATTCATATGCCTACTTGGATCGTCAAGAGAGTTCAAAGAATTTTATTCCAATCGATTTACTTTCTGAATAACTTTCATTTTTTCACTTCATAAATTTTATTGGACCTTAATGTAACATCAACAGACCCTAGAAAAAAAACGATGGTAGATTACCTAAAAGTGTTTCGGTGGACGGTAAATACAGCCGCTCTAGGGATAAGCGTCCTACTTATTGCGTTCCGTCTTTTAATACCCAAGGTTGATTTTGATCACTCATTGCCGGTAAGGTGAATGCGTTTTTTGATGACATCTAAATCTGACTTTTAGTTTTTTAGGAGTTTCTAAAACCTAACAAACCAGAAAGCATATAGAGGCTACAATGTATCGTACCGGATTTGTATTATAAATTTCGAATTTAATATTTGATTAAAGCACGAGTCGTCGAATGTCCTGAAACAGAATCTCAAGTCCTTTGAATAGCAGCAATTGTTAATAAGGCGATGCAGCCAAGGGAAAAGCCTAGCTAAACACTGAGAACAGTGACTGTATCCTCTAACCTAATCCCTTTTGAAAGCCCGAAACCTGCTTGTTATAACTAGGGTACTTTTGGCATTGTGCTCATATGGGGAAATGAGCAGCAGATGCAGCACAATAGAAATGCGAGTACATGTAGTCGTACTCGCATCCGAATGAATGTGAATGTGAATGTGAATGCGAGTGCGAGTGCGAGTGCGGGCAGTGGTGGACAGGAACATCCTGCATTTTATGCTTGAATGCGGCACGTTTGAGTTTCAGTTTCAGAGGATGTACTCATGCTGTCGTCGTGTATGAAAATCTGGCAACAATCTCGTTAAAAGTAAAGGGCAAATTATAGTAAAACTAACAGAAGGTACAGGTAATCACATAAAAAGCTTGTTACCTAACAATCTCAGTTGCCCAGGCAGCAGCGCAGGCGTAAGCGGAAGCGGATATCAAAAACGCGTCAAGCGTGCGAATGTCTTCCAGAAGGAGGCTGGGGAGCTGAAATCGTGTGCTGCACGTATGCGAATGGACTTGGTCTTTTGTTTTCATTTTCGCTTTTTGATTTTTTCTGAACTCCTATTTTTTTATTTTTTTTTTTTTTATTTTTTTTGCTTGGGGCTGACTAGCACTCAGCTGGCTGCTAAGCTTTTGTCAGGCCGACAGTGTCATGTTGATGTGTTCATTGTGTGGCACTGGCAGCTGCTACTGCTGCTGCTGCTGCTGCTGCTTACGGACACCCAGTCCGGACCCTAAATCCCACCCCAAGCTACAGTTAACACACTTAAGCCACATACGCTCGGCTGGCTGGCTGTGCGTGCCAGCATTTCGCTGGGTGGGGGTGGTTCAGCGGCTGCTCGCGTCTGTTTGTGTGGATTATAATTGCCATGCGGCTGTCAGTGACTGCCGGCACCTCAAGCTGCAAGCGCCACCCCCAAGTCCCGCGCTCAAGCAGCCGCAGCTGCAGCTCATGTTGCATATCATTTTTAATGCTAACCACATGCCACATTATGCAGCTGCATTGCCGCTGCGGTCGAGCTCCAGCTACAGATCAGCGTCAACTGCCCCTATCCTCGGCTTCTTGAACAACTGTTCTTGGCTCCTTCTTCACTGGCTTCGCCACCTCCGCCTCCTTTGCCTCCTTCGCCTCCTTCGCCGCTGCTGCTGTGGTCTACTAAAGGCACCCGACGAAGAATAATGTTCGCACATAAGCAAGTACTTACCCAGGAAACGACAATCTAAGAACAGGTATTAACAGCACGCTCATATCCTGGAAATCTCTCAGCAACTATGAACTCTTTAAGCTGCCAGGCTTAGCATGCAAATGTGGAAGGAGTTTAACTTAAGTGATTTCCATTTTTACAATTTAGCTGTGGCTGATTACAATTTTTTTATTTAGCTCGTATGACTTCTTTTTGGCCATTTCCTTTTTTATTTTATTTTTATTTATTTTATATATTCATATTTTTAAGTAATTTCCATTTCTTTCTTATATTTACTCTTTTCATTTTATATTTTTATATACTTTTTAGAAATTAAATATTGTTTAAATATTTTGAATTGCTTAAATGTCAATTTATCAAATCATTTAATTAAATTAATATATATATTTTTTTATTAAAAACTTAGTATAGTACTTTTGTAGTATTTTATCAGCCACTTTGTATATATTTCGCGAGTCTTACTTGTATTTTTAATTAGAATAAAAAAATGTTTAAAACCATCTTTGATATATTTTAATATATTTACTACCTAAGTATTTGTGTATTTTATAAAACAAGTTATTATGGGCAACTTAAACGGAAGCTCTTTTTAAGCTGAGCACTGCCTGCT
Source organism: Drosophila mayaguana (assembly GCA_037075325.1). Lineage (NCBI taxonomy): Eukaryota > Metazoa > Arthropoda > Insecta > Diptera > Drosophilidae > Drosophila > Drosophila mayaguana. The sequence goes on along the minus strand of JBAMCG010000038.1, from coordinate 760,140 downwards.
GCATTTCAACTACTTAGCTATGTACAGGGTATCTGCATAACTGAAACAGCAGCAAAGTGAAAAACCGCTTGCATTCTTTGCGGCGCTTGCAGGCGATAAGCGACGCTTTTTGCTATTGTTATTTTAGTTGCTGCTGCCATTGCCATAGCTGTTGTTGTTCCATTCAGTTGCATTGCTGTACGGCTGCACGGCTCCTGCCGCTACCGCTGCTGCTGCTGCTGCTGCTGCTGCTGCGGCTGCTTTTGTTGCATAAAAATTAATATTTATGCGAGGCAACTTGTGCAAAGCACTGCAAATGCCATTGTTCTCAACCGGCATACAGCCCCATTCGAGGCAAGGACGTTCCGGGTGGCCGCAACTGCGTCCTCAGCTCGTCAAGCGCAACGCGCTGCCAGCTGACAAGACGTACATTTTTATTATGACACCCGATTCCCTGCCCCACCAGCCTAGCCACCCCCACACTGGCCCCTTAAGCAAATGAAAATAAAACTGCTCACACCTCGTCGGCAGCCAGAAACGCCCAACCGCCAGCAGAGCCCGCCAACCACCGTCCACGGCCCCGCCCACTTGGACTACGTGCCCGTCGTAATGGCACTTAAATTACATATAAAAATGCACGACAAAATGCAAATGTAATTAATAGCATATTAAATGGACCGACCATTAATATAACATGATTGATTTATGCGGGTAATTAAAGCCGTTGCACAGCGCAGTCCCGACTGGGGTATACCCTGTAGGATATTTTCGTGAAGGATAAATATGTGCATAAATATATTAATATAAAATTATAGAAAATATATCAAATTAATTCAACTAAGCCAGACCGTGTAGACAATTTAACAGAATTGTTTATGAATGAACTATGAAAATCAAATAAGGGAGAGTACATCTTATACCCTATAAAAGAGTTTCTCTAGGGGGACCTATTAAATAAAATCTAATAAATGATAGCTCCACTCTATGCTCTCTTTAGATATACTAGACTGGGAACGAATTATGAATTATGAAATAAAATGTAATATATGATAACTTCAATTATTTCTTTAGGAATTCTACTCTATCTAGAAAATATCCAGTTAGCTTTTAAAAGTGCTTTCCTGCCAAATATAAGCATTTGTATATTCCATCAATGCTGGGTTAGAAGTATTTTAATCGTCTGTTGGCTGGCAGCTCGCTCGATAGATCCAGATTTGTGCTTTCTTTCCGCTTTTGATTTCGTAAAGAAATGTGCCTAGTATTGGTTGGTTGCTGAGAGATTGGGTGAGACAATGAGATGTTTGCGCGGATACTTCCAGAATCTAGTTTTACGCGGGTTGCGTAGAGGGCCAGCAGCCAAGCAGGGCAAGCACTGGAGCAGCTATCTCATCAAGGGGGGCAGCAGTTTGATGGGAACAGCTGCCATTGGCAAGACCTCGAAAGACATTTACGCAACAATCAAGGGCGGCGCGAAGGAACAGATGGATCTACCGGAGTGCGTGCTCATTGGCTTTGGCAATCCACTGCTGGACATCACCACCACCGTGGAGGACACCCTGCTGCTCGAGAAGTATGACCTGCGTCCGAATGCAGCCATCATAGCCGAGGAGAGCCACTTGCCACTATTCGAAGAGCTGACGAACCAGGAATTTGTACATTACGCAGCGGGCGGTGCCTGCCAGAACTCGATGCGCATCTTTCAGTGGATCGTGGGCAAGCCTTTTCGGTCGGCGTTCCTCGGGGCTGTGGGCAGGGATAAGTTCGGTGACACGATAGCCAAGAGGGCGCTAGCCGATGGCGTCGAGACCCGCTACCAAATCAAGGATGATGTTCCGACTGGGACCTGCGCGGTCATCCTGTCGGGCGCTGATCGATCCGTGGTCGCCAATCTCGGCGCCGCGGCTCTCTTCACTACGGAATGGCTGAATATTGAGGAGAATGCGTGCCTCCTGGATAATGCCAAGTATTTCTATGCCACCGGCTTTTTCATAGCCGTCAGCCCGGAGAGCGTGCTCCGCGTCGCCAAGCTCTCGAGCGAGACGAACCGCTTCTTTGTGCTCAATTTCAGCGCCGTATTCGTGCTCCATTCGCACAAGAATCATCTGGACGAGATCTTGCCATACTGCGACATGGTCATTAGCAACAAAATGGAGGCCTTTGCCTACGCCAATACGCACGAGTGGAACACCACGGACATCTTCGAGGTGGGGCGTCGGCTGCAACAGTTGCCCAAGGATAACTGTCGTCCGCGCATCATCCTGATCAGCGATACCGTCTGTCCGGTGCTCTGCTTCCAGGACAACGACAAGGTGCTCCAGTACCCGAGGCCCCCGATCGATAAGAAGGCGATCGTCGACACCAACGGCTGCGGCGACGCCTTTGTGGGCGGCTACCTCTCCCAGCTGGTGCAGAACATGCCGATCGACTATTGCATACGCACGGGCATTTTCGCCTCGCAGCAGGTCGAGCGCATCGTTGGCGTCCAAATCGAGAAGCTGCCGAAATTCAGCGAATGCTGCATTTGAGACTGACACCTCGACAATTCTTATTCAAATTGAACGTGCATTAAAATCTCGGCAACAAAAATTAATTATTAATTAATTGGAAATGTTTTCCGCCTTTGACATCGTTTGTGGCATTAAAACAAATTATGAAATAAAAGTATATTAATCCAATAATTAAACAATTGGCTTTGATATGACACACGAACTGCCTTTGGCATTAGTCAAGGCAGCGCGTGGGCACATCGATATATACATATATCGATAAATACATATATACACATATGCTGCGATTGGACACAAATAAAACGCGGATCCGGTAAATGCGAAAACACCGCTTTGGTGTGGGTCTGCGGTATTGGCCATGCTTGGTTCACTGAGCCGAGCACTGAGCAAACAGAAGTTGAATAAAAATATGCGTTGCATACTTTGCAGCGCCAATGTAAATTTTACCGCCCCTCCCTAGTCAAACAGCCCCCCTCACTTCGTGGTGCGTTACTTGCCGGGCTTTGTCTTCTTGCTGCCACGCAATCCCAAGTGGCGACTGTTGACTTTGGTCCGGACAAAATATTACGAGTCGCAACTGAGGCTGAAGCGGCAAACTGTGAAGCGCAGCAGGTGGAGTCGGGAAGGTCGCGGGGAAGGGGGATGTTGTGGCTGTCGCCCGACTGATTAAAACGATGCGTCCAGCATCTGCGTGACAGCAATTTTTTCTCGTTAAATCCTTAAACATCGCTTTATTCTGCTCGTTCCCCTCACTCTCTCACTCTCACTCTATGGCTCTCTCTCTCTCTCTCTTTCTTTTTGTCCATTTTGTTTTCCCAACCCTTTATTTTTTGGTCCAATTTGATTTCTTGCAAGCGCAGCACAGCTCCAGCTCTGCAGCTCCAGGCCATAATTTATGCATGTATCCATTGTGATTTATGACTTGATGCGCGCTTCTCCTCTTCTTTGTGCATTTCCTTAGCAGTGTGTGCTCAATGGCTTAGCCATTTCTTGTCGCATCCTTCCACTTGGCCAGGACACACACAATTAGCTGGCAAAAATGTGCAGCGGCATAAAAGAAATGCCTAAGCCACAATCAAACAAGGCTGCCTCAAGTCACAAGTTCATCTCTCCACCCGCACTGGCGCCCCAAAAATACTGTCACACCCACACACACTCACACACACACTCACACATACGCACTCATATGCAGCATTGCAGCAGGCGACTGCAAAAGTTTCTTGTGGCAAACAAATTTAAATAAAACTTTATTTGCACCAAGTGGCTGGAAAAGTTTTCAGATTTGTCATCTGCACATCTTCAAGCTAATATTCCTTCACACTTAGCTGAAATCCAACAAGTCGTTCCAACTTGTGCGAGCTGAGACGCAGATTCTTTATGGCAGGCCAACTAGTAAACAGGATTTCACAATATAATATATGGGATTTATTATTTTCTATATGCATTTTATTTTATATATATTTATATTTTATTACACTTTATGAAATAATCAAGTCTAACAGAAGACATCATATACACCCAATTTTAAGGACAAACACAAATGCAAAAATTGAGTCAAAAAAAAATGAAAGAATTAAAAAATATGTAATGAAAATTTGGACGCTAAATTGTTCGAGTCAGGCCAAAGCGCAGAGCCAACAATTGCATTCAGGTGGAGTTCATAAAATTACTCATACGCACCGGCTGCGGCGACTTTGACTTTGACGGCGATAAGTTTCAAATGCTGCTTGTAACTTTGTTCCAACAACAGCAATTGACAGTAAATGTTAAAGTTCTGTGTGTGTGTGTGTGTGTGTGTGTGTGTGTGTGTGTGTGTGTGTGTGTGTGTGTGTGTGTGTGTGTGTGTGCGTGTGAGTGTGTTTTTCGAGAAATGGCAAAAGTTTTCTACTTACTTTGTGAGCCGCTGCTCTTGGCCTCTCAATGCCAATGCTGACACAACCAGGCAACATCATTCCCCTCACTGTACGGTCGCCCTTTTCAGTCGCCTTTAATGTCGCACTGACATTAACCCAGTGCAAGCAGCGCGTCGCCTTTACAGTCGCTCATTCAGTCAAGCCCTGCGCGGATCCGCAAAGACCGCAGACACTTTATGTCCTTGGCTTCCGCTTGTTGTTGTCGTTGTTGTCGCTCGTCTGTGGTGCTGATTGTCTGAGACATTGCCGCGAGCCCAGCATTGATTCAGCACTTCCATTCAACCATTATCTCACTCACTCTCCCTTCCTCGCTCTCTCTCTCTCTCTCTCTCTCTCTCTCTCAATCGCTCTCTATGTGTGCTCGTTTGTGGATTATTTGAAATTATCGAAGATTTCCGGCATAATGGCAAATTGTGTTTCCATTGTTTTTTCATTGTTGGAAATTTGTTAGTAACTCGACCCCGATGACACCCAGGATTCCAAATATATTATATTCGTCTTCTCGGAGCCAACGACATTCAAAAGGATCCTCCACACTCAGTCAAACCCCCGCACGTGCACCGAGCTGCTTGTCAGGCGCTATAAAATTGGATTAACTTAATTCGATTGCCTTGTTCCAAATCCAAATGCGATATGCGCATTATTTAAGTACTTCAGCTTGACTGCCACAGCCATAACAATGTTTCAATTAGATATCACATAAAAGTGTGTGTGAGTGTGTGAGTGAGTGAGTCACTCGTAATGAATGTAATTGATTATATACAAGAGCAAATCAAATATGGAGTGTGGTGCCCTTCGTTTTTAGGAGTTGGAGCTGTAATTAGTTTTAATTAAATAATAATTACAGCATCAAGCTGCTCCTGTGCTGAAATTGCAGACTAGGAGTTACCCCCTAAGAGATTTGAGATGTATAGAGGTATCGCTGGTATAACATGACGTGCACAGTTAACAGTAGAGTATAACAGCAATGTGTAACAGCAGTATCAAGCAGCAGTGTATAACAACAGAGTAAACAGAAGAGTTTAACAGCAGAGTCCAACAAAAGAGTATAAAAACAGACTTTAACAGCAAATGCTAACAGAAGAGTATAAAACAGAGTATAAAGAGTAACAGCAGAGTCTAACAGCAGAGGCTAACAGAAGAGTATAAAAACAGAATCTAACAGCAGCGTCTAACAGCAGAGGCTAAGAGCAGTGTGTAACAGTAGAGTCTAACAGCAGTGTGTAACAGTAGAGTCTAACAGCAGAGTCTAACAAAATAGTATAAAAACAGACTTTAACAGCAGATGCTAACAGAAGAGTATAAAAACAGAATCTAACAGCAGTGTGTAACAGCAGAGGCTAACAGCAGTGTGTAACAGTAGAGTCTAACAGCAGTGTGTAACAGTAGAGTCTAACAGCAGAGTCTAACAAAAGAGTATAAAAACAGACTTTAACAGCAAATGCTAACAGAAGAGTATAAAACAGAGTATAAAGAGTAACAGCAGAGTCTAACAGCAGAGGCTAACAGAAGAGAATAAAATCAGAATCTAACAGCAGCGTCTAACAGCAGAGGCTAACAGCAGTGTGTAACAGTAGAGTCTAACAGCAGTGTGTAGCAGTAGAGTCTAACAGCAGAGGCTAACAGAAGAGTACAAAAACAGAATCTAACAGCAGCGTCTAACAGCAGAGGCTAACAGCAGTGTGTAACAGTAGAGTCTAACAGCAGTGTGTAACAGTAGAGTCTAACAGCAGAGTCTAACAAAAGAGTATAAAAACAGACTTTAACAGCAAATGCTAACAGAAGAGTATAAAACAGAGTATAAAGAGTAACAGCAGAGTCTAACAGCAGAGGCTAACAGAAGAGAATAAAATCAGAATCTAACAGCAGCGTCTAACAGCAGAGGCTAACAGCAGTGTGTAACAGTAGAGTCTAACAGCAGTGTGTAACAGTAGAGTCTAACAGCAGAGTCTAAGAGAAGAGTATACAAACAGAGTTGAACAGCTGTATGTAACAGCAGAGTCTAACAGAAGAGGATAACAGAAGAGTATAAAAACATAGTCTGAAAAGTCTGCTGTTGGAGCTGCTGTTGGTGTGAGGCCGAGAATTGTGGTGGTAGAATTATTATCTGATTAAGTTTTCTTACATTTTTAATTATATCCCCATAATCACTCACAGAGATAGACAGAGAGAGAGAGAGATAATTATTGCTTAATGTAGAGACGGGCGATGCTGACTGAGAGCGAGATGAGTCGTTATGATTGTAAGTGGACGTAGAAATGTTCTTGAAATGCTTACAAGCAGTACGACATAACATTTTATAGGATATAAATTATTTTTATATATATTTTGATATTTTATTCTAGCAAGCAATAACAGCAATAACTAAAACAAAACAATACAATTATTTTGCATTATTTTTTCTCTATGCTCTACAGACAGAATTTTAGATTTTCCAAATAAAAGCTAAAAAAAGTCAGCTGTAATAGGATTATTATTGCCAAATCATTTATAAAATTGATAAATATTTTTCTCTGAAACGTTCTATGGCTTTGGCTCTTTAATAATAAATTATGTATTTATTCGTCGGAGCTCCATCACAAAAAACTGCAAAAGCAATAAGCAATGTAGTGCGATAATTTGCAGCAATATAATATTTCTTGGATATATTTTGCCAGTGCCATGTCTTGTCTGCGCCAATAAAATGAAAGCAAACAGCATTCGAAACCATAAAAGAGGAGACAAAAAAAAATGTTTTTTGCTCTGCTGAAGGGTTACGGAATGGGTTTTTACTTTTGACAAGTTTTTGCAACTCAATTTTGTTTATAGAGAGAAGAATGAGATTTCGATGTCAGACGATTGACACAAAGCGCCAAATATACGCAAAATACAATCTCCTTGCTTCACTGACTTTAAGAAATATATAAAATACCATAAAATAAAATAAAATAAATAATAAAATAGGAATGCAAATAAAAGCAGCAAACGCGACGACAAACAAATCTTGTGCTTTTGTAAGTGGACTCAATAGATGCGTGTACTCCCATATATGTACATATATCGACAGACTGAGCTGCAAGTGCAGGGCAGGAACATGACTCAAATCAAATTGCAAATTGCGCATACGCCTCGTGTTACACATTCGAGTGTAGCCGCCTTACTGCCTGTCCAGCCACTCGACGCTAATGGACTTTAAAGTGTGTTCTGAAGCGTTCAATGCCAGATTTCGAGCAGACAGTTGCCCAAGTTTAAAGTGCTCCACACATTGTTGTCACACACGTTGCGCATACGCCCCCTGTTACAGCGGCAGCTCAAGAACTCCCCTGACACGCATATAAAAAGCAGACAATTGCTTGAGCATGTAGCTGCTACAATAATTTTGTGTAAATAGTCAAATGTCCTCATTCGAAATACGCCAAAGAACACACACACACACAGACATGCACATTCAGTCACACACACACACACACTCACAGGAAAACTATATAGAGCTAAGCATGCCCAACTTGCGCATTGTCTAGTTTTTTTCTAATTTTGCAAATTGCTTTTATTGCCACATGCACAGCATCAATTCATCTCTGTGTGTGCGTGTGTGTGTGTGTGTGTTAATTAGGAATATCAACAGCACTTAAATTTGATGCCGTTTATAAGACTCAAGTTTCTAGTCGGTGTCTTGAGGTCAGCTCGCACGCTTGTCCTCTGCTCTTAGCTCATTGTTTCTACTCTCAGGACAGTCGTTTGGCATGTACTCTCTGGCTTTAGGGGCTTTTAGCCTTACTCGGTTAAGCGTCTGGCCAATTGCTTAAGCTAAGCATGAGTAAAGAGTGCGAAGATGTATATTACATATGCTTAAACAAGATTGTTATACATATTCGGTAGCTATTTATTAATTTCCAATGATTCAGCACAATAAATTTCAAATATAACTAGTTGTGCTGCCTATTAATAAATAGTTGAATGAATCAGAATGCAACACGGACATAACAAACTAACCAGGAGGCAAAAATAAAATAATTGGACAGCAGCTCATAGCTGCGCAAGTAACGGCAATTTCCCAGGAACTGGACCTGCAGTCGCTGGAATCAAAAACACATTTGCGCGCATTAAAGGATGGGCCAAAGAAAAATGAAGGGAACACGGAAAATGGCAGCAAAAGAAATCCAAATGCGCACTTAGCAGAAATGAGCTGCGTTTTCGGAAAATTAACTTTCAACAACATGTGTTGAAATGCATTTATCTTCCGGGCTCATAACGACCATGCTCCCGCACTGCCCGCTCCGGCCGTCGGGGCAACCGGACACTAAAACTTCGCTTAACAACTGGGGAAAAAAGGTGGAAATTAATTTCGGCCTGGAGCAGGAGCAGCAGCGGCAGCAAACGTAGCAAAACCTGCCAAATTGTGCTAAATGAGCGCCAAGTTGAAATTAAAAACTGAAACGGGCGCGGGCGTGGGCACGGGCACGGGCACGGGCGACGGAGTCAAGGAGCGAGCACTGCATCCATGGCCATCCATGGGCATCCACGAGAGTTGCAGCAATCGCCTGAGGAAAGTAGCCCCGCATTATGATTGCATCATTTGGGGCTAATTTGCATTTAAATACTTGGCTCTGTTATTGTTCGAGTGCAGCAAGGCAACTTTTGCCACCACTCCGTGTGCTGCCAGTGCAGCCGGCGGCGCCAGCGGTGTGTGTGTGTGTGTGCTGGGATGGCGCTTGGACTCGCTCTGCCGTCTTGGCGCAAAAGTTATGCCAAGTCAAGGATATCATGAGATTGTCGTGCACTCGTTCCGGCCAACTTCAGCTTCAGTTAATGCGTTTGAATAATGAATGCAGGACTACTTTTAGCCGGCGTGCACCTTGCAACCAGCCTCAAACTTCCTTTCTCTCTCTCTCTCACAGTGCCTCTCGCCCTGAGCAGATAACAATGTACAAACTGGCGCCGTCGCGCGGTCATTATTTAGGGGGCCGTCTGTAGCACAGCTCGAGGCTTGCAACTGGCGGCCATCTGGCAGCAAAAACGCGTTAAGATTTATTGAATGCCAGATGAGTCATTTTTACGTCTCTTTTTCTGATACCCTGCATACGGCATGAATGGGTGAACAGAGCGTAGATTATATTTAATGTAAATAGCCGGAAGGCGATAGATATACACATATATAAATCACAAGCTGAGTGTGTGACGATAGAAAAGTAAAGACTATAATATGATATACATAAACAGATATATATATGTACACTATCGATTCGGCAAAGTCATGTCTGGCTGTATGTCAAGTTGAATAGTTTAACAATGCTCGCACTACTTCATTTATGCCATTCAAATCGATAGAACCAGGGGTATCTCTAGGCGCATATCTCCAATTGCATGTCCTATAAAGCTGATAATGAAGCTGATAATGAGTAATGAAAGACAGTTGCCTAGGGTATCCACAAGCAGCGGGGCAGGTTAGTTTCATCTTTTGAGCTACTACATTTCCATAAAGTAAATACTAAAGTAGCCCAAGGCCTCTGTAGCCAGTGCTTCAGTCTATAGGTTAGTTTTAATAAATAAATGAATACTAAAGAGTCTCAGTCCGTATCGAGTCTCGTTTCAGCTTCATTTGCTTTTCTATTGCAGACACTTTTTGATAATATCTGGCCAATCGAGATAAACAGGCTCGGCAATTGTAAGCGTTTTTATTTGCCAAAGCCTTTATATAAAAAATCTCTGTTTTTATAGGATGAAATCATCGACAAAAAATGTTTTATTATGGAGCAATATTTCCAAGTCATTCAACTGCAAGGGCATTGAAACTTCGGCTACAGCTTTAATCGGCCGTTTTTGTGTTTCTTTTTTTTTTATTTATTTTTATGTTTTTTTCCCCCAACTCGTTTGACGTTGAAGCTCATCCTTTGCGTCGTGCCCCTTGCAGTCCCACGAACATTGCACTTTTAATAACTTGCATAAAAGTTTTATGTCTCTCGCTGCATGTTCTGAAAAACTTTGCGTGTGTTTGGCACTTGAAAAGTTTGGAGCGTGCCCCCAGGCACTGTTCGCGGCGTAGCATTTGGGGTGTATGCAAAGCAAAATCGCTGGAAAAATAATCGCATCAAGTATTTAAACTGGCATTAAAAATATTGAAAAACACGATAAATACTTGTTAAGTCTGGCTACGGGCTCTGTTGCCTCCAGGCACTCTATCTCTCTCTTACTTAATATCTGTATCTCCCTCGGTTGCTATCTCCCTCTCTCTCCCTTTTCACTCCTTCTCCAAGCTGTCGCTGCTTCTTTAACTGCTGCTCCTGCCGATTATCTATGCACTAGAGGCGCATGCATTTTTGTATTTTCAAATTGAATTGAAAAATAATTATTGAAGTCTTCAATAGGTATTAAAAGACTTCATTTGGAAAGGTATAGTCTTTTTTTTATAGAACTCTCATACATGAATCTATAGCTATGATATACAATATGATTTATCAACAGATTCTCTGTTTTATACCTCATATTTTACTTACTTATTAATTTTAAGGATGTATTGACAAAACTGGGCTAAAACCTAGATGCTGAAAATAGATCAGATAATGTTGTCTTATGCGAAAAACACAATAAGCTCATTTATATAAGAAAATGCAAAACAAAATAAATAAATAAATAAATAATAATTATAATTTAAAATATGATAATTATTATTTAGCATATAACCAAATGAATCAAGACAACTAAAACTCAGCAGCTTAGCTTTTGCTAATATTAAATTTAAGTCAAAACTTTGATTAACTAAAGCGTTTCATATCTTATTTTAACTATTATTAGCTTTAAGTCATTCATTAAGTCATTCAAGTCAAGAAATTGAGACATTTAAAATATTTCACATCTTATTTGGATTCTGGTGCCATCGAACGAAATAAACGTGCATAAATCTTTCAATCAATTCAATTCGATCAGATGAGAATTCATTAACCGAAATGCAATACTCCAATTACGTTTGAATGGCCCGAGAGGAAAATGCGCGGAAAAGTCGTTTAAATATTTGTCAATTATTACGTGCATTCATGTTAGCAGCCAATTCAATGCAATCCTGCTCCTGCTCTAAATGCCACACTTCAGTCACATGCAACAGGCGAAATTGATATGCCGCAAATGGGAAAATGTTTTACACCTCGACAGTTAGCTAATGAAAAGCTCTGGGTGATGCCTAGTGGGTGGCTGTCAAACTGCACAGGTGCTGCACTGGCTTCGTGTGGGGTATTCCTCACAGCCAATTGATTTGGCAATTTACTAAAGCAAGGGAAATGCACACACACACACACACACGCACACGCACACGCACACGCACATGCATACATGAAACGTTGTGGCTCAATGGCGCACGCAATTACGCATCGATAGAGACGGATAATACGAGGTGCAAGGAATATATGTTTAGGAGCTTATTTGAGGGCCGCTTGGACAAAGGCGAAGCCCATTCAATTCAACTAAGATAATAATTAATGTTAATATCATCAAATGATTCAATTATGGAAAACTATATTAATTACAAGAGAGAAATTTGGAAACTAGTTAGATTTTAGTTATGAAATAAACGAATGCCTTTTGCTATAAATTTAATATATATTTATTGGTTTCAATTTCATTTATATACAAATTTAATTTATAGACATATTTAATATATATACATTACGATATATTACGAGAATGGAATTTCGACATTTGTTTGATCTTAAATTCCCTAAGGAAATTCATTTTGGGAAAAGTCATTTAACCAATATACCTTACACCCTAGAAAAGCCCATATACGGGGTACCGTTCAAGAGCAGAGCTGCATAAGCTGACCAGTGGACTTAGAGCGTGCTTATGTGTGCCTGTGTGAGGGCTCGAGATGTTGGCTATGCATAGGAGAGAGACGCTCAATGCTCGGTCTGCCAACTCAGCCAGGGTATCTGCTAGTCGAGCAGTCGCACAACTGCCCTCTTATCAAATATCGCATGTGAAACAGCTGCGCTGCGTGTGCGCTGCTATATTTGACGCTCTGTGCTCTTATCAAGAAGTCTCACTTAACTAATTAATATCTGCTTTGATGATCTGTGCCAGCACTTAGCTAATGATGCATTTTCTATACCAAAGCTGTGCGATCTCGCCCGTCGGCCTCCTTAGCTCAGTGGCAGAGCACTGGTCTTGTAAACCAGGGGTCGTGAGTTCAATTCTCACAGGAGGCAGTGGAAGAGGCGTTTTTTTTTTACTGTTGTGTAAATGAATGAGAAAATGAGGTAGTTGAGAACTGATTGGAATCAGTAAATTCAGAGAAATGCAAGTAAATAAATTATTTAAAGCTTCAGGAACATGAGATGAAATATAAATCGAATCATCATTCGGTTGCCAAGTCGACCGTGACCAAAAATTAGATCAAGAGGTGGCCTCAGAAATTTGTCTTTTAGTGGAATATCTCAAGAAATCTGCATAGAGGCAGAGCGCAGAGCGCAGAGCGCAGAGCGCAGAGCGCAGAGCTCAGAGCTCAGAGATGCCTTCGGTGGGACATGACAAGTCAATTGACAGACAACAACATCGCTTAGCGTAATGCCAGGCAACGAACGGATGCAATAATTTGTGATGCCGAATGCCATTGACGCAGCACTGCACCACATGCAGCGCCCCAAGCAGCAGACATTCTGGCAGCATCCTGCTACCTATAGCCGCATCCTGCCAGCAGGCGGGCGTACGGAGCAAAAGGTCCTTCCGTGACGTCCATATTCACAGTTCATAAAATTGAATGAACCACTGGGCGGAAAGGGGCGTGGCCTGGGTTGCGGGTGCGTGGGCGGCTCAGCAAATCGAAATAAAAATTTATGTGCACATGTTTGAATTTATTGCCCATCTTTGGCAAAGAAGCAAGCGCTTGGATATGGACACACACACACGCACACGCACACACATACGCATGTATGTATATAGCAATGCGATAGCAGGAGCTACTCCAGGATTCAGAAGCTGGCGTTAGCGTGTGTAAATGTTATTCAATCAAACGTGAAATCATATGAACGATTGCTTTCCACTCATAAACATTTTATTTACCTTTAATTTCGTGCGAAGCGCCTTTTATGCTTTCGCGCAGTGACTTAATGTGATTTTCGCTACGACCCAGCCGCAACACTCCCCGCACCTTACCCACCCACCAGCTTAACATGTGTCTGAGCTGTGGGCGAGCAAATCTCATCCATGCAATTGTTGAATTAAACGCACGCGATTTTTATGACTAAATAAAATGTTTTGATGCGCAGACTGCTCCGGCACTTCTCGCGCCCCTGAGCCACTTGAACGATGTGTGGGGCGTCCCCACGTCTCAAAATGCCAATTTCTACTCACACACACAGAGAGAGAGAGAGAGAGAGAGAGAGAGAGAGAGAGGGAGAGAGGGATATGAGTTTGAAAGTCTTTAACCATAAATAAACACATACAAATTTTTCCGTCGGGTCTTTGATTTATGCAACTTTACGTCTTTTTTATGGCAAACGTGAATCAAATCTGGTGTCGCTATTGTTTTTCGGGGGCATTATTTGTTGTTAGGCATTTGAAAACAATGCGTATACAAATTGATTAAGTTATGAAGCGCATGTAAAAATGGTATTCTTCATATGTAATATAAAATGGAATAAATTGAAAGAAAGCGTAATAAATAATGAAATAGTAAAAATATATTAAATTATATTATTATTATTTCTTTGAAGCTGCTTTCATTTTCAATTAAATTAGCAAACACCCTAATTAATAATTAATTTATTTAGTTACTTTCATCTCCATGCCCAATGTCCCCAGGCTCTGTGCACTTCTCTAATATTCACAGGCAGCTATCGCATACCCCATTACATTGTTCACTTAGATAAGAGCTGATATTCAAATAATATATATGTATATAAGCATATAGATATGTTCGTACAAATACTATGACAAGCATTAGGAGCTCAGATCTTGGCTATCCTGTCCTTTGAATTTCCATTACAGTCAAGTTTCTGCCTTGGAATAATCTGGCAATTCAATGATGCAATTGAATAGTTTTGGTTTCGCTCTTCCTTTTCCGCACATTTTCAATTTTATTTCCTCTTATTTTTGCTGCGCATTTCGTATATTTTCTTTTTCTTTCCCTTTGATTTTCATCTTCTTTTTTTTGTTAATTTTGCGGCTGTCGAAAAAGTTGTTGAAGCGCACCTTTATTTAAATACCTCAGCCAAAACTTTCCTCAAGATATTTGCAAACATCTGTTTCCTGGTTGCCTGCACCGAGCTCTCTTTTGCCTCGACCGACTCCTGCCCGCTCCCCAGCGCACAGCTGCAATTGCAGAGCCGAATGCAGTGCCAGCTGCCAGCAAAATCGCTGATGATGAAGTTCCAATGCGGTCTATCCAATGGCTCAGACCAGCGATAATCCTCATTCACTCATTTGACAAGTTAGTCAGCTAAAAATACCCTGCAATTGAGCTCTAACTGGGCTTGCTGCGATAAGGTAGCTTACATTATTTATTGTCTACTATTTCTTCCGATTAATTTTTTATTATTTTTTTGTAATAAATCCCTGAAATAAATCTTTAAATATATAAGAGACTGCTTTTATAGTAATTAGCTCTATTATTCCCTTAATTTCAGTTCTCCGTACTTAATGCAGGGTATCTTTGCTCCGACTACTTAGTGCTTGAAATGGCTAGGCTATAATCATTTCCTTGCGGCATGAATATAACATTTTCCACTCAGCTGGCTACAGTTGCTCGTTTTTTCCATTCACGGTATTCCCCAGAAGAACACGTACCTACTGTGATTTTTGTCACAGTGCACGGCGACATCATTGCGTTTTTGCTGCTTTGCTTTCCGCTTGCAACTGTTAGCTGCTTTTATAGTGGCTAACTAGCTGGGGCAATGCTGCTATGTATTTTGGCCTGCTTAGGTTCTCAGTAATTCTCTCTGTCCAGCTCTATCTCCGGGTCTCTCTGTCTGTCTCTCGCGCACATTCTTCTTCTGGCTGTCAGTCGGTTTGTCTGTCCAAACGCAAGTTATTCGCATTCTTGTCCACTGCCATTCCACCTTTAGCTCGGCGTGTTATTATGCTGCCAGTTTTTCCTTTTAGGTTTTCTTGCTGCTATATATATATATATATGTATATCTCTCTTTTTTTCCTTTTGGTTTTCCTGTAGTTTGCACACAAGTTTTTCATTTGTAATTCAAGATGTCAGTCAGCTGGGAGAACCAAAACTTAATTAAAGTTCCGCACTTTTCCGGTAGCCGGCCCAAGCGTTGGCTGTTGCACTTGCTGCTGCTGCTGCTGCTGCTGCTGCTCCTGCTGCACCAGCTCTTATATATGTATTTAGTCAGCACAGTTACGCCCACGGGTCACGCCCACGTTTGCACAGTTTGTCTGTCCGTCTCTTTATATAGCTGGGCTACATTTATTTTTTGCCTTTCCCTCGAATGGGAGGCTTTGAGTTTATCTTACCTGCTTCACCTGCTGCAAATGGCCCGGCGATACGACTTTGTTTCGAGGCACTCAACTACCGACCCGCTGCCTCATGTATGTAATTTGATGAGCTTATTTTATACTTTTCACTTTTAATTTGGTTTTATGTTCATTGCTTATAAGCCATGAACAGATTCCAACTTGTTGCGAGCCAAGGCCACACAGAGCGAAGCGACACGAATGAAACTGAATGAAACTGCGAGCTGGCCAAGAGGCCAAAGCGAGGAGTGCAGAATGGTGCCCTTAACACGCTGCAGATCAGTTTCACTTAGCAACTGACCAGCTTAAACATCGCACTTAATTAGCCAGCAGCAGGAGCACGTTGCGAGTGAGTCGACTAGACGGAAAGAGATGTTCGGTCATTAGCTATGCATTGAGTTTGGGGCATCCTAATTCGGGTGTCAGCTGCTGGCGTCAACGTCATAGCAACTGGATGCCAACTCACATACAATTTGCATATGAAGAAATCCGAGAATGCCACACAGCTTTGTCCTATTGTTGCCGAGCTGTGCGGGCAGCATGCAGGCACATGGAAAATTTATTAAATTGGTCACCTGCTCCTGCCCCATCCCTGCGTCGACCCCGCCACCCACCCACTGCCCCACGGCCCCACTGCCTCTGGAGCGTCTGTTCGTGCGCACGCATGTAAATTTAATTGAATTACTTGTAGATGCCAGGGCCTCTACAGGCTTAAGTCAAAGTGTGTCTCACAAAGCCATTGAAATGCCGACTGCAGACACCATTTATGCAGATGGCTGAGCAATTTACTATGCAAAGCATATTTGAAGACATTTTCAGCACTCTGCGTTGCATCAAAGTTTACATGTTTACCCTGAGGGGATTTTAAAAAACAGAATAAACAGCGATCATGATTCAATTCAAAAACGAGCATTTTTCGGAATCAGCAATACAGTTAAATTATAACAGTTTGGTTTACTCATAAGCTTGTTCAAGTATTTAAGAATTCAAGTAAATTCCTTGCAAATACAGAGTATCAGCATCTGCATCGAATATCCAGTTCAAGTTGAGAAAATTCCTGCTTTAAATAAACTGATAATACTTTGGTATATTTCCCGAGTTATGCACACATTGAGCATACGCAAGAGCCGCAAAAGCTAGATATTAAGTATACGCCATCATGGCCGAAAGTTTGCTACAAATTGTTGTAGGCAACCTTCATCCGCTGCGCTTCAGAGCTTTCGAAACTTTCGCTGCATTTTTATTAGGCCCCCAAGGTGCGCGGCGCGAGGTGCCAGCGGCTATGCGGAAGAGCCCAATGTCAATGTCAGTGTCGCCATCGAGGCGGACCCAGTGGGGGAAGGAAGGCGGAACAGAAAATGCCAAATAGAAAGAACTACAAAATAATCCACTCGTTTCGTCGAGCGCAAACACAAATCCCCGGGGGCGTGGCTGAAGGGGGGGTCGATAGCTAAATCAGTTAAGCGAACGGGAGAGCGAGAGCGAGAGCGAGAGAGAGAGAGAGGTAGAGAAAGAGAGAGGAGGGAGGAGAGAGCTATTGGCCATTGTTGCTTTTGTGGCTGCATTGGCGTCCACCGGAGGTCGAGCTGGGTCCGCCACTCCGCCCCTCCGCCCCCGCCACTACCCCTTTCCTTTGCTTTTCAATGAGTCGTTTTGTGTGTTTGTGTGTTTTTTTTTTTTTTCATTTTTGCGCTTTTGCATTTTGTTTTGGTTTCATGGTTTAGTTCGTATTTCTCTTGCCAGCAAAATTATTTATGCATTTTGCATTTTGTCTCGTTCTTTTTGCTCCGAGCGCTTATTAGTTGCAATTTGCTTGCGGCGAAAGTTGTTCGCCAACAAGTCGAACAAATTAAATAATTTAACGCTAAGAAAGTTGCTGAAATGGGCAAGAACAAGGGCGGCGGTGGCGGTGGCGGTGGTGGCGGCGGTGCTGGAGGTGGCGGCGGCGCCACTTCTGGTGGTGGCGGCGGCGGCAATGTAAGCAATATTTGTGTTATGCAACTTACGTTTTAATTGTGAGTCTAAAAGCCTCAATTAGCTATAGACACGATCGACATTCCCCGAAAATCACAGACACCAAAGAGTTATGCATAAAGCACTCATTCAATATACAGAGCAACCACTGCGAAATAATTTAGAAAAATTATTCGATCTGATGAGGGATCAAAATTGGCACAGTTAAGCAAGTTTCAAGTTCAAGAAAGTTGAAAATCAGGAACTGAAAACTAATGAGCTGCAAATTTCAGAATTTGTGGCTCTAGTCAGAACATACATACAACAAATAAATAAATAAATAAACATATAGACCAGTTAATATAGATAATATATAGACCAGATATATTTAAATATATCCATACTAATTTTCTATAATTATTTTTAAGTTCATTTTCTAGAATTGACCTTTCTTAATGATTAAATCAGAGTCTAAATCTACTCAATTCATTATTGAAATGCAACTGGTTATAAATACTCTAAGTCTATCAGAAAGTGGAACAAGCATTCAATATTAAATATATAATACATTTTATTCACAACAATTTACTACAACTTTTAATGATTCACCTTTCCCAGTTTACTTATCATGTCATTTATGTACTTACCCCATAGCAATTCTCTGTGAATCTTTATTATTATTTGCACTATTATTACTTTTTACTTTTTCTATATTTTTTTTTTTTTTTTTGGCAATCCATTTTATGCTCCTTAACAGAAAAAAGGCGGTGGTGGTGGCGGCGGCGGCGGTGCTGGCAAGAACAAACCACCAATTCCTGCGGCTGACAAAGGTGGGAAGAAAGGAGCTGATCAGAAGGCAGGCGGTGGCGGCAAAAAGGGCGGCAAGAAATAGCCCTCGAGGGTGTGCCGAAATACAAAGCGCATTAAGTTACGATATAAGAATAAATATGCCACTATATTTTTAAGTTGTATTAAACGAGGAGCTTATAAATGAAGAAACAGTAGTTGAATAACGATATTTGCCTGCATACTGCATAATGAACGATTTGTGGAACGCTTGGAATGGAACAGCTAACACACACACACACACACGCTGACACACCCAGCACACAGTCATTACACAACTGAATAGACAGCAATGACAGTTGCTGCCACTGCAGCTGCGGCTGCGGCTGCGACTGCGACTGCGACTGCGACTGCTGCATTGGATTTCCGGTCGGATGAGCGCGTTTCGTGCACTCCACTTGGCCACTTCATTAGGCTCATCTGGTGCTGTGAGCATTCGCTGTGGCATTGATGGCAAACGGCTCTAACGGAACCACTCCTGGGACATGCCGAAGAACGAGGCGGCGCTCGACTTGGATTTGCTGTTAGCATCGCTCTTGCGTGCGCCGGGCTTGCGGGTTGGAGTCGTTGCCGCCTACAGAGGAATATACATGCGTACATATGGGTTATTAATGTGTTGTGGCAGTTTTGGGTTGATTAATCTATTAATTTGCGGCACTGTGCAAAGATTTATGGGCCAGGGCAATAAACATGGACATAATTAGAGCTCAATTTATATGGGGAAACATGCGACTAACTGCGCTCACATAACCAACAAAGTCAGCGCGGCTATAAATTAACATTTGCCCAACGATTTGATTTCAATAATGGACCAATTCATTAATTACCATTTAAGCTGCAGACAGACACACGCGCTCGCACATAACCCAGGTGTGTGGCAGGTGCGAGTTTTTGATCTCGGTTTCACATTTCTGCCATTTGGAATTTGGAAGCGGACAAAACTTTTGCGCGGACGGCAATTGAGGATTCCACTCCAGCTGTGGTTACAGCAGCTAATTATAATTAATTGAATGGCTCTCGTGCTTTATTTATTGTCAATTGCTGAAATTATGTTGTCTAATTAAAGTCAAACGTAATTAAGACGCATGCAAAGCACACTGATTATTTAAGTTGCAAGCACAAAACAAGCATTGCATAAATTAATGTATTAAAGAAACAGATATGAAAATAAATAAAAGTTAACTGCAAGTGCGGCAGCTGGTTTGTGTCTTGGCTGTGCGGCGACGATTGAAAGCAGTGCAGAGCAAGCAGTGCGTGCACTTACTCCTCATGCAAAGCAGTTAACTCGAGAATCACACGCGTAATTTATGAATAATTTATAGACTTAGCTTGAATCTCTAAATTATTCTCTTTGTAAGCCGTTTAAAAAACCAACAACAATCATGCTTAACACATAGAACAAACAGAACTTAGCACACAATGCCTACCCAAATGAATAAACGATGAGAAATTTGGAAATTAACTACAATTCAAAGAGCTCCTAAAATAAAAATATATAAGTTCATATAATATTAAGGAATATTTGTTAAATACAATATATAACGTTTTTCTTCGAGGTACCGAAGATTATATATATGAAAATGGCAGCTATATTTATGTATAATAATATATACATAATAAAAAATGTATGTATAAATAATACGCCTTCTACAAGGCTTATAAAGAACTCAGGAAAAACAGAAGATGACTATATTTTTCTAGAAATTTTCACGTATTATTGTCTCATTGCATATGAAATATTGCAAAGATATTTAATATTGAATTCAGTGTTTCGCTGACTACTAAAGGAAGCAAAGATTCATGAAGCTTAGTGAAAATAATACCTTAACTAATCAAATAAAAGACCTAATAAGATTGATGTGTCAATAGACAAAGATTATGCAATGCAATGCAGGGATATAAACAATATCCTAATGCATATTACTCGGACCAGATATTATAGACTGCGCATAAAAACTAATTGCTGTATAATTAAGAGAATATATATAAAGAGATAGGATTTGGTATAGTGTCCACTTGAAAGCAAAGCCACAGAGAAACTCACCTTATCTGCCTCCGCGACAGGAGGCTTGCGCTCGATAGGAGTGGCCGTTGATGCCACCTGCGGCATGACGATTGGCAACAATGGGAACCAAAGCGAAGTGGAGCCGGAGGAGCTGAGACAGAGCACATTGGGATCAGCTTCATGGGATAGAGAGCTAGCGTTTGCAGCCTGCGAGTTATCCTGCGGAGGCGTGAGAACGCCCAGCTCGCCATGCAATCGCGCCGTTGAGCGGGAAACATGCGTCGTAATGTGCTCGGCGAACAGCTCGAAGTCAAACGGATCGATGCAGTCGCGTAGGCTGCGCTGCAGCACATGGAATTGTTCGTAGAGACTGCGCTCCTCGCGATTCATGGCAAACACGCGCTCCAGAAACTTCAGATCGAAGTATAGCTGCAGCGCAATGTTCTGACTACTTTTAGTGCTCTCTGCAGCCGACAGATGCTCGTAGTGAGTCAAGAGCTGTCCGAGTAGCTTCTGATTAAAAGCCTGAAGCACTTTGGAGGGCAGCGTTTGTGGCACGGCATTGTTCAGTTCCTCAATCAATTGATGCAAATAAGTTTGGAGCGAGAGACGTGGCTGGCTGGGTATGCGTATGGTGGACTGGACACTCTGATCGTGCTCCTCATCGCGCTGCTCCAGAGTCTGCGATTGCCACAACTATTGGAGAACAAGGGTTAGGCTTGGTTTGAAGATGCGAATTAGGTTATCTCAAGCCTTTACTTACAGCAAAGTCTCTTAGGACAACATCGTGCGTTATGGTCTGCGGCAGCTTATCCGCGCAACTGTGCATGGTCAGAATGTCATCGACAACCAACTGCCAGAACTGCATCAGCTCCTCTTCGATCACTGCACACAAACGTTGCCAATGCTCGGCGCCGGCAGCTGTCTGATTGCCCACCCATTGACGCCAGCTGCTGGGCTGGCAGAAGCAGAGCTTCAGATGGGGGCACAGCTCGACCAGGGCCAGCGTATTGCGGAGCGCCTGCAACAGAGCCTGACGCTCCTTCAGACACAGTGCCTTCAATTGAGTGAGGTAGCTTGTAATCTGCTGCTCCGCCGTTTCGCGCAGAAAATTGATCAACGCCAATTTATCCTCGCCGCGTGCTGTTTGCTCTTGGAGCAGCACATTCAGCTCCTGCACAATGGCTGCCAGCTGCGCATCGAACTGAGCGCAAAGCGCAATGGTGGGCGCTTCGTAGCCCTTAGTGCGATTGGCCAAGCGCTTCGGCTGATCGCTGAGAGCGGCAGCCAGGCTCAAAGGAAGATCATCGCTCTGCTCTCGCCAGATTTGCAGTGGTGCGGGTGGACTCCTATTCTCCACGAGCTTGACCACCTCGTCGTAGGTTTGCTGCATTGCGGCCACCCAGCTACTGCGTATTATCTCACGAATGCGCGCATTGATCAGGGGCATATACTTCAGCTTGTAGAAGTCCAATTGGGCTTGCGGTAACGCCAGCTGCTGCTCCAGCTGCGCATAGTCGCGCTTGGCCGTGCTGCCCGCTGCCAGTTTGATATCCTGTATGGTCTGCATGCTGCTGACCAGCCCAAAGATGGGCTGCAGATGTTTGTCCGCCAAGCTGTCTATTTTCGACATCCACTTCTGCAGTGCATCGCAGAGCTGTTCTGGCAATAGTTTTGGTGTCTCAAACTGCGGCTTATAGCCCGCTATAATGTTGGGTAGCAGATGCGCCAACTCTCGATCGCTGCTATCCATGCGGCTTATGCTGGGCGCTGCAGTGGGCGCCACGCACTCTGCTAACCGCTTAAAGAGCAGGCCATCAGCTGAAAGCCAAAGTTTTTAAGTATTAAGTAAGTATTTAAATTAGGTCTCACTAACCTAACAAGCAGGTGTCTAGGAGCTCAATGGTGCCGTTTAGTATGTGCAAGCTGGCCAGGATGCGCTCCTTGACACGCCTCGGTTTGTCCTTTTCGCCATCGCTGCTTTGGCTCTGTAGGCAGTTAAAGTAGGCTGTGGAACGCAGCTGCAGAAACGTTTGAAGCACCTGACCCAAGTCGCATTTGTCCAGCAAAAGCAGGCTCAACATGCAGTCCACCGCCATATCGGCGCTGAGTTTCTCTCGTTCCAGGACTCCGAGCACCGCCTGTTTGATGGTTATATGAAAGGGACGCAAGATTTCCCACTGCTTCTGTGCCACAGGCAGCCGCTGCATCAGCGTATTCTTCGCATCCAGCTGTAGACCCGTGCTGATGTGTCTACTGAATATGAACAGCTCTGTGGCGGCATAGAACTCCTCCTGGTCAAGGTGTGTCCAGATCAGCTCTGGCAGGCTGCTCAGCAGTTTGATCTGGACCATGGTGCTGTAGTAATTGCCCAGCTGCTTGCTCACCGCCCGTTTATGTAGCAGCACTTCGGTTTCAGTGGGCGTGGTCTTGAAGCCCAGCAGTTGCTGTTCGTTGAGGCTGCGACAATTGCCCTGGATGCAGTGGACCTGCTCGATGAGCGTGCCTGTCGACGCCTGCATGGCAGCTATGGTGTCAGCAGCCTTGAGCAGGTCTCGATAGCGTTCGCTGTAGTTGCAATTGAGAGATTAATTCCTATTCAATTATGTTGCGCTGGCTCTCTATGTGCCACATCACAAAGCTTACCCGACCATGGTACGCAGCTCTTCGCGCTTGTTCTCCACAACTGTTTGGATTTTCTTCTGCACAGCATCGATCTCGGACACGCTGTGCTGTTCAAACAGCGTGTCCACGTCTAATTGCAATAGATCGGTGCTCATTTATTTCAGATTATTCACAATTTGTAAAATTCTTTCGGCTTTCTTAATTCGATAATTGCGATAACGATTATTGTGCAAGTCGCAGCCGCTGTGGTGGTCGTCCGATTACACCGCCTATGCTAACAGCTGTTTGCCGAGCGATTATTTGTGGCGGTAATACGATTATTTAACATCGGCAAAAGCTTTAAATGCAGATTGCACAAACACAAAATCGTTTTATTATTTACTTATTTACACTCATTGGAAATGCTTTGCAAAACAGAATTGGCAATGACAATACGCTGTATCTCGGATGTTCCCTCGTAGATTTCCGTCACGCGAGCATTTCTGTAATACATCTCTGCCGGCAGATCCGTTGTATATCCCATGGCGCCCAGGATTTGGATGCACTGATGTGCGCAGTAGGTAGCAGTCTCGGAGGCGTGCAACTTGGCCATGGCTGCCTCCTTGGTAATAGACATTCCGTTATCCTTGAGCCACGCGGCTCGCCAAGTAAGCAGCCGTGCCGTCTCCACGCGCAGTGCCATGTCCGCCAGCTTCTGTTGAATCATCTGCAGTCGCGACAAGCGTTGCCCGAAGGCTACTCGTTTCTCCGCATAGTCGAGCGCCAGCTCGAGGGCCGCTTGGGCTATTCCCGTTGACTGAGCGGCAATGCCTATGCGACCACAGTCGAGCGATCCCATGGCAAGCCTAAACCCGCCTCCAGGCGATCCCAGCACCTGAGATTGTGGTACGCAAACATCGTCGAGCGTCAACTGGCACGTAGAGCTGGCGCACATGCCCATCTTGCTCTCGTTTTTTGCTATAGCCAGGCCAGGCACATTCTTTTTGGTCAGAAAAGCTGTTATGCCCTTGTGCTTGAGGCTTTTGTCAATAGTGGCAAAGATGATGCCACCGCTGGCCTCCTTGGAGTTAGATATCCAGGCCTTTGTGCCATTCAGCAGGTAATCCCCACTTGCATTCAGCTTTGCAGTGGTACTGGCGGCGCTGGCATCTGAACCACTGCCCGGCTCAGACAGCGCATAGAAGGCGATGTGCTGACCCTGGGTGTAGGGTACCAGAAACTGTTGTTTCTGCGCCTCGGTGCCATGCTGCTGCACTGCACCCAGATAGAGATTGTTCACGCCCATCACAATCGACACGGCCGCATCACCACGAGCCACTTCCTCCATGGCTATCGCATAGGCTTGGTAATCCAGACCGGTGCCACCTGCAAGTATTCGTTGACAGTCAGGCTCTGGCTCTGCCCAATCTCTAGGTGCAGCGCTCACCGTACTCCTCCTGCACCGTGACCGACATGAGGCCCAGTTCGCCGAGGCGTTTAACCTGTTCCGCCGGATGCAGGCGCTCTCGATCGTGACGTCTCGCATGGGGCGCCAGTTCCGCATTGGCAAAGTCGCGGCAGGTCTTTTGCAGGATTTGATGGGTCTCTGAGAGGGCGGCCAGGCAAGCGATGCCTCTGTCGCCGCATCTAACAGTTCGTTGACCTAATACAAAGTGGCAAAGCTTAAGCAAATGTCTTTGTTATTGTTTTTAATATATATATGTATTACCAAGGGCCCATACGCTTCTATACAGCTTTTGCATGGTGTGAAAGCTTTAGCTGCTTTTGCTTGTGTTATCCGGAAAAGCTTTTGGACGCTGTCTGCTTGGCGGAAAGGTTCGTCGCACACTGAAATCCGATGAGCAATCGAAATCAATCAGCATGCCATAAAAACTTTTATATGCAATTCCAAAAGCTCTGACGCCAGCCCACGCGAACAAAGACGGCGCTGCAACTTTGAGCGAGGGAACAGCCACAGCAAGCAGTTCCCAATGGAGCTGATGTGAATGAATATTTATTGGAGTGCTTGCACTTTTACAGTTAAAGGTAAGTATGCAATTATATATGTATGTATGCTAACGATCACATTTAGAGAAGAACCAAACCAAGCAAATAAAATACAACTCGTTATGAATTAAAAGTTAGCTAACTGAAAATTTTAAAATTGATTGCAAAAGCCCCTATCTGTAAATGAAAAGTTTCTTGCAGCGCCCCTGATCTACTTAAAATACATTGAGCCTACTTCAAGTGGATTTTCAAGTTTGCATATTTTAGTTCTTAAGGTTCCTTGTGTTGGGCTTTCACGCCGTACATACAACTTGAAAGTCAACGGGTATATACCACGGCCTGCACAGCTTGAGTTCAAATTCAAGTGATGCCTTTGCTTAGGGTATCGGCTATTCGCACAGCGCTTACCAGACGAACTCTGCCGGGTAGAAAGTTCAGCTACTAGCAGAAATGGAAAGCGGTTCAACGATTTAGTGCTGTTGTCGCTACCCGCAGTTGAGAAATAAATTTGGATTGCAAATTCGAGTGGAATTCAATGACTTGCGCTGGCGAAACAAAACACACCCACTTCTGCAAATGCATTATAGCTAAGTGCAGTATACCTTATATATATCAATATGAAGATAAGGCTAATTTACTATTTTTCAATGATAATCTCTCCTGCTATGAAATTATTTTTCCTGCCTAGCTCAGTAGACTTTGCTTCCCCTTCGACGTAGTTTATATATCATATATTTGTTTTGAAGTTAACGATAATCTGTAGATCTGAACACAATTGCCGCTACAAACAGTTCCAAAATTATTTTGACGGTTTCTTTCATAGTTTTAGCAAAAGACCAACTCAATATATGATAGCAATATGAATTATTTGATTCAACGCGGCAAATTGCGGCAGCAGGCAATAAATGTGCCCGAAGGCCTGCCGGAGCTGCTCTCCGACATAACCCGAGAAGTGCTGCGCTGCCAGCCGACCAAGGAGTGCCTCTGCCAATTCATCATCGACTATTTGCACTCGGTGATTGTCACTCGAGAGAAGGCCTTGGGTGAGATCTATATATGTGCATATATGTACTTAGTTATAGCTGCTAACGAGGGTTGTTCTGCAGTGGCCAAGACCATTTTGGAGCGCGCTCTTCGCCAAGTAGACAGCATTATATCCGACTTGTGCATTTGTGATCTGACCAAGGAGAAATCGGATGAGATGGCCCAGGTAATGGAGGACTGCTTCCGCAACTTCCTGGAGAAACGTCGCTGCGAGATGCGGCGCGGCAAGGAGACCATTAAATTCGCCGACATTGACATGTTGGAGGAGCTCATACGCAAGTGCAAATTCACCGAGGAAGAGCTGGACGCCTCTCGGCCAGCAATCGCGAGCGCCTACAAGCGCTTCGTGGACGCCTACATGGCCGCAGGCAAAGAGTCCCAGGGCACCGAGCTGCTCTATCAATATTTCCGCGACCGCGAGCTCAAGCGCCTTGAGGAGCTGATGCGCAACAAGGCGGCCACCACCATACAAGCCGCTTATCGTGGCTATTTGGTGCGCCGCATGATGGAACAGCACGTGTGCCTGTGCACCTGTATGTTGCAGGACAAGGACGACGACGAGTTCATGCGCTTGGACAGAGCTGCTCGCATTATACAGCGCTTCTTCCGCTATGTTCTATCGGTGGGTTTTCACTTGACAATTTAATGCATAGACAAACGCCTAATACTCGAATTCTGAATTACAGCGCCAGGCCATTAAGCCGGTAAGTGTTGTACAGCTTAGGCGATGCTCTGGTCCTAACTTCAATATATTTGTAGATTGAAGATCCTTGCCAGGAGAAGGAGACGCCAACTGACAAAGATGATAGCGCGGAGCAAGGCACAGCAGTGATTACAACAACGTCCACTGCTGCCGGCACAGCTCTAGGCACAGGTGTTCCATCCCAAGTGGATACTGCGGAAGAGGCAGCCAAACAAGACGAATCTTCTCCAGACGTAGCACCGCCAGGTGAAGAAGCACCTGCGCCTGAAGGTGCAGAAGCAGCTCAAGCTCCAACAGCTGAGGCGGAGCCAACGGAGCCAGCGCCAGCAGCAGAGGAACCACCA
Organism: Drosophila mayaguana; assembly: GCA_037075325.1. NCBI lineage: Eukaryota > Metazoa > Arthropoda > Insecta > Diptera > Drosophilidae > Drosophila > Drosophila mayaguana. The sequence goes on along the minus strand of JBAMCG010000038.1, from coordinate 732,802 downwards.
CCACCGGCTGAAGAGGCAGCACCACCACCACCACCAGCTGAAGAGGCTGCCCCACCACCAGCTGAAGAGGCAGCGCCACCTGCTGCAGAGGAAGCACCACCCGCTGCAGAGGAAGCACCACCTGCTGAATAGTATTAAGTATTTTTTCCTTTCGTTTATGTTCTCTTATTTAACGACCGACAGATGCTCCCCGCATTCTTTCAAATTTACGAATTCGGGATCTTTAAGCTTGTAAATTAGTTCAACGTGAAATTGCATATATTTAAAACGTCTCGAGAATATCCAACTGAATGAACAATTAATTAAATGGCAACCCAGCTCAGACGAACTCAATTTCTTTTGAATATACCAATAGAATCATTTTCTGGTCGCTATGCCCTCTTGTATCCAGTTCCTGAAGGTGGAGACTCTAGTGTAGACATCGGGGGAGATAAAGAGGCCGCACACAGCCAGTCCATAGGAGACGACTCCGACCTGCTTGAATCCATTGTCATCGCGAACCAACGGACCACCCGAGTCGCCCTGCAATTAGGAATTGAATCTTCACATATCTCAAGAGGCTTAGCTTTTTGACTTCCTTACCGAGCAGGCGCCCCTAAAGATGCCTCTGGCACATATCTCCGTATCCGTCACATCTTCCATGCCTCTTTCGCGGCACTCTTGGTTCGTAATCGTTCTGTAACTCATGCGTTGCAGCGTATTCGGATAGTTCAAGTTGTCCAGGAAGGGAAAAGGAGCCGGGAGCCGCAAGCCCCAGCCGGTTAGGGTCACCGGGACTCCGCCGCCCACAAACGTATCGGAGGAAAACTCAATGGGGGCCACGCTGACATTGTTGTAGACCAGTGGCGGGTCGATGGTCAGCACTGCAATATCGCTGGTCTCCAGCGGCCTGTAATCGGGATGTATGACAAAGGAGACCACCCGAGAGCGTGATCCGCCCTTATCATCCAGGTTGCGTATGCCCGCGACGACAGACATACGCGTAACATTCATACCGTCGCAGCAGTGGGCCGCTGTGAGTATGCGATCGGGAGCTATGATCGATCCACCACAGAAGTGGGCGTGGCCGTCCCGGATGCGGTACTGCATCGATACTTGGTAGGGCACATACTCGCCTTGTGGCACATCGGAGCCGCCCACAATGCGAGAGGGCGCAGAGCCATTGGGCTGACGTGCTGTCGGAGAGTATTTTCGAATATACATTCTGTCCATCCCATTATTATCCCTACTTACAGTTGTGGCGTGCCGTGGCGCTGCCTAGGACCAGAGCTATCCACAGAATGAGTTCAATAAGAGCCATGTTTGCTTGGTTTATGCATAACTTTTGGCTTATGCCTCGGCCTATTTATTGGGCTCGACGCGAAACCCATCGCGCTAAAAATTAACATAGATAATGCAGAGTTATGCCATTAGTTTTGATCTTGAAATTCAAAATGTAATGAGCCTTCATGCCGGTAATTGGCATATGCTTCATATGCATCGCCCTAACCCAGAAAACGACAATTAGCTGATAAGCCTTGAAGGCTAACTAAGGCACTGCTCGTTAGGGAATTTCGTTTCTTTTTCTGGAATTCAACGAGTTTCTAGAAGAGCAAACCATAAGTGAATATATAATTAATAAATATTTTATATATCTGTAAATATTTGTTGGATTAGAGCTCCCACAGCAGTCAGCTCGAGTTGATCTAACCAAATGATTCAAGACATTACTTTCGCTCAGCTTTTGATTTTGTTTCTTCGCGGTGCTCTTGGGTCAATGACAATCATAGCTCTGATTGGCTTGATTCGACTAATGTGGCTAACACAATAGCAAGTCATTTTGTCAAGCGGCTTCTCATCAAATAACAATAACAATAGCAGTCATTATGCAAAAGCTAAAATAGCTCAGTCAAGTTGGCACAGTTTTAGTCAAGTTGAATCGAATAGTTCTACAAATTTTCATAGAGTTAAATAAAGCAATGTCTGGAACTGTATCTTCACAGCTAGGGTAATCTTAGATTTGTTCATGATTTACACTTAAGAAATTATATAATTTCCTTATTTAATTTCAATGCCTAAAATATTCCTGCAGAAACGCACTTCAATCTTACTTATTTTCCACAGACATAAAAACAACAATAAGATTGTAACGGTTTCATATAACGCGTTCAAAAATGTATTCATGTTATTTGGCTAGCACGAATAATCATCATAAAATCAACTTGTGTTGATGGAGTGGCTACGTATAAATGGCATCGCATAAAGCCTGTGCTAACATATCTGAATTGGAGATGGCTCGGTTCACAACGTTCTTCTGCTTTGGTAAGACCGGATATTAAATCAGTTAAACTTGTATCAAGAGCAATTTGATTCCCTAGGTCTGATCCTAGTGGTCAGCAGCAGCATCATCTCTGCAAAAAAACACAATTATAACGATATTGGTCGAACAATCTCTATAGAGATTCCAAGCCGTAGTTCATCTAAAGGACGTCGCAAAGGTCAATCCGGATACTTTTCATCACCTTCCTATGACTATTCACCCTATCCAATCTATCCGCGAGGTAGCTGTTATTGTCCACCGGGTCGACCGGGTCGACCGGGTCGGCCGGGTCCGCCGGGTCCAGCTGGGCCTGCAAGTCCTGCTGGGATTCCCGGTAGAGATGGTCTTCCCGGTCAACCGGGCGTTCAGGGCCCAATAGGAACCAAGGGTGAACCCGGCCTTCCAGGTGCGCCGGGCGTTAAGGGCGAAAAGGGTGACATGGGTCCAATGGGACCGCCAGGTTTTAATCCACGGCGCAGAGATATCAATGGGCAAACTGCCTCTATTGAGAAGCTAGACAAGATCCGCGTATTGAAAGGAGATCCTGGACTAACTGATGAAATGGAACAGTCAGATGGCCCAGCCTCTGGCCAACAGCTCAGCGATAACCATCCTGGACTACGCGATCTGACTGTGGACAAAGATACCGATTGACGAAGCGAACCAGGATTAGAGGAAAGCAGCGCTACATGCGTCAATTTGAGTGATGAAAAATATTAAACTGTGTAGCTTGTATTTAATAATGATTGAGTGAAATTAACCGCTGAAAATGATTATATGTGAATTATTATACTCCGAGCAAATGAGCATATACCAGCAGGGGATTTACTGTGAATAACTTTGCTTAAAGATTAACTTTGTGGACAGCATTTTCGGAGCCCTATGATACTCGAATATCTATAAAAATAGGAATTTCTAGCATTTGAGGGCTCAGGCTGTCTCTTTTACTAGTTTACTAGAATATATTAGTATTCTTAATTGAAACGTCAAGCTCAGTCAGTCAGCCTGTGTGTTAGAGTTGCGTATACAGTTGTCACGCCTTAAAAATTGTATATTTTATATATTTAGCTTCTATGTTCACATATGCTTACAGAGATACGTGTTAATGTGTGCATGTGTGTATATCATATTTTCTGATTTACCACATCCATAAAATCAAGAATAAATTCATAAAGGTTTCATAGAATCGCGGCTCTGATATCTGTTCTTAAAATAGTTTAGCTTAAAGTTGATTTCATTAGCTTGAAAATGAACGGGCCAGAATAGAAGAGCTGCGTATAAATGGCATCGCTTAAAGTCCAAGGTAACATATGTGATTCAAAGATGATTCGGCTGACAACGTTTTTCTGCCTAGGTCAGACCAGTTATTAAATCAATTAAATTTGTGTTAAGTGAAATTTTATTCCACAGGTCTGATCCTAGTGGTCAGCAGCAGCATCATCTCTGCGAAAAAACACAGCGGTAACGATGTTGGTCGGCCTTCAAGGTGCGCCGGGCGTCAAGGGCGAAAAGAGTAACACGGGTGCATTGGGACCGACAGGTTTTAATCGACGGCGCAGATATATCAATGGGCAAACTGCCTCTATTGAGAAGCTAGACAAGATCCGCGTATTGAAAGGAGATCCTGGACTAAGTGATGAAATGGAACAGTCAGATGGCCCAGCTTCTGGCCAACAGCTCAGTTATGACCATCCTGAGCTCGAGCTACCTGTGGACAAAGATATAGTACCTATTGACGAATCGGACTAATTGGCAGGCTCAAGGGAAAGCAGCGCAACATGCTTCAATTTTGTGTGATGGAAAATATTGAATTGTGTAACTTAAAATTATTTATTCGCTAATAAATTGCTTTGGTTGAATTTAAAACTCTTGAATGAAGTCGCCGATGTTAGCTTGCAAACCTCTAAAAATGATTAGCTTAAATTATAATAGCCCGAACCCAATGAACATGTTGATTCAGAGTTTAATGGATTTCTATTCAAGAAGCAGCCTGTCAGACCCGAAGCCATATATGTTTGCCTACTATGGACGACGATATCACTAGGTATTGACGCGTCGATCTCAGTATAGCCTTTACTATGGGATCTTATTTATTGAATGATTTCTTAATAACTTAACTCTTAATAAAATTAAATTATAAGCAGGTGATAATGAGATGGAGATATATGTAGTCTCCTGAAGAGAGAAAAAGTAAAGAGAAAAAGTAAAATGAAATGAAGATGCATACTCTTTGTTTAGCGTATTTTTGTTCGCACATGCTCTGCCACTTATGTATGTATATTACTAGCTTTTGCTATTTAACACCTAATAATCTGAAGTGTGGCAGACACAACAAACTAGTCTTGGCTGGTCTGTCTGTCCGACCGTATTTCTTACGGTATTCCTAATGCTTTGCCGCATTATGACCGTGGTTTACTAAATAAAATGCTATATCTATTAACCGCAAATTTATTTGGGTATTAGTTCCATTCTCAAAATCATTATGTCCATATGCAGCCGATAAAATCCAATTAGATCATTGTGTTTCACACCAAACAAAGAGCTCTACTAAAACAAAAATAAATCCTAACAGTATTATGCCAAATTTAGCAATCGCTATTATGTTATGTTATAGATTCTAGACATCAATTCTTACGTTCCTTGACACACCCCATGATCTGCAAGAATTTCTATTTAGCATATTAGTTTTGATGAACTTATGGTGCGTAGACAGAAATATGTGAATTCTCTGTTTGGAGCCTTTTGCAGTCATTATATCTGTGTAATTTAAATCTCATTTTTTTGCATGCGAGTAATAAACGAGTTCTTTCGTTGTTTTAGCGAGCCAAATTCAGAACATTTATACTATATATATTCATTCATCAATGATAAGATCGTAAAAAAAACTATTAAGTAAAGATGTGCTCTATATTGCAGTAACGGTTTGATCAGGTTTAGACATTTGAAAGTTATTTGATTAGAAAATTTTGTTTTGGCAGAACCATTCTGCTACTATAAAAGAAATCTATTATGTGTTGTTCTCAGCAAATAAGTTCTAGCCATGATGCAGATCGTTGCGCTCCTCAGTCTATGTAAGTTGAAGTTTCTCAATGCTTAATCCTTAAAATTAAATTTGTCTCTCATTGCAATTCCAGGTTTGGCAATAGTTGATGGATCGAGTGTGCATAACCGAAATTATAACAAAAACGGTGTTGGAAGGCATATTACAGTTCAGGTGCCAGCTCCCGCTCCTGCTCCTGCTCCAGCGCCAGCTCCACCAAAAGTGATCATCAAAAGGCCGGCCCACTATCATTCACCACCGCCACCGCCACCGCCTCCACCAGTTTTCTTCCCACCGCCGCCGCCACGTCCACATCATCACCATCATCATCCGCCACCGAAATGTGAGTGTCCGCCTGGCCCCCCTGGTCCACCAGGTCCTCCAGGACTCACAGGTATATGTTGCTCAATTCTACTGTCTCAACTTTTTAAATTTACGATTGAAATGCGCAGGCATGACCGGAAAACCAGGACGTCCTGGCGATAAGGGTGAAAAGGGTGACGATGGCCTGAAGGGTGATAAAGGAGACACGGGCGCGAGGGGCGATAAGGGTCCAATTGGTCCGCAAGGAATTCAGGGACCACAGGGAATACAAGGGCCGCAAGGTCCACCCGGAGCTCCAGGCTCCCAAGGATCTCAAGGACCTCCTGGCCCTCAAGGCTCTCAGGGATCTCAAGGCTCACCAGGAACACCTGGCATACCAGGACCTCAGGGCGCTCTCGGACCACCCGGTTCCTCTGGATCTCCTGGCTCGCCTGGGTCTCCAGGCTCTCAAGGCCCTCCAGGACCCCCTGGTTTCCCTGGAAAGCCTTCGTCACCTGTGTGGCCTGTGCCACCACCACATCCACCCCATCACCATCCACCGCATATAATTTACCCATATCCTGTGCCTCCACACAAGGGACCTCACGGAGATCACCACCATCATCATCACCATCATAAGCCACATAAGCCCCACAAACCCCATTGGCCACACAAACCTCATAAACCAACAATGAAACCTACTACAGCACCAACAACAACAACACCATCAACAACACCAGCGACAACAACAACAACAACAACACCAGCGACAACGACAACAACAACAACACCACAGACAACAACAACAACACCAGCGACAACAACAACACCAGCGACAACAACAACACCTACAATGGCACCACCTACAATGACACCACCTACAATGACACCACCTACAATGACACCACCTACAATGACACCACCACCGACAACAACAACACCGCCGCCGACTACGACACAAACAAGCAGAGCTATTGAAGAAAAGGCTGAAACTAATTTAGAGGATGATCACGAAGAAGAATTGGAATATGAAGATGTGGAGGAATCCGAAGAAGATGCGACACAAGCTCAAGAATCAGAGAGCCACGATGCAGATGCAGATCATGATGCAGATGCAAATGCAGAGGCAGATGCAGATGCAGATGCAGATGCAGATGCAAACCAAGACGAAGAAGATACGAAAGAGAATGACGACCAACATGTGGAGGACGAAGAATATCAGGATGAAAGTGAAAGTGATGACACTAACGACATAGCACCAGAGGACCTTGAGCAGCCAGTCGAAGGCTATGTAGTTCACGCTAGAAGTGGAAATAGACCCATAATTTTAGCGGTAAGCCAGCGCCGTAATCCATTTAAAGTATATGGTGACTATCTCGAGTATTGAACGTATTATTAACTAATGAAATATTTTAGATATAACAATAAAAACATTTTAAGAAGTTGAAATTCTATATCGAATATTATTGTTGTCGGCCTAAAAGTATGCAAGGAAAGGCTAAAACATGATGTGAACTGCTTGCCTCTGTTTGCACTGCTTGAAAGAATGAGCGAGCAAGTATCATGTGATGAATGCGAATTTATTTTCATATAGGTGCAAACGCAGTTATAGAATATCGGAATTGATGGCCTAGGCCATGCGCTCCTTGATCCAACTATTAAACATGGAGACGCGAGTGTAGACATCGGGACTGTTGGAGGCACAGAAAGCGGTGCCATATGAGACGACGCCCACCTGCTTGAGTGAATCGCCGTTAGCCATGACCAAAGGTCCACCCGAATCGCCCTAAAGAGAGAGAGAGATATGCATTATTCGGTTCAGATAATGCCCCGCTAAAGTTTATCACTCACATTGCAGGCACCCTTGCCAAACCTTTCCAGAGCACAGATCTCCGTATCTGTTAGCTGCGTCATGGTCTCTTTGCACTTGGCATTGTCTAGTGTCTTGTAGGATAGCTTCTGCAGTATGGTTGGATACTTAGCAAAGGGTCCGGTGCCAAAATGAAAAACAGATCCCCAACCCGTGAGCATCACCTCCTGATCGGCTCCGACCGGTTCACTGCTGCTCACATCGATGGTGCTGACGCGTTTGCCGTCTATCTCGAAGGGTGGATCGACTTTCAGTATAGCTATGTCGCTGGTCACCAGCTCCACGTAGTTCTCATTCATCTCGTACGATTGCACCTGGGCGCGTTGGCCGCTGTCGTCGTTGAGATCCCGAATGCCTGCCACCACACTAATCCTGCTCGCATTCTGTCCATTGACGCAGTGAGCCGCCGTTAGGACTCTGTTGGGGGCGATCAGGGAGCCACCGCAGAAGTGACGCATTTTGCCGCTCTTCGTGAGAAACTGCATCGAGACCTGGTAGGGCACATACTCATCATCAGGCACATCATAGCCGCCCACCACTCGCTCCTGCGAACTGCCGTCCGCGTCCTCAAAGTAGGCATCCACTTGGGTTTGCAATGGGGGTTAGCTAAGTCCCGTTCTAGATCATTTACTGCTACTTACAATCGATAACTGTGCCCATGGGCTTTCCAAGTGAGGGCTGCAGCGATGCCAGCGAAATGAGCACGAAGACATAGCTCCATTGATTGGCCATGTTGAGGCTTTGGATTAGAACTCTGCACTGTTTAGCTGCGATGGGGGATTGATGGGCTTTTATAGGTTGCACTCAGCACTCATTAGAATTTTATCAACTGCCAAGCGAGGCGCTAGCTGTGGGCGGTCTGATCAACTTTGAATCGGTAACAAGGTCATTCCATCGAAAACGATAAGCTGCACAAATGTAGAACATTACGAGCTAGGTAAAACCAGCTGGCTTAGTTCACATATTCAAAGCTCACGTGGAATCTGAACTCTAAAGAGTTTGTTCACTGAGACTCTGCCAGCCTAATGAGTTAACACGTGGATTAATCTGTCAAGCCAGAGCTGTTAGGGCCTCGCATGCAAATTAAACTTGACAGCTGAGACAACAATATGAAACAGAGGCCCTGATTCAAATCCTTTCACGTCACGCGTTGGCTTTGGGGCAGGGTGGTCCAATTAACAAAAGGCAGACGCCAAGCCAGGCAGACCCACATCCTGGCCGAAGAGACGAAAAGGAGGGCATAATAAAGCCATTTCAGGTTCAAATCGGTTCGTAGAGAGCGCCAAAAACCAGAGCCAACAATTAACACAGTAGTCCAGAGATCAAGACCTCAACATGCGACTACCCAGAAAACGAAGAGGTGTGCATAATTAATTCGCGCCACACACCGACAGACGGACAGACGGACAGACGGACAGAGGGACAGGGGAACAGAGGGATAGAGGGACAGGGGGCAGTTGGAGAGCTGGGCAAAATGATTCATTAGCTGGCTTGCAATCAGGCCGGAACTGACATTTGGCAGGCATCGGGATCGACGGAGAGATAGCCCAAGTCTGTGTCCTGCGCCCGCCCAGACTTTGCCAACTTGATTTGCATCGAACATGTGAGCCCCAACAAAAAGGCAAAAAACGAAGATAGTCTGCAGCCAAAAAGGTGTTGATTGGGCTCCACTGGGCTCCCAGTGCGCTCCAATTGCTGCCCTTCCCGCTGGCAGCAATGAATTAAAAGAAATGTCCGCTGCCAAGCCAGCAGCTTGTTTAATCGAAATATTTAAATTATTCATTGATTAAAACTGCAACCAGATCAAGCTGCAGCCACACACAGGTAGCTGTTGCCCACACACGCCCCCGCTCCCTCTCTCTCTCTCTCTCCCCCTCTCTCTTTCTCTTTCCTTCTCTCTGTGCTTCTCTTGTCGTTTCAATTTGGTTGTAGGTGTTTTTCTCGACTACAGACCTCTGTGCAGAGTCTCCGTAGGTGCCATTCCCAGGAATTGAGGAAACAGCTTCAACTGCCTCCCTTCCTCCTACTCCTCCCTCTCTCTTTCTCTCTCTTTCTCTCTCTTCCACTCTGTCGAATGCCACCCAAAATGAGACCCACATGAAGTGGCAGCAACAAAGCGCTTGGCATGATTAATGCATTCGCTAAGCAACTCTCTGAAAGCGCATGCAATGCAATCAGAACTGCAATTGAGTGTTCTCAACGGCCTTTTCAAATGTTATTCAATTGCTGGCAAACAAAGAATGCGCGATTTATGCACAAGCAATGCCTTGGGCTCAGCCATATATTGAGATACTAGAAGCTGTTTGCCTGAAGTTAATATGTGAATAACACGATTTGATTGATCTTATGTCATAAAAATAATTAAAAAATCATCAGTTGAAAATTAACTTATATTGTATAAATATTTTATATTATAATAAAGCTACTTTTTGTGAGTGAAGTTGACATATCTTAAATAATATAACCATTCTTCGTATTATATATAACTTTGTAGTAAATAACATATATATTTTATCCACAGGATAACATATATTTCTAATATGATATGAGATAATATAGCATGTGATATCATAAGAATAATAATAGAAGAAGGGTAAAACATGGACATGCAAATATCTTTATTTACTCCCTTTGCGTTATATATTAAATTTTTATAAATATATTTAAATATATTTTATTAAATTTAAATTGATTAATTATATATGTAGTTTAATATAAATAGCTAGCAAAGAATTTTTGCACTCTGAATTGTAAGTCGGTCCATGGAATCATCTATAGTATTGATGGCTGAAACCATAAATGAGATAAACCATCTAGAGGAGTTACTCTCTGATTTTAAGTATTCTTTAAGTATTTTAAGTATTCCATATATATTGTATATTCTAAATCGATCATTTCAAGCTCATCTTGCGATTTATATATATTAAAATAGACACAGATATATTACATGTGGACAGTTCTGACAATAAAAAGTAGAGAACGAGATAAAGAGGGAAACTTTATGCTTGGCGGCATATCGACTTATCCGTTGATAGTTATAAAGAATATCTATATTTATACATTTTTCTTATTATATAATACCATGAGCAGAGAACTGCATAACAAACTTGCATTAGGTATCACATTCTGCCTGCATTTCACTTCATAAACCAATCTCAGGCTCTGGCTCTGGGCGCGCACAGTGGGACAACTGCTGCCGCCTGCTGTTTTGGGTGTGCGTGCCGGATAATCATAAGCGATATCTTGCAGATGAGCTGCTGCAATCATATTCTCTCGCCGGGTTGACAGAAGCGCCTACCTGTTGTCATCAATTAGGTAACAAGCACACGCAACCGATAAATATCCTCTGTCCGTATGCTGGCTGCAGGCTACAAAAATCTACAAATGGTTCAAGCTGCTGGCTGTGATTCAAGATCTCTTATCTGATTTGCAAATAAAAATGTATTTCATGTGGCCACATCGAAGGCGCGCTTAGAGAGAGAGAGAGAGAGAGAGAGAGAGAGAGGGAGAGGGAGACAGAGTCAGCTCCACTGCACTCATAATTTATAGTTCATGCGCAGATTTGGTGGGGGGAATTACCTGTGCGACTGCCTGGCAAATTAAGCACTAAAGTAAACGACCAATTTACTGATTATGCAAAACATGCAATTAATTTAGTCCACTCCACATTTATTCCAAAACTTCCATGCCGTGGCATTAACTGCAACTTGTTGTTGTCTCGCGAAATTGTCGCAACGAGTGGGGAAAATTAATTGCCGCAACAACAGGTGGAAAATTTATTTGGAATCGCGCTGACAAACAGACATGTAGAAAATGCGTCTACTGCTGCTGCTAGCCAGGCCAAAGCCAAGCATAGGGCTAATTTATTGTCTATAATTGCGGCTAGAAGAATTTGCATATTACGATTACTAATTGGCTTAGATATAAGCCATTTGCTGTAAGTAATTGATTGAGTGAGCTAATTCGCAGTTAGTTTTATTGCCAAAAACTGAAGGCCTAACTAGAAGTTTAGCTATAGCTAGAGAGTGAGAGCTTGGTCCAGCTTTTGCTGATCTAGGTCGAGGTATTGAAATTACATTTGCATTCACTGCTTATAGACGATTCAGTTTGGCCGTGTGACGCCTTTTGTTTTATGGGCTATGCAAGTCCTAAGGTAACGACCATTTCGGAGCAGTTCACAATTAAAGGTTCAGACTTCGAGGGGGCTACTGTATTGTGAAGGTCCAGTGTGAGCTCTGCCACGGCGGGTCATAAAACGAGCGGCATTGCTTTAAGAAGCCGCATATAAATCACATTGAAGCCAGCGGTCGGGCCATAAAAATTGCAGTTGCTGAATATATTTGTTTTTGTTGTTGTTGTTGTTGTCGTGTAGTTCTTAGCCCGGCCGGCCACACGCACAATTCCGCAGAAGTTGGCCGACAAACAAGGCCGCGCGAATGAGCCGGCCAATCAACCAAAATGTCATAATAATGATGGCGTTCCGGGCGGATCCGACAGGATGCTTATCTTGTTAACAGCGCGTACCTTGCAACCTACTGGCGTTAACTGCAACGAGTCCAATAAAAGAAACACAAATCGGGAAATGATCTAAAGCAGCGAAAGCGGATTTTGTCTCTCTTTTATTTAGCGGGAATTTCGTCGAGGCAATTGGCAGCGGCAAATTAATTAAGTTCTCAGTGGGAATAGTTACTTATATATACATATAAATATATATAAATATATATAACTATGAACTGAAGCAGTACAAAAGTTGAAGCTTGTTCCAGCATTAGATTTGATTACTCTGAATAGTCGCCCCATCAATCAATTTGTAAAAGCATTTAAGCCGCGTTTCGTGTCAACTGGCAACGCGTTTAAGGCCCTGCTTAGAAGACAAAGACTCGGCCTCGCAGCGCGCAGGTGTTGGCGGCGACAAGAAGCTGGAGGACAAGTTCTTAACGTCTATAAGCAATTAAAGCCACAAATAATGCGAGAGGCGATAAATTTTGTTAAGTGCGTTCACATGAAAGTTGTCAAAAAGCGTTTGAGAAATTTTCACCGCAAGCGACAGACACACACACACGCTCAGAAAAGAGCACAGCAACATCTTGAGACATGGCTTTGGATGTTTATCAAACACCTCTGCCAATGCGTGAGGCCTCGAGGTGTGGCACCAAGCATGCCGCACGGCTCCATGCTACACGCAAGCCGCGGACCTCAAGCTTGGGAGACGACGACATCGCCTGATAGCCAGGCGATAAGCAACATTACCGTACAATTTTCAATTAACACGAGGCAACTGTAAAGCAGACGGAGGACCAGCTCAGCTCAGCTCAGCTCAGCTCAGCTCGGCTCGGCTCGACTCGGCCGCATGGCATTCCACATGGCCCGATGGCCCGTGCTTGGCTCTGCCCGCAGAGTGGCGCTTGCAGGCACAAGCAAACAGTCTGCAGCTCCTCTACAAATTGTCTAATCTCCGACTGCGTTGCAGCGCTGCTCAGGCTGTTGGCCATTTGGCTATTCTGCTATTCTGCTATTTGGCTATTTGGCTGGTGGTGCATCGATCTCTGGTAGCCAGCACCAGCAGAGCTGACCACTGTAGACAATTTATCATTTGAGCTGCCGCCTAGTGGCGGTCGTAAAAGCTCTTTATGGCTGCTTCTGCTCCTGCTCCTGCGCCGGCTCCTGCGCCTGCTCTAACCTCAGTCTGAGCCACATATTCCAAGCGTCTCTTGGCCAATTGCTTTTCTGCTCGCGTTTCACTTTGACAGTTTGCATTGAGCTGTCGTTCGCTTTTATGCACAAAATGATTTACTCTAAGTCCATATGCTACGCTCTCCCAGCTACTTGGCAACGATCCAAGCAGGTCTTTTGCATACATGAAAACCAATTACATCCGCTATATATTCAACGTGGAGATATGAATTATAACTTTCTTTTCAATGCACGAAATAATATTTATAGTTTCAATGACTGATCAATTGTAGTCACAGACCTCCACTCGCGGTCTTTATAATATGAGATAAAAGATCAAATGTATATTGCTAATATTTAGAGCTTTCTATCTGACATACGAAAAAATATATATAATATAAATTTTAATTTAAAAATGAAGTAATTTGCCCAGTAGACCTCATAATACTACAAAAAGCTATATATATATAACTTACAAATTCTATTCATTTTCTTCATATGTTATATACGAACAGAAATTTCTATATATTTTCTATATATCTAGTTATCATGGCGCCCAAGCTCATGGGGACTATTCAGTTACAGATTTAGCTTTGCGAAAACCAAACACAAATTTTCTAGTCCAATTTTCTTGTTGTATAAATTTGAAGCTATGATTGTTCTACCAAGACTTGCTTGCGTCAGTCCCCCCCTCATCCACTGTTCCGCGTGCAAGCAGCGGTCGCTGCGGCACTCGAGCAGCTGTGACAAGTTCGTCGTGGTGATGGTGCGACACGGGGAGTCCGAGTGGAACCAGAAAAATCTCTTTTGCGGCTGGTACGATGCCCAGCTGAGCGAGAAGGGACAGAAGGAGGCGATTGCGGCGGGCAAGGCCATCAAGGATTCCAAAATGAAGTTCGATATAGCGCATACGTCGGTGCTGTCGCGCGCGCAGAAAACGCTCGATTTCATACTGAAGGAATGCGGACAGGAGGGCATACCGATAAGGAAGTCATGGCGTCTCAACGAGCGCCACTATGGCGGTCTGACGGGGCTCAACAAGGCGGAGACGGCCAAGAAGTATGGCGAGGACCAGGTGAAGATCTGGCGTCGCAGCTTCGACACGCCCCCGCCGCCCATGGAGCAGAATCACCAGTATTACGAGTGCATAACCAAGGATCCCAGATACTGCGATGGGCCCAAGCCCGCGGAGTTTCCCAAGACCGAGTCGCTGAAGCTGACCATTGAGCGCACCATGCCCTACTGGAACGAGGTGATTGTGCCCCAGATAAAGGCGGGCAAGAAGCTGATCATTGCCGCACACGGGAACAGCCTGAGAGGAATCGTCAAGTATCTGGACAAGATTTCCGACAAGGCCATCATGGAGCTGAATCTGCCCACGGGTATACCCTTTGTCTATGAGTTAAGCGCCAGCATGGCGCCGCTGACATCCTTGAAATTTCTGGGTGATCCCGAAACAGTCAAGAAGGCCATGGAAGCTGTGGCCAAGCAGGGCAAGGCTAAGTAGTTGTCTCTAGGGCTCGACGCATTTGCTGCAGAGCGCAGCCAAATAAATTGCCATAAATACGATAAGAAGGTCAAAATAATATGTTGCCCAATGCACTTGCAGAGATACTTGGCACAATCTGTGTTTGTATCTGAATCCGAATCAGAATCAGAATCAGAATCGGAATCGGAATTGAGAGAGTGAGCGAAAAACGCGAATGTCAAGCAGCAAATAAATTTATTTGATTTTAATTGACAATGAAAGTCAACAAAGGCTGCCAGACCAGACCAGAGGCAAGCCAAAGATATATACAAATACATAAATATGCATATGTGTATATGTATTTATGCAGATGCACATATATACATATATGTAGAGAGAGATATCTGGCTTCAGTCTGCAGTCTCTCGACCCAATCCCAGTCTCATTTCGACGTCAATTTTAATTGTTGTTGCTCGGGTTCAGTTGGAATTTCTGTTGCGCGACATTCAAATGGGTCGAATTTTAATTTGTTTAAATGAAATACTCATTTAGGCTTTATTGACAAACAAATTGAATTGATTGATCTAAATGAATTTATGCGGCCAGCGACGAGCGTCTAACAAATACACATGCCCAATCTCTCAGTTTCACTCTCGCTTCAACTCTCTTTCTCTCAGCCCTTCCTTGCCCCCATATCGCGCCTCATGCTCCATTGCACACTCAGACTTTTATTCACATTCGTATTCATATTCATATGCATTAACTATGTATGTAATTCTCGAGGCACTATATATATTTCTAGGCCTTTAACTGGAGTTCACTCGGAATGAAGTGCATAGCAACGATTTGTCATATGGACAGTGTGACTATATTCATTGTTTCATTCGGCTCATTTAGTTCGAGGTGGTATTCGAGAGGACTTTTACAAGTAATGCTTAAGGCATGCTCAATGTGGACTATCATAATCCCAAATATTTAGCCTAAATATATTAAAATATTTAAAATTATTCATAATATTGTGGGAAGACTTTAGATAGACTGTAGATCAGAACTCGATTGCTTTTCTCGGGCTTATTATTGGTATAGCATAAATATTAAAGACAATGAAACTTAGACTAATTATAAGTCTATTTTATACACGTGACATGCTATTTTAGGTATCGAAGGTTATGCTAAATCTCGCTAAGCCTAAGAAACGACCTGCTAAGAACAAACCTTATCAATATTCAATTATGTATAGTTTTTAACAGCGAAAACTAATTAATATGCTCTATGTTATTTAAGCTGCTCAGATATATTTTTTATTTAACAGCAGGCGGGTCTCACCTCATGGCAAAAAATTTATTCCAATAAAACCAACCTAGCTTCCAAGTGCCATAAAATATTCGCGGAGTTTTGTTGACAGGTTTTCAAAAGACGTCATTCATTGGGATAGCTTTCTAAATTTAGCTAACAAATACTTTATGAGGGTTAAAGAGTCGTAGATTACATCGAAGAAATGGAACTAGAAATGGAACCAACAGACGAATTGGAATTTACATTTTAGCTGCGATAAGCTCGACTTAGTTCAGTCCATAGCAAATGAATTGAGTTGGCTACAGGAACTAAATTCAGCTCTGGGATCTGAGGTTCTTCTGGCCAATCTGTTGCAGTCAGAGCGAAAAGCGTGAGCTCCGTATTATTTGTTTGGAACTTAATTATGTAACTGGAAAGGAGAGCTGCTTGGGCCATCTTTCGCGTTGGTTCCACTACAAATACGAATGCAGCATAGAAATTGAGGGAACATAAAAATGTTTGCACTTCGTATTTGTCGCACATAAAATCTAATATCGAATTACAAGAGCCGCGCCACAGTTCCATGCAGCATGCGGCATGCAACCGGCCAAGGGGGCCGCCGACTGCAGACTGTGAAGCGTGCGTGTTAGCGAAACTTTGTCTGTCTGACTAGTTGCCTGGCTGTCTGTCTGTCTGGCTGGCTGGCTGGCTGGCTGGCTGGCTGCCTGGCAGGCGTGCCCCCAGCTACAGCTCCCAGCCGCTGCCCCTCGCCAGCTCCTCGGCTGCCCATAAAGAAACTGAATTGAGTTAAATGTGCGATAAATTGCTTTTTGCATTTATCATGGTCCACAAGCTGGAGCCGAGCCAGAGCCACAGCCCGAGCCGACCCTGAGCCAGGGCTGGGCCTAAGGCCGGGCAGAAGATGCTGCCAGGCCAACGACTGTGGCGAATATTGAACAAGATTTTTAATTAGCCGCCAAAAAAAAAAACTAAAGAAGAGTAAAGCAACCAAAGAAAAGTAAAAGAAATGAAACAAAGTACGACTCTTTGCGGAATTTATTGCTGCTGCAGATCCTGGCTAAGGATCGCGCTGATGTAGGGCAAATAGCTGGAGACGCGCGTGTAGACATCTGGCTTGCCCTGGGCACAGGTGGAGCTGCCATATGACACAATGCCCACCAGCTGCTGATGCCTGCTGCCGCCGTCGCTGGCCAAGATCAGCGGACCACCCGAGTCACCCTGCAAGTGCCAAAAGGCAGCGGACGATGCGGATTAGCTGGGCAAGTCGAAGTGGAACGAGTCAGTTACTCACCATGCAGGCGCCCCGTCCCGGCGCGGACAGCGCGCAAATCTCGTTGGGCGTGACGCGAAAGCCTCGCTTCGCGCATTCCTCATTCGAGATGGTCTGATAGTCGAGCACCTGCAGGCGATCGGGCAGCTGAGCGCCCGTGCTGCTGGGCGTCGTTGAGCCCCAGCCGGTGAGCCGGACGGGTATGCGGCGGCCAATACGCTCGCTGCCACCCAAATGTATTGTGGATATCTCGGCGCGCTCCAGCTGAAACGGCGGACTGACCCGCAGCAGGGCAATGTCGTAGATGATGCGTGGACTCATTGTGTACTGGGGATGCACGTGCTTGGCCACGATCTTGTGCCGCTGGCCGGCCTGCCTCCAGTTGAGCACGCCAGCGAGCACACTGAAGCTCTGCACCTCCAGCTTGTCCACGCAGTGGGCGGCGGTGAGGACGTGCTGCTCGCTGACTATGGAGCCGCTGCAGAAGTGGCGCCAGCCACCGCGGCGCCGCATCTGCATGGAGACCTGATAGGGCACCGACTGATTCATCAGCTGCCCGCCATTGATGCGAAAGATGTCCTGCTCCTGCCCCTGTTCGCCCGCCTCGGCTGCAGCAGTCTTGAGCAGAGCCAGGCAGAGATACAGAGCTAGCTGTAAATATTTTGCTTTTGGCATTTTGTCAGCAGACACTTTCCGGATATCTGACAATCCATAGAGTCTTATCTTTTATACTAAATGAATCGCTAAATGGATGCGCTGCCTGCAACTGAAGCTCAATCTCCATAAATTTGCCCAAGATAAGACGAACTTAAACAAATGCTATGCTGATATAGATAAATGTAGCACATGGCGAAAGTATACGATAATAACTCAGCTCAGGGTTGCAGTCTGAGGAATATCAGATCAAATATTATTGCACTTTAGCCAATGAAGGTCAAGTTGATCGCAATGAGGTCAAGTTGAACATAGACTTGGCAGTCAAGACTCTATAAGAATCGTAGCTGGTATATCAGTTCTCATTAATGCCTTCAATTCATCAAGAGCTCATTCCAGAAGTAAGAACTTATCCATTGCAATCGAGCAACTTTCCCAACTCTAAACACGTTCCGTTGCGCCTAATCATATTTCATAATCAACTTTTCTCTTGCCCAAAAAAAGAGAAGCAAAATAAATGAAATGGCGCTTACAATTATGAAAATCTTTGCAGACGCGTGAGAAGGTCAAAAGTTTTCCAAACGCAGTGAATGTGGCTAAAGAAAAAAAAATGACTGGAGCTGGAGCTGGGAATGGCGATTGGAAACAGGAGACTGGAAGCGGCGGCAGTCACACAGAGACCGCGACCGAGACCCCAAATAGGAGCTCGCGTTGGGGCTACTGCACAGCTGCAGTTGAAATTGAGATGCAGTTGCAGCTAACACATACACACACACACAGAGACTCACACACACACAGACTCACACATGTGCCACGTTTGTGAACTTTGCTCGCTTAACCTCTTGTGGTTCCTGTTGCAGTTGCAATTGCAGCTGAATTTCGGCTCGCAGCGACTCATTTCTACCTGTGGCAATTTGAGCACCTGGCTCCACACACACACACGCACATACACACATGTGTGTGCGCCGCATCTGAGCTCATTTTCCGTTTTCCTTTGGCTAATTTGATTTGTCTCTGCGTAAATTGAAAATGAGCCTCTCAAGGATTTCTTGCACACACCTGCAATCACTTAACTCACTCAGGTGCTCCGTTTCGATATCGAAATCAATTTGAATTATGCAAATTGCGAGCGCAACTTAAACTTAAACTTAAACTTAGGGCTGCCAATCATAAAGAAAGTCATATAGATATATGCAGTGAGTGAGAATATTGTTGAGCACCATACATATATTCTATATAACACCAAAGCAATTTAGTTCATATAATTATAATCATAATCAAATCTGTAGTAAAATTGTGCTCCAAATAAATGTATTTATTAATAAACATCTTATCAATGGCACGAGGACTGGGTCTAAAGCTAAGTCCATAAATGTATTGTTGATGCAGCAAAAAAAAAAAAAATATATACGTATATATATATTTAATTTAACATTGCCAGAAATAAAATAAATATGCTTGGACTTTAGTTCAAGGAGATAGACTACATGGAAATATATTTTGAAATTCGGTATTTATGTAGTATATGTGGTTTGTAGATAAAGATAGAGATACACATAAATAGCTCTGAGTAATAAATATGAAGTAGGCGTGCTATGCTTATCTATAAGCATGAATATATATACATGATAGTTATATCTATATAGAAATTGGTAGTCTGGCCAATCAAAGCGGGTGCCTATCTACATCTGTGCGTAGGCGTATCTAAGTAGCTAAACTCACCTAGCAAAAGGTGTACATACATAGAGTATTTAAGCTTAGGTATATGACATAATAATCTGAGAACTTTTATCTTATGCTAGGCGTGTCTCAGACTATGCGTACTTTTCAATAATATAGCAAGTGAGAATACTCATTGGCCATTTAAGATAGAGATTTCTCTGATTTGGTATATGCGCTATATTAGCCTAATCTTGTGTTACAATTAAAGTCCCTTGACGGACATTGGCCAAAACCAATATACTCTTTTCACTTACATGAATGAGCATAATTAGTTAAGCTAATTAGTTAGGCTTTGAAAATTTCAGTTGACTAGATTTCCATTTAGCTAGCACATAAGCCGACGACTCTGCCCTAACTCAATAAGTTCTTCTATTCTCTCACAATTATTTATATTCCCATCGCAATTACCCAAGAAATTAGTCGAAGTGGCCATAGGAAGTGCTCAGCCTTCAGCATTCAGCTGGTGCCTCACATAACCGAATCAGAATTTAAGAAAGCAATTTCAGCTTTGGCCTGGGCCACGTTCCCTTACCTGTTCGCCCGCTCACCTGCTGCTGCAGCTGCAGCAGGAGCTGGAGCTG
This sequence comes from Drosophila mayaguana, assembly GCA_037075325.1. Classification (NCBI taxonomy): domain Eukaryota; kingdom Metazoa; phylum Arthropoda; class Insecta; order Diptera; family Drosophilidae; genus Drosophila; species Drosophila mayaguana. Next base: position 712,626 of record JBAMCG010000038.1, on the reverse strand, counting down.
GGCAAGTGGAGGTGGCGCTGCGGACGAGCATCGTTCACGTGGGTGTGTGAAATAGGGCTCAGAGCTAGGCAGCTAGCAGGAGAAGCTACAGAATGCCAGAGAGCTGCGTGCCGGACATGAGCGTGGACTTTGGCAATGGGTGGTGCAGGGCGGTGCAGGGCGTGGTGTGGGCCGCATTGCACTCAGCATGCGATTTCATTTTGATAATAATGCCAAAGTCAAATAATTATAATGATCATGATTACAATCATCGATGCGAGCAGCGCCTGGCGAGGTCTCTGAGGCTGAGACCTGCGCCTGGCTATGGCTACGTCTATGGCTATGACTGTAGTCTGTGGCTCTTACGCTGTGGCATCATCAACGCAGCAACTTGGCCAAATGACTAAGCAATTTACCGTTTTGTATAGATTTCAAAGCCTTGCACCCATCCACAATGGCAGCAACTGCGCCCCAACTCCGCCCGCTCCTGCCCGCTCTAGCTCTGCCTCTGACCATGGCCCTGGCCACAGACCGCGCGCATCTCCAATGAAATTTCAGGTCAATTGTGTTCTGCGGCAGCGACTGCAACTGCGACCGCGTCTGCGTCTGCGTCTGTATCTGAGCTGAGCTGAGCCGAGCTGAGCGATGCCTCAGTGCCCGCCTGCAACTATGCGAGGCGAGGGCCGCGCCGAGTCAACCGCAGACTCAAACTGAAACTCAGACGCAGACGCAGCTCTTGCCAATTTCTATTTTCGTGCAGAGTTCTAGCCAGTGTAGTCTTTCTTTTTTAATATTTTTTTATTTGGGTGTGTGAACTGTGCAGCTGAATACCCTAGCTTGAGAATAATTGTACAAATTTGCAATGCAGCTTGCTAAATTATAAAGTATTATATTTTTAAATAAAAGTTTATATTTATATATATTTTCATTATTTTTTTAATAATTTTTATATAATTTTTTCTGCTAATAGTTTATATACAGAATATAAAATTATAAAATACATAATCAAAAATATTCACACATTCGACTGGCATAATTCAATAGATTAAAATTAATATAAAATTTAAACCAACTTTAATTAGAGCACTGGCAATTGGGGTCTTCGGCTTGCATATAGTAATATAGCTAAATAAATATAGTAATATAGCTAAATAAATAAGTCAAGTGATTTGTGTTTGCGCTCTAGTAAATTATGAGCATATAATATTCCAGTATTTTATTGAATATTATTATTTGAACAAATGCAGAATTTCACTCTTCATATTGTCTGCAGCTTCTGAATGGAAATCGAGTCAGTTTAATAAATAGTAAAATTAATAAATTAGTATATTATTTCTTAGGACAAGAGGTGCTAAACAGATCATTAACTAACCTAACAATGTTTTACCACATCAAAGAAATAATACTAATATGAATAAAAAATTAAAAATAAGGAAGTGCTATCATATGTGCTCTCAATATTATTTTAGCTATATCAGCTGAGAGCTAGGAGGAGGAGGAGAGTTTTAGAGGCATTTGCGTTAATTTTCCTATAGAGCCGACTTGATTTGGAGAAGCCTTAAGGTCGATTCGGCTGCATAGCAGTAAGGGTATTTCTGCTGCGATTAAGTCTCTCTCTCGTTTTTTATTTTCTCTACCCCCCTGTGCTGCGCCCATGGGCTGCAGCGCGTAGGCGCTTTCCACAGATTAATTGAAGTCATAAGCAATTGTAAACTTATCGCTTTGGTCTCTGGACGCAGCCAGACGTCGGTTGTGGGGGGCATTCGGATAACTTATTTCGCATCTCTTAGCTATTTTTCAGTTGCTTCTTCTTCTGAGACTTTTGTTGCGGTTTTGTCGATTTATCGATTTGCAGGCAGAAGCAAACCGCATTGACAGTTAGTTTCTTCTTCTTCATCTGCCGTTGTTGCTGTTGTTGTTGTTGTTGTTGGATTTGGTGTTGGCGTTGCTTAATTTGTTGCTATATTTGATTGTGGCACACTTTGCGCAATTATTTGATTGCGTTTCCATTAAGTACCGATGCAGTTCAAGAGTTCAACAATCAGTAGCCAATAGCAGCTCATTTATTGTATTCGAGGTTAAATTCCATTTGCACTCACCCCACTCAATGGAATGGCTCGATTCGCACTAATAGCTGATGCCCACTGCAAACTAATCAAACGGCCACAAAACAGAAACTCTCTAATTGAGTTCTTATTGACTTGAACAAGTTTCTTGTGCTCTTCGATCTCTGTGAGCTACAACTGATCGTAGGAGTGTGAAAAGTAAATGCAGAACTACATCCTCAGTTTTAGTTTATAATATATTCAATTGTTTATTCACTTACTATACATTGTTCATTATATATTTCTCGTGTGCTCAGTTCAAGATTTCTCTTCTTTTCTTTTCTCTTGAATCAAGTCTAATATATGCAGGCTATTCAATTCTCCATCATTTATCAGTTAATAGATCTCTTCTTTTCTTTAGTATTTGTTTATTATATTCATCATAATATTTTTCAGTATTTCTGTGTAATTCATTGGACTTTCACTTCCACCTTAGTAAACGTATTACACTCCTCGGTAATTCTCTTGAACTTATATAAATAATATATTTATTTATATACATGTGTTATTCATTTGCGATTCTCAATACTTTCTGATGTGAAGATAAATTAGTAATCCTGAAATTTTTACTCACAACTCACTTCCTCACTGTAATACGCATCGCTCTTCTATGCAATTCTCATTAGTTATACTTTCATTTCGCCTCATCCGACAACTCTTTAATTTCTTTGATAATTATTTCTGTTTTTTTATAAACCAAGATATAAAATACAAACTTGTGCCATTATTAGACATATACACACACATACACATACATATATATTAGAATTAATGAGAAACGTGAAGAGGTGGAAATTCCGCTCCGCCAGAAGACAGTTGCAATTAATTTTCAATTAAAGCCGCATCCACATTTTAATTGTTTGTCTCCTCACGACAAGAGCAACTGGAATGAATAAACAAACATATGTTCCGTGGGAATTGCCATTCATATTTGCACGTCAGTTAGGCGAATCCGTCCCAAGGCACCAAAAATTCTAAATTCTCCCCTTTGGAGTGTAAAGCGACGCAGATTTAGATTACGGCACGGGTGGCAACTTGGCTTTGTGGCACGTTTAGTTGGCATACACACACACATACGTAGCACACTCACTCACACTCACCTCCTGTTGGGCGGCTTTCAGCAGGAATTTGAATTCGCGTCTTTTCATTTATGCTCGCAAGCGTAAGCAAACTTTCAAGACGGCAATAAAACTCGCTCTCAAATGCCATCAAGTTTCCGGAACCACTAAATTCACGTGGCGTCTTCTGCGGAGTGCTTGTACGTGTGGGTGTGTGTGTGTGGATGGGTGTGTGTGTGTGTGTGTGTGGTCTTCAGGCAGCTGCTGCCTTCAGCCTGTCACATTTCCATTAGCATTTGCCGTTTAACTCATCAGCCCAGCATGCGTGTGTGTGTGTGTGTGGGTGTGTGCGTGTGTGTGTGTGTGGGTGTGTGTGTGTATCAAGTGTATCATCTTGCTGCGCCTGCTTAACACATTTATTGCCCATATTTTGACATCCGGCTTTTATCCTTTCGCTCCTTTACGCGCCTGCACTCCCAACTTTCCCCTTTCCCCTTTTCTTCTACTCCCCTCACCACCCCTCTCCTCTCTCCCTCTCTCCCTCTCCATCTTCGAGCCATAATTGTTGCCTCTGGCAACAGGCGCCAGCCAAGCATATGCATATATCCCACATTTTACCATTCATAACGTGGCAAAAGTTTATTATTTTCATTGTTGTTGTTGCTGTTGTTGTTGTTGCTACTGCGGCTGTTATTGTTATTATCCTGCTTACATATGTCCTGCGTTTTAATTATTCAGGCATTTGGCGAGCGCGCCAAGCGAGCGTTAAGAAACGTTTAAAAAGTTTTTGCGCCTACAATAGAGAAATATATATACATAGATATATGCAGAGTGCGAGTGAGAGAGAGAGAGAGAGAGAGAGAGAGAGGGAGAGAGAGAGAGAAAGAGAGGGAGAGAGCAGTTATAATAGTAGTTAAAGCTTATATGGATAAAGATATATGTATATTCCATAGCAAAACTAGAAAAACTCTTCCAACTGCAGCTCTTCTTTGCAATTCTCATAAATATAATGCTATGAATAAGATGGAAAAAATAATTTTAGAATTTTCATTATAGTATATGTATATTTTTTATTATGTAGGAGTATATGAGTTGCATTTATATATCTATATTTGATTATATATATGGTTATATATTGATTTCTTATCTAATATTATTTAAAAAATTGTTATTTAAAAACAATATCTCAGTGATATATTAAGTTATGCTATGGTTTGTAAATAAATCAGAGTCTTTCAGTCCTCAGTCTGGCAGTCCGTTGTAATCTTTGGCGTAATTGATCGAATGTCTTTGATGATATCGACAATCATTAGCAGCCTTTGATAAATTGATTCTCTGTGGCAAATTTGACAAATTTGCTAATCAAACAGAATGCCAGCAGAGGAGACAAAGAGAGAGAGAGAGAGAGAGAGAGAGCAGGAGAGAGAAGGCGACAGAATGTGGAACATCTTTTAGCTTGAGCAGAGCAGAGTTGAGCTGCGCTGAGCTGAGCGGAGCTGAAAGGTGTTTTTAATTACTCGAAGTAGTTGACAGGAGGAACAATTAAAGGCCGACGACAGCGCCTTGGCTCCGGGTTGACATTTAACCAAACGGAAAAGTGCAAATATTGTCAGTTAGTCCCGGGCAGGAGTGAATGAATGAATGCCTCTGGTAGCAAGGGCAATGGGTAACGGGCAACGGGCAACGGGTGAGGGAAAATGGAAAATGGAATGGAAAACCCACACAGCAACATCATTAGTGCCCCTCATATCCCTCCCTCCCACGGCCAGGCATCAGGGGATGCTCGACTTTGTCTTGAGAGTTGAGAAAACTGACAGTAAACAGCGAATGCTGCAGCAGGAGCAGCAGCATCAGCAGGATTCCTCTCCCTCTCTCCCTGTCGTTTAGCTGTGTGGAGATTTTCTAAAACTAAAATAATTTGCTAATATTTGCACAGCCAGAAAGCTGAGACGCCGCCGCGTTGCCAACATCATTAATTATTTCAGGCACAAACGCAAGGCGAGGTGAAGCGAGGTGAGGCGAGATTTCAGTCCCAGCTTCGAGCTGGCGCTGGAGTTGCTTGAATACCGGTCGAATGCCTCTCTGAAAGGTTGTTAATTAATAGAAAACTCGCAATGGAATTTCACAATTTTTCCATTCACAATTTAACACTCTGCAGGACACCAAATCCAAATTTATCTATGCATCGGAAGGAATATTTATGATAAAGAAAGGAAGCGCTTATTTTGGTATTTAACAGTTATTTTAGACATTCGCTATGATTAATCAAATATACAATTATGCAATATATCTAATTTCAGTTCAGTATTTTCATATTTTTGATTTCCTATAAAACTGCGCGCTTTCTATTTCCTATAAAACATAAACTACAGAACGCTGTTGATTAACATTTGCCATTGCTGTTAATTTAGCCAATTGGTAAACGACTCACTGTTAAGTCCAAATAAGAATTTTTAACGAAACTCAAACGATGCAATGTTGCTCACTCACTCATTCACTCACTCGCACACTCACTCGCTCGCACACACGCTCTCCTGCTCACGCGGAGCGCCGCCCCTTTTGCTTGAGTGCTTTGGCTGTGTGTACGTGCGTGTGACTGAGAGCGCGTGCAGAGCAGTGCAGTGGCTGACGCTCATTTTTTATTTGCTAATCAAATTGTGTGCTACTCTAACCTTCGGACTTGCACTATAAGACCTCGGCTGCTCCAATTGTGTGGCGCCTCGTTGGGTGTGCGAGCGAGATGGCCAATTGCAAAGAGAGTGGCAGAGACAGAGGCAGAGGCAGAGCCAGAGCCAGAAGCCAAGACCGAGCAGAGGCAGAGGCAGAGGCAAAAGAGATGAGAACATTTCCAGTTGGAGGCGAACAGGCGACAGCCAAGTGGAGCACACACGCAGCATTTGCCAGCGTCTAACGGTTTCTAGTCGCATCTTTGTTTTTGTGGCATATGCTTATCAGTCCGCGCCGCTTATCACGTTGAGCAATGATTTCTCGTGTGCTTCTCTGTCGCCGGGCTACTGCTTATTTATTCTTCAAAGTAGCCATAAAATATTGAGATTTTTACAGTCAAAAAACGAACTGTTTATCAGCAACAGCAAAAATCTATAAAGATTAAACATCTACCAAAAATATAAAAAATAAATATAAAAAAAAAATGATTCCGAATTTGTAGACTTTGTGACATAAGCTGGCAACAGATAATTCCGCATTCAATGAAATCATTTTGCTTTATTTAGCTGCCCTCTCGAGGGGCTGCCGCAGAGGTTCACATACAGTTATAATTAATAACTTGTTGTGCCAATACACAAGCGCCGTTTACCCCTTGAACCGCTTTGAACCTTCTCTCCCCTCAACAAATAGCCCCTTCCGACCCTTGCCTCAAAGATGCTGCAACTCATTCATCACAAAAAAGATTTCCTTTTTGGGTTGAAAAGACGAGAAAAAATTAATTTTCGTTAAAGAGTTCATAAAGAGAAAGGGATGAGTGACGAGACCCTCTATAGCCTTTAGGGTGCAGATCTCGAGAGATCAAAGATGCTGGTCCATTCGGCCAATACGTGTCTGGGGTTAAGAACCAGAAGTGTGCTCACTTTTTTGCCTCAAATCCTGAACTTTCTTTATTAATTGCTGTTGTCAGGGGCGATTCGGGTTCAGAGGTGCCAACGGGTTTGGTCCAGTTAAGATTGGAAACAGCAGCCAGAGTCACCAAATGATGGACAGTTGACCGTTGCAAACGGACATTTCCTGAGAAAACGAAACAGCTAACATCAAAAAACATGTTTTCCTTGACACTTTGTAAAGCTGAACTTTAAATATGAAATGTAATTTCAGCAGGGGCTAATCCGATATATGGTATAAAGTCTATATCTTGGAAGGAGAATAATATTTATATATTGGCTAAGAGAGAATTTCATGATTAATTGATTATTGACATATATTGAAAAAAGTAAATAAGACTTTATGAAATCAAATTTTGTATATTCTCCTAATCTGTTTCAGCAGGAGCTCTGCAAAATGTTGACTTGTAAACTCCTTCTATTTGTATAAAACATTAAATAAACTTAAATTTGTATAAGCAATTTCCAAACTCTACTTTTTGTTTGCATGGCAAATGTAACAACAACAATTTTCACCTCCACACCCAAAAAAAAAAAAAAAGGAAAAAGAAAAGGAAATTCATTTCAACACATAAAAATCGAATTAGTCACAGCAACAGATAAAAATGATAATTAATGATCTTTCAGCCAAAAACCAAAAATTTGTGTAAATGCGTTGAGTTTCGCGCACTTTTCCAACGCAGCTACGCCTACCCTGCGGGAAAACTGGGAAATGCTGAGCAAAAATGTTGGAAAATCGAAAAAAGGCAACTATAAAATGCGAAATCCAAATTATTTGCAGCGAAAAATGCATTGAAAATGGGCAGAAATAATGTCAAGCGTAACAAGGGAAAAGCGGAAAAACGGCAAAGCATGCGGCAGAGGGGGAGAGGGGGAGCGGACAGCGGCATATCAAGATCGTGCCTGAACTAGGGCAATTTTTTTTTTCTTTTTTTTTTTTTTTTGCATATGCAATGGCATAGAAAATTGTTGCACCCCAACGAGATCGCTGTGCGTGCGCGTGTGTGTGTGTGTGTGTGTGGCTGTTGCTGACCTTTGACCCAGTTTCTTAGGCTTTGCCAATATTTGTGCGTCTTTGGCTTTTGCATATGCAGCAGCAGCAGCAGCCGTCGCCCTTTGAATATTTCATCTCATTTCCCAAACTCATTTGCTTTCTTTCAGTGAAGGTTCGTGAATATGGAAAACTCTGTGAGTTGGGTATGGAAATGTGCAAAGAAAAGCCGCGTGTCGTCGGGCAGCGCCCAGTTTCTTCTTCTTCTTTCTGCCTACTTTGCACACTTCAGAAAATGCTTTGTCTGCGTTTTACCTTATTGTTATTATTTTTTTGCACCTTTGTTGAGTTGACTTTATTATTTTTGTTTACGCATAATGCATAAATATTTATTGACAGCTCGAGGCATACGCGTATAAGAGCAATACGTATCTGGACAATGGATCTGGAACAGATTTTCGCGCATTTCTTTCATTACTTCGGAGGAATAATGAAAATCCATTTCGCGCCTAAAACGAGGTTTTCTTGGGCAAAAAACAAAGAAAATGCGATAAGTGAAGCATAAAAAATGTTAAGCTTAAGATCAGCATGAGATTGGATATTCGAAAGCACCTATAGAAATATTTTACTATATGTATTTATTTATTTCTATTTCAATTTATATAAATTAAAAATTTAAAAACATTTTTATATTAAAAATAAATGCTACAGAAAATGGACATGATTAAAATTTTAATCATATATCATATATCTGCAATTTAAATTTGGATAATATACAGATTTTATGAAAATCGATATATGATAAGTTAACTCTACAAATTTTATTCGTAAAGTTTAACAAGAGACAAGTAAGTAAAGAACTTTTAGTTAACCCCATGAAGATGAATAGTTAGATAGATAGATAGATATTATATTAATTTATCAAATCTGACTTATTCTCATTCTCAGCAAAGTCGTTTTTGTACAATAATTCCCTATACAACTCATTTTACCTTAATAAAATGCCCTGTAAACGCAGCATTAACTATTTCTCATTCACTCAAGAGCTCCTCTCCTAACGGACTACATTTCCAGCCTCGTCTTATGATAGCTGTTTGGCAAAGTCCCATGGAATAGCTCACATATACATCTAATTAAGTGACCTTCTAGCATCATTGCTATAGTAAAAATCGCTTTATAGCACCTATATATATATATATATATGATGCATAGAGCAGAGCTCCATATTCCGCATAGCTGACAGCCGAAATATCAATTCAATCGAAGGTGCCAAATGTCTTTTGTCAGCCCCTTTTGACACGCCTCATAAAAAGGAGCACAATCGCCACCACCGACGCCTGGGACAAGGGCTGAAGGACTCGTCCCCCTTCCAGCTCTATCGATATTTGGTGCTAATTGAATTAGGCAAGTATCGGGATGTGTGAAGTAGTGGTCGAGGCATCAGGACATCTGCCTCGAATTTGATTGCGCAATCAAAGCCTCATATGGTGGATGTCTCGTAAGATATGTGCGCGGCGATACGATTGTCATGCTTATACGATTGCCTTGTGGACTGTCACGCATAATAAGCCTCGACGGCCAAAGGCAGTTGCGATTTCATTTTTATGACTTTCTAATGAAAAATCAGAACTGAAAATCTTCGAGCTTCGCGACGGCAGCTGGACAAATAGGACGACCAACCCTTCGACCAAAGACAACAATAACGGTCCGCCATTGACCTCAGCTGACCTCGGGCATTACTTGCATTTGCATAGACCGTTAAAGCTATGGACAATTGAATATATTCCTGAAATATATTTCGTTGCATGATTTTCTACAAATTTTTCTTGTTTTCATGACTTTGGGATAAAACTTGAATTGTTTTTGGGTAAAAAATGTGAAAATTTTTAATGAATTTTCGCTGAATGGTGAGAAAGGAAAACTTCCCAAAAACAAAAGTAGGGGAAGCCTATTGAACCATAAGATTGAAATGTATACCTCAATTCTCGCCTTAACGCAGATCCTAAGTTTCTCTGCTCATAATTCCTTGATTGACATTTCGCTGGCATCTCCATCAAATTGCATTTATTTACGGAGTTCTTTATATTTTTCTGCGTTTTTTAATTGTATTTGACATAGTTGCCAAACAAGATCTTTATTTCTGCTCGGGTCTCGTTCAGGGGTCGCAGCATCTCGAGTCTTGCTTCAGTTTGACTGCCTAAAGCCGACAGCTGCCCTTTGCTGCTTGCAAACCTAAGTTGGCATTGAGCTTCTAACTGACATTTGACCAATGGTCAGATGGGTTGGCAAAGGGTTGCCCTCGATGGATGCTGCAAGTAAAGTTCAGAATTAATGAGGCTACAATCGGAGAAAGTAACGGAAAGTATGTCAATTCTATTTTCTTTAGGGGTTTCTCTGATACTGCTTTGAGAGTGAAAATGATAAAGGAAGCTCAACAACATTTCACTCAGATTCAGATAATAACTAGGAAGTAAGCTCCAGCTCTCTCTCCTTGTTGCGATTGCCTTGGTTAGAGTAGATGAATTGAAAGTCCAGCTCTCTTTTATTGAAAAGACATTTGCGCTGTGGTTAAAGTCGATAGAAAGTTATTCGTAATTGACATTACAATTCTTTACTATTAAACACATAAGTATATCTCTCAATATTTTTAATCTCCTGAATTAAAAATAAAACTGTCAATTAAATGGGAAATTTTTTGAACTACTCCAAATTATCAACAATAAAAAACTTCAGCTAATCAAAACATCTAATAAAGTATCATATGGCTCAAACCCCTTCGGGTTCGACATGGATTCCTTTCTTTTCTTTTTTTTTTTTTTTTTTTGACTGCACAAATTGCTTGATAAAAATACAATTGTGGCTAGAGAACAATAACAGATAACAGAGCGCAAAATAATAACTGAAATGGGTTTACTAATGTTTTGCGGTTTTCGATTTCAAAAGGATGCTGGCAAAAGGATCACGAAATTGATACATCGCGAGAGAAAAAGGGGTGGCAGTTGCTACCTCAAGGATGTCGAGTTGCGTTGCGCCTGGGCCGAGGTAGGTCCGTCTCACGTATCGCGTTACATTGGAGATTGCAGATCTCTAACCCGTCGAGGCAGGGCTCGTGCCTGCAGGGCGAGAGGCATTATCTAATTACCGCATTAGTTGGCCGAGACCAGCTGCCACGTGGGTGTTGGCCAAGTTACGGCATACCAAATAGTTGGCAAGCCCTTGGGCGCATGCTTTTGATGTCTTTGTCAGCAGGAGTAGCATAAGCAGCAGCAGCAGGAGTAGCAGCAGTTGGCAGAGTCACCGGAAGCCAGGACAATGGTCAATAGGCAACACCTACTGGGCCAGCATTGACTTGATTTACGTGCTGACGAAAGGACTGCGAAGAGCGACCTGCGACACAACACACAACACACAGCCACGCCCACACACACACGCGCACACAATCCCAGCGTGTGCTGCGCGCTGCTGCTGTGCCTGTTAGCAAAAATAACTGGCCATATTTATGAGGCATTTTAGCCTTTTATGCCTGCATATTTCCTTTGCCATTTGGGCATCTATTACCACAAATTTCTTTAGCTCGGACAACTATGTTAGTTGTAGTGGCCCACAATTGTTTTAGGCCTTGTTTTTGTGGCACACGAACTTCCTTCCGTAAGCAATTTCATGCTCATTTTGTGGGCGTTCAAATTGGTTGATTGTCCTCGAGGCCAGATGCTAGACCCACAATACAAAAAAAGAATAAGGAAGAAACAACAAAAACTGTCCTCTGGCCATTCGAGCCAGTCTAAGGCGTGGATATCTTTATGCTCAGGTGATTAACGCTGTGGCTTCTGTTTGATATCTATCTCTGCTCCTTCTGCAAGCAGGCGGCACAATCTCCCTTGCTAGCAGAAATAACGGCGACAGCATTCTATTAATTTTAATATGGACAAGTCTGAGGCAAAAAGAGACTATTTACTATGACTTTGCTAGGTTTATATATATTTATCATATTGAGATACTAGAATATTATATGCTGATAAATATTTATTTTATTGATCAAAGACATTTAATAATATATTTTTATTTTATATTTTAATTTATATTAAAAAACAATTTTCTGCATTTTTATTATAATTAATAATATTTTAATTGGCATTTGTATTAAAATTAATATTTTACTTTAATTGAACGTAAATATATGTTAAGAAAATTATTTTTTATATAGTATAAATATAATTATTATATACTAAAATTATTTATAAGAGGCATATTTATTTTTAATAATTTAGACTGAATTATTAAAAGATTTTTTAGTATATATATTTGTTCTTTACATTTTTTTATGAATCTGAATTTAAATATATTTAAAAAGTATGTATATAATATAAATCTATCCTAAATAGAGAGATAAATGAAATTGCATTGAAAGTCTCGTTTGGTCAAACACTTTGTACAACTAATACTATTCAAATTACGAAGTGATCTGCTCCGCTCACCTCTAAAGCCGCTCACTGAACCCTGAACCCGGTGCCCCGAACCCTTTGCTCCCGAGTGTGTCCACATTTCCATCTAATATTTCACAAGAGCTGCGCTCACATGAGGTCGTTCACCGGTCCGAGAGATGCTGCGCGCAGCCACGGGGAGATCAACAAAATGTTTAACCCCTTTTAATTTGGCCAGCCACTTTTTGTTGTGGCCAATAATGTTATATTATTTCAGTTTTTTTTATGAAAAAGTTGCTACACATAAGCAAAAGCCGTTATTAAAGAGAACAACAAACGAAAAAGAAACCGAAATGGAATGAAGTTTCGCAAACAATATATTAAAATGTCAACTAGGCAAATGTCAATATGCGGGGTTGATTCGGCACAACATCAATTATATTATTCGCCGAGTATAATTTGTTCCCCTACTCCGATTTCAGTTTGTGATCTGTGCCGGCTTTCATTTAATTGTCGCCAGCGATTGGCGGGAGGGGCTTGGGTTAAATGCATTTTGATTTTGCAACTGGCAACTGGCAACTGGCAACTGGCAACTGGCAACTGGCAACTGGAAATCGGCAACTGGCTGGGAAGTTCGTGATCCGCGAACTCTTCGGCAATCGGCTTGACATTTACAAGCGGATTGCACTTTTAGTTTTTAATTAGATGAGGCCCTGGCCGGGGTACGACTAGCCGGTTGGGTGGTCTCCCAGCTCTGTGGCTTGGGACTCTGGACTCTGGTGAGGGGCCTGCGGAGGGATCTGCTGATTATCGACGCCAGCGCTTAGATCTCGCCGTCGATTAAGCTGCTTAATGGCATTAACATGATTAAGTAAGTGCTGGGCAGAGAGTGTGTGGACAGGGGGCTAGTCACCCGCTGGCTGCCCTTTGGTTGGCTCCAAAGGGGGGGGGGGGGGGTTTGCACTCCGGACGCGCACTTGCCTTTCATTCATAATTCTCTCTTCGTATATAGAAAACAACTTCTGCGGCAGCTAATTGAACAATTGATCTCTGATCGCGCATTCATAAATGTGAATGTGAATATGAATGTGAATGTTAAGTGAATGCATATGAATGCGAAGTGAATAAACCAGCGACTAGTTGACTAGCTGCTCAGCCTAACTAGTGCTCGAGCTTGCAGTTTAGGGGTTCAATTGTTATTCTTTCGGCTCTCTGGCCGAACTGGTCGGGCTTTATTTTTGGGGTGGTTCGTGTCAAAGGTCAAACTGCACGAAAACTTCCCATGGGTCAGTCTGCTTTTTGGGCATAGAAAACTCGTTTCTGCACCAATTTCAATAACCTTTTTTTGGCATTAAAATTTTAATATGACCTTTGAACTTGGCCAAGGCCCGTTTGAGTATAGGCCAACATAACGTATATTGTACATATGCATATGAGCATTTCGAGAATAAGTTTTTTCGTTTTTGGTGGGAAAGCGTCCAGCAGCAGCTGCTCAAGAAACCACCAGAAATTTATCAGTTATCAGCGGTTTCTAAAGCAAAGTCTGGCGTGTGTAAATTTGTTCAAGTCTATTTGCAGTTAGCGGCAAGATTTTCTTAGCTGAAGTCCCAACTATTTCATGAAAGAGATATGCACTGCGTTACGCAATACACCCAGCCTTTCTCACCAAATTTATTTTTATGAATGAACTCACTTAGAGAACTACAGTGCCCAAAAGAGTAAAGCTCTGCGCCATGAAGGAAGTGAGAGTATGCGTAATGCAGTAAAAGACAAACAATCGACCAAAACAAAGAGAGAACAAACGAGATCTTCGAAGTTTATCAGAATGCAAATATTAGACATCATAATAGAGCAGTGCAGTGCATCTGGGTCGTCGAACGAGACAAAAGTTAAGATGCGCATTGGGCTGCGGGCCAAGCCAAGAGCATGCACAATGTTCTCTCCGTTGATCATTTCGTAAATACCAGAGGTGAAAAATGTTGTGGGAACTATATAGAAAATCTAGCTCGAGCTCTGACTAGCGGAAGTCAGAGATAAGAAGCTGCGGTTCCGTTTAGCAATGAAATGTTTATAAGTGTAATGATGAAATCAGTATAGCTCCGCATTCTTGTAATCATAATGGAATAGAGCTTTTTAAGAAATCAAAAATGTTTGAGAAAAGAGAGCATATAAGTCAATTTACTTGCCCAGCCGACTCTCATTATCTCAGACATTGTCAACTAAGAATTTCAATTATTTCCGCACGTATCCCACATGAGCTCTTGGGCCACTCACACAGTTGTCATTCTGTTGTAATTTACAAATATAAACTGCATAAGTGATTCGTTCGCATTCCTGAATAACATCTGTGTATCACTTAGTGTTTCCATTATCGCTTTTCATGCAAATCGAGTTCCATACGATACGCCTCACATCCGGTCTTCAGTATGCATGGCTATACGATTTCTTAAGCATTACGTTTCTCGAGTCGGTTAATTACTTCCTTGTGAAATGCAAATCGGCAAATCGCAGACATTAGGCATGGGCGATTGACCACTCGGTGGCGACATCAGGTCTTATTTAGTAGGTAGCTCTGCCGCAGCGGAACCAGGTTATTTAACACCTTCGAGGCAACCCTCTCGAATCGAAGTCGCAATGGCTGAAACCCAATCATTCGCTCAGATTGTTTGGCTTTGATTGCCTGGCGGTGTCGAGTTTCGTGCGACAGTTGTGAATGCCCAGCAGGAGCAGGCTGTGCGGTCAATAAACGACCCTTTAGGGGTGGCACTCAATATTTAATAACAATTGATATAAATATTGAAAGTATTATTGAGTCATAATTGACCAAGAGCCAAAGGGTTGCTTTCCGCTCTGAGCTGCGACTATAAATAGATACAGTTAGCTCGTAATCCTTATCTGCGTAGCAGCTTATCTCGAGTTAGATTTAGCTCGGGCTCTTGGAAATTGAGACACTTGTTGCTTGGGGGCAATAAATAAAATTCGTTGAATTGGAAACTGCATCCATATCTGCGCGATAAGCCACAGAAACATCACGCTTATCGACTGTGAACTGGAGCGGCGGGGGAAGCAGAGCGCGTCTGCGGCAGATAACACTCGATCCTATCTCCACTTACAGTTCATTAGAATCATAAATAAGTCAGCAGCGTGGCGTGATAGCAAAGGATTTGTGTGTGTTTTTTATTTGATTGGAAAAGTTCTGTTGAGCTCCCCGCATCCTCATCCTGCCTCTCTGACTGCATCTGCATATATAATAAAATGTCACATATTTCTCACGGAAATGCTCTCCAGCACTCTCCTCTCCTTTTCTTTCTGCTTTTCTCGTACTGTAACAAATTCCAGCGAGTGCAGGGAGTGCACGCCTCCGGGCAGGAATTCCCCCGTTTATAGTTAAGCGCAGTTCGGAATCGATTGGGTCCCCACCATAAATTGTGATCTGCCACGGGCAAATTGTCGTAGATCCTCCAAAGGAATATGATTTTCTTTTTTTAATGCCTGTCCAGATGTTGTCTACCATGTGTCGAAGTTTCTCTACTCATTTAAATACTGTCGTTTGCGGGTTCTCTCTCTCTCTCCCTCTCTCTCTCTCTCTCTCTCTCTCTCTCTGTTCGTTTCTCACACTCGTGTAGCTAATTTGTGATTTCTGGTGTTTTCGGTGTTGGATTTTTGGTTGCGTGTTTGTTTTACGGTTGCTTTGTCAACTATTTTCCGGCTATTGATTTCATAGTTGCTGCTGCTGTTGTTATTGTTGTTGTTGTTGTAGCTGTTGCTTTATTGACACTCGAGTGGATGGATGACATGCAAGTGCCGCATGATCTAATGATTTATTGACATGTTTACCATACCGAGGTTAGAGGGTGTGACGTCAGGTTTACCAAATGGGAAGTGAGCCTAGCTGCACCAATTGAGAGTTGATCGAGTTGAAAAGATTGATAGAACGATCGATCACGTTCTAGTCGAATATTTGCTATATTCCGATATCCTTCACATATTCCATTCTATGCATAGTTCTATCGAATTATCATTTAATTAGATTTAATATTCTGCTTTCAGTTCGAGTTGATCGCGTCGAAAATCTTAAATTTACAAATCGTATTTCATCAACCTCAAGTCTTATGTGTATAATTTATCTTATATAATCTCAGTTACTTTGCTCTCGTCTTAAGTTATCTCCATTCAATACGTTCATTAATATACAAATTCACTCGCCGGCTCCGTCCTGAGTAGACTTCACTTCCTACACCTGCTTTGAGCCACAGCGTAACCTGCCTATGCAAACACATCCTGTGTCCGGGTCGCCAGGAAATCCAACTGCTCCAAAATCACGTAAAATATTTAAATATTTACCTACCACAAGAAGCATACAAAGCAATGCTGACTCAATGAAGAGAAAAGACTGCTGCGCTTGCCTTTCCCAAGGATATTCAACTACAAGAAAGCGAGCGGGAAAAATGCATTTTCCTCCCGGCACCGAGGGGCACCTATGAGAAGTGCGCGGGTGTGCGCAGCCTGCTCTGCAATGAGCGTAATTTGAACACCGCGAGAAAACGCGGCGCGGTACAGAGTTTTCCAATTTGAATTTCTAGCTGGAATTTCCCACACTTTTCTTAAAGACTTTGTGGAGGGGGCAGTGGAATAGAACAACAAAAGGAATTAGTCAGTTTATGCTTAATTAGTATTTTGTCTAGAGCTGCAGCGAAATGTCGCAATTGAATGGAACAACAGGAAGTGCTGCAAATCGTTGCATATGCCAAAGGTTGAGTCGCTGAACCGTGATCAGATTTGCACCTTGTGCTACCTGCTACCTGCAGGCGCTGGGCACATGCTGCGGCTTTGCCTTTTGTGCGCCCTAATTGCAGTCGTAACTGAGAGCCAAACAAATCACGTTAAACAATGGCAGTCAAGTGCTGCTTCTTGGCAGGTAGCTGCCAACAGGATATGCTTCGACTCCTGCACCGCCGCCATCAGTGTTCGGTTTCAGCTGTCCCTTTGAGGGACAAGGAGATGGACATGGACATGGACATGGGCATGGGCATGGACATGGACAGCGGGTGCACTTCTAGCACTCGTTTTGCGGTTTTGAGCACAAGTGTTCCCAGAAACCGAGCTGTATGTAAATATGTCCGTATTGATCGCGTGCCAGGCTCTGCTGCTTGACCATGCTAAAGTTGGGCAAATCACAACTGCTGCAGTTTGAGGAGGCTACTAAATGTTAGTCATGGAGTTTAACTATAATTGACATAGTCCATTTTGAGTATAGTCAATTCAATTTAGTAGGGCTCAACTCAACTCATATCAAAGCACATCATTAGCCATCTATAAATAGTATTTGTTTCGAGTCAGGACAAAATATTTTCCCACAAGCCCACTCGCAGGAGCAGCCTGCAGGCATCCTGCCAGGAAGTGATCTTTTGATCCGGAAACTATAAAATTGCTTTGGCTGCCACAACAAAATCTGTGTGTTGGTGCTGCTGGCACGCAAGCACCACTGAAACGCCATGAAATGAACCACCTGCGTCAGGCAGGCGAGCAGACGAACAAGCATGCAGCTTAGCTCAATTGGAAATAGGGCGAGCGCAATACCTGAAATAGGGGTTTGCTAGGGGCGTAGATAGAGTCGGTCGAGTAGGGAAAATAAAAAGCGCAATTAGTGTTTGCTTTAAAATTAAATTTTAATTGGAGCTGCCGGCTCCTGGGGTGGTTGGTGAGAAAGTTTGAGCGACGCAGCTTCTAAAATTAGACGCCGACTTTTGACAGTTGTCAATTGAAGCATTTTGGAACATTTTGAAACACTTCGTATATATCAATTTCTCACCTCAACTGAATCACTGAGCGCAGCGCTAAGGCTTCGTCGCGGTCCCTCGCCTGCATTCGGGGGCGATCGTATTACCACGCAGCCTAATCCGTTTGTTGACAAAATAAATACGCGGAATTTCGGAAAAGGGTGATCTCGAAATGCAGGCAGCCGCTCATCTCCAACTAGACACCCCTTGTAATTAATTGCCTCCTCAAGCCAACTGAAATTTATGCGCGTCAACAGCGATTAGGCGGCAAATGAAGGGGATAGACACATGCCAACGGAGTACAGCCGGAGACACAGCTCCAGTTCCAGTTTCAGCTGTGGCTCCATCTTCATGTAGATGTCGAAATTATTTATAGAGAGAGAGAGAGAGAGAGAGAGAGAGTTGATCATATAAAGACTGCCTTAAAGATCAGTTAATAGTTTCATTAGGAATATACATTTAATAAAGGGTAAACACTTTATCTTTGACTGGATATTGCGGAGCTTTTTTATATAGCTAATGAACTTAGAATTAACACATATAAAAGAGTAAGTCTAACTTCTATGAATTACACTTAAAGAATTATTCCTTGAGCCGTTCTTCTTAGATGTTGCTATTAACATCCTAATATTCTACTTATTTTTTCTTTGTCTTATATCTCAAGTCAGACAATTCTTAAATAAAAAACAGCCATACGCGCCACAGGATATGAGCATCGAGCGGAGCAATAAAGGAAATTAATGCACTTACTGATAGCCGCCTGGCATATAGGGAATTGCGACTTAGAAAGACGAGCTGCAGCAGAAAATGTGGCCATGTAATTTACGTGACATTTATCGCCCGCTGGCGAATAAAATGCAAACAGGACAGTCGCCAAACGCATTACACGGCTAAGCTGTGAATATCCTTTAAGTAGCACCGAGGCTGGGCAACCACATGGAGCCACTCCCTTAACCCTTTGCCGGCTGCCGGCAAACCCCCGCCCCGACCAGCCGGGCAATTGGTGAAGTTTTCGCAAACATTTTGCACGACAGACAGAGGACGGAGATAAGCTTATGTGAACTATTGCCGGATAGATAAACAAAAGCTGTGCCAACAAACACACACACACACACGCGGGGCATGTATGTCCTGCCATGTGGCAGGGCTGGGGATCGGTCAAACTTGGAGTTTGCGTAAATGATATCCCGTGGCGAAAGGATTTCCTTTATAGGCCGCTGCACACTTTAGCAACACTCAGCACTCAGCACTCAGCTCGCAGCACTCAACACTCGGCTCGTCGCGATTGTCTTTCAGCCACAACCCTTGCCGCATGTCCTGAGACGTCCTGCCCGACGTCTATTTATGTCCTTTTTGCATATTACTTACTCGACTGCTCACAGTGGGACGTTTGCTGCGTTGCGATGTGTGCTCCTGCTGCTGCTGCTGCTCTTGTTGTTGTTGTAGTTGTTGTTGTTGTGCAACTTCCTATTATGCTATTTATCATAATTTTTCAATTTAACACCGTTCCATAGAGACATTGTCCTGCATGTCCTGTGGATAGCTGCCTCAATGTTTACTTGCGCAAACATCCTTTGACAAAGTTTCCTTTCCGCATTGTCCAGTTGCTTTGATGGCTTAGCCTCCACTTTCACAATTTTGCATTCTCATCGATCCATCTTTTGCTGGCTGCCAATGTGTTTGCTCAGCTCCCGTTATCCTTCAGCCCAGCCGCATCTGCATCGCATCGCATCGCATGGCATCGCAGCGCATCACATCCTGGGTTTCAATTCCGCGTTAAGGACTCTGTTATTAATGAGCATTTTGACACTTACGTCTTGACATTTGCACAGCTGCTCGTTTGTCTTAGGACTTGCTTCGGTCATTTCTTGAGCAAATGTTTCCCCAGAATAGTCAACGAGATGCAATAGCAAAAGGTCAACTGACCTCAGCCATTTGAATAAAACTATAATTATGTTTGCATTTTCCTACGGGTCACTCTATTGATCACCGAGCAGAAAGTGCAAATATATATATTTACTATATTTTATTTCCATTGAAAGCCGGTTGAGTTGATGCGAAGTTTCAGTTATGTAGATCATATAATATGAAATGCATCGTATATACTCTGTAAAGGATGTGAGTCATCAGAGGTCATCATGCCAAATGCCCTCAAATTGAATAGAAATATAACAAGCCTTTACTCTATTCTATTAAACTAAATAATATTTATGAAGCCAAATGATCATCCCTACCTTATCATCTGATAACCAATTGACTATAATAATATAATACAGAGACCTAAAATTTTTACAATAAATAAATAATGTTTAAATAATAACTATAATAATATTATATCAGAAACATCAACTGTTATTCCTAACTTATCGCTTTTACATATTTCTTCAGTTAACTTTGACTATGTTGCTTAACAGCCAAGTGTAATCAAATTAATAGAGAAATTCAAATGGGAAAGAAAAACAAATAGACCGCCAGAGCCATAGCCGAGCTAACAGTCCACCCCTTCAAGCCGAGCAGCGCAGCTCTGGCCAGTGTCCAGTGTCCAGTGTCGGGGCAGGCAGCTGCCTCTGCCGGACTTACCCCATATACTGGCTGCAGGAGATCCCTGGGCTGAGCCCAGGCACAATTCCCGTGCGGTATGTGCGTCTTTGTGCGGATTGTTTGCCTTCAATTTGACTACAAACCATAATTTATCTTTTCAGACGTGTTGGCTCGCTGGTCAGCCGATGCGACAATGTGAAAGGAGCCAGCGTCAAGGATTATTGATTATGCAAAGTGCCCGAACCGGACAATGGCGAGAGAAACAAAGGGCTTAAGCAAAGAAAAAGGATGTGTATGTAAAAAATAAAAATAAGAATAAGAACGTACCCAGGACGAAAAACCAAAGGGTTGCAAACTGGACAGCAGAAAATTATGAAATATTCAACCAGGTATATAATAGCCGAAGGAATCCATCTGAAATGAAAAGTATCCCCTTACAGGCGCAGCGCGTGTGTTTATGGCTATTAAAGAGATAATAGTTTCTGACTGACTGATGCAACGGCAACCGTCTTGATGGTCAGTTTCGCTATTTTGGCATGGTTAATTATTATCCTGCGTCCTGGCCGAGTGTGAGAAAGTTGCGCCTAATGATG
The DNA here is from genome assembly GCA_037075325.1 of Drosophila mayaguana. NCBI lineage: Eukaryota > Metazoa > Arthropoda > Insecta > Diptera > Drosophilidae > Drosophila > Drosophila mayaguana. The sequence goes on along the minus strand of JBAMCG010000038.1, from coordinate 691,544 downwards.
CACAGATTCCGTTCGACCGGCCAACGGACATTGCCAACTGGACACAGAGAGGTGAGCGAAAGGCTTCAGCTGTTGATGGATGCTGACGGATTAGGGCCGTAATTAATGATGTGCGCGTCTTGGGTGTGAAATCTTTCACAAATTGACCAGATCAATGGAGAGCAAAAGCTACAAAGGTGCTGACCAAAAGGTTGACAATATGTGAACCTTCATTCCTGCATTCTCTTTCCCAAGCCATCTATCACCTCCTGCTACGCCCCATTTATACTCGATGTAGAATAATAATAATAATAGCCATTCTCTAAAATTATGCATCGGCTGTAAATCAAAATGAAGTACGCTTGTATTTGATCTGAAAATCTACTTAAATTTTGTCTTTATTTTTACAAATATCGAATTATTCATTTATAACTTTTTATTCACTTAATGGATGCATCTTTGAGCTGGCTTGAGAGCAGTTGGCTTTGTTATAGCAATTCATTGCATATACAATTATACATTCATGCGAAGTGCACAGATGATGAGTGTCGAGTGTCCTAAGCATTATCCTTTTACGCCTTTGTCTGGCTAGGCAAGCAGAAAAAAGCGAAAATGAGGCTAAGCTTCGCTCACTACACTACATAAAAAAAGCTTATTTGTTTGACAGTTTTAGTTGTTTCTCTTGACTTAAAATATATATACAATATGTGTGCAAATGAAGTAATTAAAATTTAATAGTTAATAAATTTTATTTATTAAATTTATTTTTATTTCTAAATTTTTAGATTCTTGATTTATAATACTTTTCATTTAATTTATTCAATTTTCTCTTGTAATTTTATTTCTCGTCCTCTATTTTATTTCTTTTTCCCAATGTTTCCAATTGGCTGTTTATTTTCCTTCTTAGCTGCTTTTAGTGTAACGGCTCTCAAACTAATCAAATTTTTGCATATTCAGTAGTTTGTCGACATTTCAAAAGAATCTGTAATACCAAGCCAATTCGACATCATCTAATCGAATCGTAGCCCGTTAGTTTTGGGTCTTGCAATCGCTGCATTTTTTGTTTGGGTCCTTCTGCCGAGTGTCCCAAAACTATTTAGATTTTATGAGTCTTAGTGAAGCGGAAGGAAACGGTAACTCAATCGAAACTCCCGACACGGACAGCTTGCGGTCAAACAAAAGAGAGAAAGAGAGAGATAGAGAGAGATAGAGAGAGATAGAGAGGGAGAGCATGTGTAAAGTAGAGAGCGAGTGGCACATAAAGTACGAAGAATTATTGCCGAAATGGCTTAAGAAAAAGATTTTCAAGATAATGGGCAGCCGGCTAATATCAATATCCTTTGACAAGATCTACGCAATCCTCAAGCTGGGCTCATTAAACGGTATTTTTGTGGCCAGCCCGAGCCCATTGTATCTCAGAGTTTGCATCTTGTTAGCTGTGCATGAGAGTGTGTGTGTGTGTGGGACAGCGAGGGTGCATATTACAGCTTCCTTGGCGACAATTTGCGGTTGGCCAAAGAGAAGAGAAGAGCAGCATTCGCAACATCTATCTATGCCTCATCCATCTATGCCTCAACTGCCGCAGACAAAAAGCAACCTTTGTTTGCATTTTGGGCTCGGAGTTGGGTCTCGTGGGATCGTACGGCTCCTACAGCAGCCGCTCCTGAGCGCCTCAATGTGCCAGCGCGTGCAAAAGGCGAGGGAGGGCAGTTTGGCGGCAGCTAATGTGCATCTAATATGAATATGTGTCTATTGTTCGAGCCACTCAAGATGAGTGGCATTGTTGCGCAGCGTGGGACAGTGGCGAAAACCGCAGTTACACTCAGCGAAAAGGTGCTCTCAAAACTATAGTATGTGCTAATAAATGAAACTGCAGCTGCACAGAGAGAAAATCAATGTTGGGAGAAGGAAGTTTAGTTCTATATTGCAGCTTGTCAATGTAAGAGTATAATATTTAACATGAATTTTAGTTTAATCGAAATGAATTCAACTTGATATTTTATTATTTGTAGAGTAAGTGTTAGTTCATAAATAAGTGCACGTCTAATTTGCCTGATTAACGGGCACAACAATTGCAATTATCAATGGCAAATTCTCGACTTGGCAATCGATTTGCTGCTGTTCATGCTCAACTAAGCAGCTGCTGGACGGCGCTCTTTGGCGTCTTTAATCTCAACCGCGGTTCAGCGTAAACCTAATTGAAATTGTTCACCCTAAAAATTGATGTCACCAAAGATCGGCATATGCTGCATACAGATCAGGACCAAAAGTTCAGCATGGAGCAGCAGCAGCAGCAGCAGCAACGGCAGTAACAGCAGCAGCATCAGCAGCAACGGCATCAGAATCAGCTATAGAGCTTTACTTATAGAACCGAGTTAATCGAGGCATAGCAGGAAAAATAACTCAAAGCAACAACAATCACACTTGCCGTTACTATCTATGCGCCTTATATAAACCATTTGCGATTACTCTGAATAAAGCGCGCTGATAAGACAGACAGTCTGGCATATGCATATGCCTGTATTTACTATGTATTATAGTTTGAGCATTTATACACTTTCTTTGAGTGCCATTTAGCTGCTAATTATGAGCGGAGGCTTTTCGGTTGAACATTTCATTTTCTATGCAATTTTGTTTACATTTGTAGACAAACAATTGACGGGCTGTCATAAACAACAAAATATGCGCAGCTGTCGGTAGGGGCGCGCGGCTGGCTATAGGGGGTGGGGCGTGGCAGCTGGAGAGCACTTTTGATGGAACGGACGCGCACAAGCCGACGCTTAAAAGCAGGTCAATCGACCTCGGTCCAGCGTTCTTTTTAATGGGGCTTATCAGTTGTTCAAAAGAAACAAAATGCTTCTTATCAACAAACTGTCTGCAGCAATAGCAGCAACAACACTTGAGTTGCTGCCAGCAATACATAAGTATATGTATAAATAGAAATATGTATATATATATATATATATATATATATATATATATATATATATATATATATATATATATATGTAGCTGGTATATAGTAAATACTTGTATACAAAATCTCAGATCGCTACATATTCTGGCTCCTTTGCATCACATGAATTATTTTGCTTGTCTGGAAAGTTTATTTATTTTATTTCTTCCATTTGAATGTTCACAAATTGCAATAGGAATATCAAGTGGCAAAGTAAACAAATGTTACTTACAATTTAAAAATATATAAATGTATTTAAATAAAATATAAATAATAATACAATTTTAAACAGTCTTCTTTGCCTTAGTTCATAGAAGAATTCTAAATAGTTAGAAAGTTTGATTTGCCATTAAAAATATTCATAATTTTCATAATCAACTTAAAGTTTTAAAAGCCTTCTTTTGATAGCATTATTATTAAAATTTATTAAATATTAAAATGTACTATCTCAATATATATTTTAGTTAATCATTCGAATACTTAATGAATCACCATGAGTGCGTTAAAAATCAGTATAATGAAATTAGCCCATAATCAAAAGTTCTTAAATGCTTCAATGAGATTTTTTCCACATTTAATTTCTGTTTAATATGTGATTGCAGTGTGCTCTAAGCCGTTGTCGTTGTGGTTGTCGTTTCCGTTGCCATGAGTACTTATTTAATAAGCCGCAGTGACAATGAGCGAATACTAAGCGGACAACCTCCCCTACCCCCTCTCCACAGCCCTGTTGCAACACCTTCCCCCTGCATTGCGTTCCTTGCTGAAAAGTTTAAGCGCTTAGTGCAATTTAGCGAAAATAACACGTAAAATTGCGCGCTTCAACGCCTTTTCAATGGCACTCGAAATTCACACATACATACACACACACACATGCACTCACTCACACACTCACACAACGTGACAAGTGCTCGTCTAATAGGCCAGAGAGATAGTGACAATTGGCAAGCGCTGATGCTACAGAGCGCCCCGTTGAGCGTGGTTCGAGTCGCATTGACTGAAAGGGAAGGGGAACTTGTCTCACACGCCCACAACAGTGGCAACAACCCTCTGGGCGAGTGTTAAAAACCTTATAGACAATGCCAACAATTGCAGATCCTCACAATCGGATTGCTATGCTAATCGTCTCAGTCGGCTGCGCAACACTCAATGAGCATTCAAGAGCTAGTTGAGTGTAAAAAAAACCTCTCAATGACAGCATCCAGGTTCTTCGCTCCTTTGTGCGAGAGGGTTGCGAGATAAAAAACAAACAAAGCGGCAGCCAAGATCTCGTAATCCTTTCAATGTGCCACTTAAGCCGATCAGGCGTGGCGAACAGAAGACGCTAGGAGACCAAAACCCTTGCACCCGATCGAACCCTATGGCCAAGGTCTGGGACCCTGCGCGTGCAACAGCCTCCGCTTCCATGTGGACCATTTAGTGTGTCTGTGTGTGAGTGAGTGTGTGTGTGAGTGAGTGTGCGGTTCGTCGGCTCTTTAACCCATTTATGCCCGAAACAGAGTTAGCTCGACAAATTAGGGCACTCAGCATCCGCATCAGCACCATCGTCGTCATCATCTCCGTGCCTTTTGGGCTATCATTGAAATCGGGTTTGGTTTTGGGCTGTTTTTGTTTGCTTTTTAATGCCCGAGATCAAAATGTTTGCACCGAAGGGTTGATCTTGTTGATCTTGTTGATCTTGTTCAGCGCCTTCTTCCTCTTTGTGTTTGGTCCATATTATCGCTGTGCATTGCTATTCTCCTGGCTTGATTTATATCTGCATTGCCGATCTCGATTCGGGATGCCCGAATGCTCAGGTTCTCCGCTGTTTATTTAGTTTGACTTTTGCACTTTCATCTCTGGGTTTGCTTGTGTTTCTCTTTTTTATTTCCTCAGAGTACACGTGCCATTCGATCTTTGAGGCCGGTCGTTAAATTCTAGTTGAAGTGTGTGTGTGTTTCAGTTGTAAACTCTCTTTGATGGAGTCAATAAATATATCATTTAATTACTTTTTGTTTACAATAATACGAATAATATTTCTATTTACATATATATAAAATAGCATTTATTTTCTAAATATATTTTACGGAATATGTATAGATTATATAAAATATTAATTACTACCTAATAAATTATTCTAAATAAAGCCCCATAAATTCCCTCCTCTACCCATCCCTCACTCTCGCTCGCTCTCTCTCTCTCTCTATATATGTGCCTCTCTTTCTGCATTTCTCCTTCAGCATTGAATTGATCATTTTAAATGTTTTTCCACATATGTTCTTCCCCCCATTCCAAAATATCTACTCAAAGCTCGCTCTATCTCTCACGCCTATTCACATCTCTCTCACCTTTGCAAAGTTCGAAAGCTAGACCGAAATTGCGTTTATGTAATCCCATTCTATTTCGAACATAATGAATCCTTTTTAGCTAATTATACAAAACACAAGCCTAAGCTGTTCTGTAAAGCTTTCGCGGGGAAATCTTTTGATTGATGTTGGCATTGTTTTGGTTTGTCAGGCCGATAAGTTATGCAACGCAATTGCGATTCGAATTACACCTGGTGGGGTTGGCCATACGTACATATATAGGAAAGGGCGCAACAATAGGCGGCTGCCATTTCAATTCTCCATTGCAGAGGCAAACAGATTATTTTCATAAATTAGACTTTATTAATCATTAAGACGCCAGCGTGCGGCATGAGCCAGGAGGCAGGAGGCAAGACGCAAGAGGCAAGTAGCTGTTGCTGCCCTTCCTTAGACGGGACAGTTGAAGGACAACGAGTTGAGCGCGCATCCCTCTGCGCGAAAGGATATTGTGCAGCGGTCAGCTTACAAACTGGACATTGGTCAGCGCATTGGTCAGTCACGCACGTAATTTTCGCAAGTCCTTTGGGACGCGCTCGGGACACCCAACGGGATCAGAGGTCAGCACCGTACTTTTGAGCATTTCTTCTCACAGTACGAGAACGAGTACGAATTCGAGTTCTGAGCACTCGTCCTGCCAGCAGCAGGAAACTTAAGACGTTTTCACGTTGAATTTTAATGATTTTTATATTCAAATTAGCTCTGCGTGCCCTTCCCAACTGCGCAGTTCTTTACTCTCCTCTCCATTCCCGTTTGGCCGGCTTGCTGCCAGGGGAGTGTCCGAGTCCGAGTCCCAGTTGTCCTCATAGGTCAAGCTGCGCGAATTTTTCCAAAATGGCCACAGTCGCTTGTGCGCCTCACAGTGTAACAACTCCGCCAAAAAAGGGTCAAGGCGTAAAAGGGCAACATTTCGTGTGTCCTGTGCTGGCGCATGTGTTGAGAGTGTTGTTCCTGAAGCCATTTTGTTGAAATCTGACCAACCATTGAGTGCTGAAGTGAGTCAGCCTGGTTTGCAGCTAATGGATGAATGTTCCCGCTAGAAAGTTTTTCGCATTTTCCATTTTCGCACAAGTTGCAATTGTTCGTTCTATGTTGGCAAAACCTTTGACTTTTCTCAGCTAATGTAGCGCAATTAATGCGAGTGCCATACTACTATTACTATTCCGTCTGTGGGCATCCTTCAACGCGCTGCTTAGTGCGCGGCCAACCCAAGTGGCGTGCGAGTTCCGTATAACTAATTATCCGCACAGACATCCGGCGTTTCTGCACTTAAAAAAGTATTCCAAAAACCTATTTAAGTGAACTTTTCGTGGACCTCAAGCGTTGACTCGTGGGGCTCATAAAATTGTTTGTTCATTTATAACTTTATAAGTTTTTTCTAGAGCAGCGACAGTCGAAATGTTTTTTTCATGGCTTTTAATGGCTTTTTAACGGCCTGGGCGACGTGTTTGTTTGCTTTTTAATGGTAACATCTTGACCAGGCCCGCTGACACCTGCAGCTCAATTTGGTGACAACTTTGGGTCACTCTGAGGTGGGTCTTTGTTCCAAAGATCTTGCTAATTTGCTCGCATCTATGAGTGCGACTATCTGACGTTTGCAACTGCGATGCCCTGGCGCTGTTGGCTCTGGCCAAACACAGCTTTTGTTTGTTGCGGCCAGGCGCTTTGAGCTGGACCGCCTTACCTGGAACTATTTACAGGTAGTGCACTTCCGGAACTGCTGCCGGCCGTAAAGAGAAGAAGAGGAAAACACAACGTTTGTTCAACTTTAATGAAGATAAATCTCGTTATGTGTTAGTTTCGCTGGAACAGGAAAGTATCTGTCGGATATGAATTTCTTCATGCGGTTTGTAGTTGTGTTTTGGTTTGAAATTTCACCTTTTGACACCCAACAGTGACTCTCTCTCCATCTCTGCTTCTCTCCACCTCCTCACCTCTCTCCTCGCTCTCTGTCTGTGTCGCCTTCGCGAGTTTCGTTTGACATGTAAATTAATAAACTGCCCGGCCACCGCGTCCTGTGTGCAGGCTAACAGGCGCGTAACAGTCAATTATTTGCATTTGTGTACGGCAGGCAGATCCTGTTTCGGCTGCAGCCAGCATCAGCAGCATCCAGTTTCGGCATCATCATTATTAACACTTTCCACGACTCTGCACAGCACTTGAACTTGGCTCTCAGCTGCTGCTGCTGCTACTCCTGCTGCTGTTGTTGTTGTTTTTGTAATTTCATATAATTACACCATCAAGTTGACTGATGACACGAAATGAATCCTTGTCGCTCCCTTACAACACGATCTGCATAAATTCATAATTTTTCTTTAGCTTCGCGCTGGCCCAAAGCCGAACCCCTTTTTCGGTTTAGCGGGTTCTTCTTAGATCTAGGGATAAAGGTTTGACTTTCATGCACGCTTGAAACATCTTTACTTATGCATTTAAATGATATTATAGACTTCTTGCTCTATGTCTTAAACTCGAATGTCGTATTTATATAACTATAGTATCTGGCTGATATTTTATCAAGTTGAACATTTTTGCTAATACATTCGAAGGCCTAGGACCTAAGGCAAGTCATATATTAATAGAAATAAATATGTAAATTATTTACTAAGTATATAGAGAATATAGAGGGCCTCTTCAAGACTTATTTAAACTCTTAATAATATATTACTTAATATGGTGGCTAATCGAATTTGAAGCTGAGCCAATTTCCAGCCTTACATATGCAGATATATTTACTATATGATGGATATATATCTAATAAATATATTTTTTCTCAAAATGGAGCATCTTTTGCTAAACATGTAACTTTATTAAATTATATAAATTTATTATAAATATATATAAAGTCTAGTCTTAGGTTTTCAGCATCTCTCATTTATGATGATCGCATGTGAGTCTTAAGACATGTTCCTCAAAATGGAAATGGAAATCGTAGAGACTTTTCGCCGCCAAGGTGCAGAGCAATTGTAAGGAGACAAACCATATGGTGTTTGTGCTCTGTGCTAATGCGTTTTGCTGTGCCACCTCTGGCCTGGAGTCGATCTGTCATAAGGCACAATTCGAATGTCAAAATTTCTGACACTTCAATTTCTTGCAAAAAGAGAAAAAAGAAAGAACGAAAATGAAAAAGTAAAAGCAGACGAGCCAAATGTGCGACAAATGAGCAGCGTGCGCGTTTCCTCTGGCAGCAGGAGGATGAGCCAGGACGAGAAGGAGAATGAGAATGAGCTGGAGTGAAGGCTGTGTGTAGGTGCAGCCGTTTCTGGGCAGAAGGACATGCGCCTGTCACTGGCGCGCTGTCATGCGTCAAAAGTAGGCGCAAGCATACACACACACAGACATATGTATGTGTAGAGCCAGGCAGCGGAGCTGAAGTCAAAGCAAATAACATGAAAAGGCAGCACAGGAAAATTAAATTGAAAATTTCAGCGCAGAGCAACCAGGTTGCGCACAGTTGACTCTTTTGATAAACACGCACACACACACACACACACACACACACACACACACACACACACACACACACACACACACACATTTATACTTTCATGAGAAGAAATCATTTTCTGGCAGCCTTTGGCTCATTGCAAAAATGTTGATTACAACTGCCAGTGACAACAACAAACACACACACACACACACACATACACAAATATACACTCAGACAACATCAGCAGCACACGGCGACACATGAGCTCGACATTTCCGCCTTTGAGGCCGCAGCCGCAGCCGTAAAAGGACATGCGCCAAAAAAAAGGAGCAAAGGAAATGAAAAATTTTATAAATCGAGATTTGTAAAACTGACGAATTTATAAATACCCTAACTGGTTAAGCACTAGGCAAGATAAGTAGGAAACTAATCCTAAGCAATATGATAGACAGGGCAACTTAAGCAATAATATCTGACTTAAAACTACCCTAGGGATTACGAAAATGTTGCTTAAATATAGGGCGGAAATATTTACAATAAAGCATCATATAATAATCATATAATGCCTGGAATATATAAATTATAATATACATTTCTAATGATTTACCTAAAAATGGGTTTGTAGCTTAGCTCTATATAAATGTGAATCCTAATTCAGCATTGACTAATATACCCTACAATTCTTAAATATTTTGTGAGAGTATATATAAATATCAGTATCCATAGCTGCAACGGTTTGGCTTTGTGATACTGAAACTGGAACGCGTTGTCAAATAAAACAGCGTCAACCTGGAGCATTGACTTTTCCAAAACAAAATGGCGGCCCGTCGTGCAGGCTTTAAGAGCGGCTGAAAATGTTGTGGAAAAAAGCGCAACTCAGCGCGGACGCTCACCTGTGTCAGACGCAGGACACGGGCGGCACTCAGCGCAGGACACTTCAGGCGACGCGACGCTAAAACAAACAAACTTTTAATATAGTTGAAATAAAAAAGGAGAAATGAAAACTACAAATCACATTTCCTGTGCAGCGTCAACTTCCTGTTGGTACACAAAAATCACCAAGTCACTTTTTCACACGGCGCTGGCGCTGGCGCTGTCTCTGTCTCTGTCTCAGTCTCTGTCTCGGTCTCTGTCTCTGCTGTCATGTGACGAACAACTGAAAAATCAAACGAACCTGCCACAGCTGGCCGCAGCTTTGATGTTGCATGCCACGTCGCAACGTCTATTTTCCGCTGTGTGTCGCTTAATTGTCAGTCAGACAGTTAGTCCGTTCGTCAAGGTAGCCCACAGTCCTGCTTCGGCCAGTCATGCACTCAATCTGTGGTCGGACAGGCATAGTGCACAGGATAACAAGCCAGCAAAGCAAATCAGCCCAGCCAAATGACTCAGGACTTGTCAGCCGGGCCACCCCTCCGCACAGCCGGGGCGGAGTTCGAGTGCTCACACCCTCGCAGCCTCGCAGCCCTGCAGCCCTGCAGCCCTGCAGCCGTAGCAGGAAGTTTGACTTCCTAAGCGGAACTTGCTGCGTTATCCTTCTATGGGAATTTCAAATGTTTAGCTCGGGGGAGGTAAGTGCACAGCGCAGTTTCTCACAAAGGACACACAGCTTACACTTAATACTAGTGCAAGCTAGGGAGCTGGGAAAAGTCTAGAAAAGAGCTCAAATGATAGTTAATTTTCCGTTTTTAAGATTTTATCTAAGATTATTATGTATGTGGTGACTGGTCAACTAGCCAGTTCAAGGACTCGCAGATCAAATCCCTCTTAGCTTGCGATTCATTATATACAATAATAAATTTGTAGAAACTAAAATGGCAGAGTAGTTCATATACGATTCAGAGATATAGTAGCTGAGAGTTTATGAAGATTATTTTGTATCTATATCAATTATGACTTTAACTACTAAGAAAACAAGAATTAAGCGATAATTATTTATTCATCATGAATCGTCTTAAAAATTTCCCATAGAAATACGGCATAAATTCGCACAGTGAAGCTGAAAGTAGAAAGAATTAAAATAAATAAAGAATTCTAATCCTTATGTATGTAAAATAAAAATAAAAATAGGAAAATAAGTAATTGATTATCTCCAATTATTTCTCATATTGACTAAAGCTATAATAATAAATTTAAGCTATATTAGATCCAAATCGAGTGCGCTGTGTGTCTGTAAAACAATTTGCTTGAACAATGGAAATGAAGTTCGGAATATGAATGGCGTGCTTTCGGCCCAGTCCAACACCCAGGGATAGCTAAGGCCACCTCTAGTCACCTTCCCTGAACAAATTTGTCGAATTTGTTTGGCATTAAGTGGAAGCATTCAAAAATACCATTATTATAGCGGAACGCATTCAAGCTATTGCCGCAGCCGAACCGCACCTGCCAATCGAGCTTTGGGCCCGCAGAACGCGCCCAAAATGCTGTAAGCCCCAAATAAATCTAGCATAAAGATGCTTGACATTATTCAAAATACGGAACTACAAGATTCCACAAATGCTTGAGGAGGAGCAGATGACGAGCAAATGATGCGATAATGCCACGCCCAGCCCCTAGGCACTGAGCCGGCCCTCGCCCTTCCACGTTCAGCAAAAAAGGCCATAAAATTTAATGTCGAATGCAAGCGGAGCGAGCGGCACGAGTGGAACAACTGAAGAGGCATTCGAGCCATGGAGCCAAAGACATAAACGACTACATTTTTATCTTAATGTGCTAATAAATTTCCCAGCGACGAAATCTCTGCCAAAAACCAAATAAATTTACTAATACCAAAAATTAACACGCTGAGAACGAGAGGAAGAACAAGAGCGAAACTCCCTCCGAAATGAAATGAAGCGCCAACTTGACTCTCGAGTGTGTGACATGTGTGGCATCAAAGCAATGCAATTAAGACTGACTGGAAGAGAGACGGAGAAAGAGAGAATGAGAGAGAGAGCGCAATATGAGCAGACGTCCAAAAATGATATCTCAAGTGCTTAAGTAGCTAAACGCTCTGACAACTTGGAAAAGTTATGGCCCAGCCTGCAACTGTCGACGGCGCGTGCTTGCAGACAGCATCCACGACCACGCCCACGCCCACGCCCATGCCCATGCCCATGCCCTAAGTATTCTGTCAACAGATCTATGAAGTTCGTCGGCCCACTTGAGTCGCGCCTATTGAGGTGGCGTTCTCTATAGGGCGGCCGTCCACAGGAGCTCCTCGCTAAAAGGGTTCAGGGCTGGTGCCCATAAATATTGATTGATCTCAAGTGTTATTTTTATGAGCTCTATCACCTGAGGTTAGTTGAAAAGTTTCCCTTAGTTCGTGGCAGCAATTCATTGAAATGGTTTTCGAAATTACCCTTTGATATCATTTTTATGGCCAACTGATGGAAGTTCGTAATAAATTTGATATTGCTCTGCAGATAGCAACTATATAAACTGTACTTTACTTTCAGAACATAGCTCGCCTTATACATATATCACTTTCTCTTTCTGCCCTCAATCTGCAGCCGCGCGCCCTTCGTCCAGTTGCACCCCTAAAGTCCCTTCGGCTCTCATATGCATTATTTTGCATGTCTGGCGATTTGGCTGCTCAGGCGTAAAGGTCAAAGATCACCGTTGACAGAGTCGTTGTTTCCAAGGGAAGTTTTCACCCAAAAGATTGTCAGACATTTTTACATTTTGTGCTCGGATTTTCAAATTTTCTTTCTTTGGTCTCAAAAATTATGCTGAGTCGCCTTTGTCCAGCGCCTTAGACGCTGATTAGGCGTGAAGTCGGCATTTGAATACGGATTTTGGGGTTTTCTTTTAGCTGTCAGCTCTGCAATTTATTTTTGGCGGCAAAATGTAGAGCACAAGGACCAGGTGTACGACAAAATATTACCATATAAAAAATCGAGTTAGAAAACACAAATCACAAAATATAAGTTGATTTAAGAAAACCTATTGAACTTTATTAACGATATTACTTAACAAATTTGATACTTTACTTTCATTTCTTGATATAGAATTAGGGCTTTAACAATTAAAGTTAATATGTAATTTATAACAGTTCATACAAATAGATGAAAATAAATGATGAATTACCTTCATTCAACTTAAACTTTTCTGAAGTTGATCAAATATTGTCAATTCTCTTAAGCATTATACACAAATCCTCATAATTCTATTTCTGATTGCTTTACATTATTCTTTATTTTTTTCTTTTCCCGGAAGACATACTCAGGAGGTCAACATGACCTAATTGAGGTTATTGCGACCCCAGCTACTATTCCTTACAGCGCGTTACGCCTTATTATGACGGCGTGCACAAAAAACGGAAAACATTTTGTTACCCCACAAAAAAGTCTATAAAAATCTTAAAAATTTGTAAAAATGTTTTGCATACAAGAAGCCGATCATCAAATATTCGCAAACTAACGAAAACTGACCCTAAACTCACACCAAATGCATTTCTGTTGAGATCTATAAGATCTGTAGCGCAACCACCCATGGAAGGAGTCCAGTTCGGGTCCAGCTGCGCTTGCATAGGAGTTACCTGAGAGGCGCAGCGCCCGAGGCTGGATCGAGTCTATTGTGTAGACGGACCAAGTAGAGCGTTTATGTAGGTCACCGTTGGGCATGTGCGAAAATCTACCCCATAATCCTAATGAAATTTCCAAATTAAAGTTTTTGATCGAACAAAGGCAGCGAAATTCGAAATTCAAATGATTCGCAGTTTGTTTATTTGCGTATCGAAATGTTTGCAATTCGCATTTACCTAAAGGAATATGCATAAATCTTCATTTCAGATGGAACAAAGGCAATGAGAAGAATTTTTCAAAGAATTTTCGGGAAAATTCACACATATAAACTGTAACACAATATCAAGCAAAATGAACTAGTTCAACAAATTTAAACAAGGAATTCTTCAAACTCTTGCCAAGAATTTCACACATATTCCAAATCTAGCAGCATAAGTTCAAGCGTGAACTAGTTCCGCTTGAACGTAATTAATTTGCTTAGTAGCTGACAGTCGGAAATGTCAACTAGTTCAGCTGTAATCAAATAATTGGTGTCATAAAAGTTAGTTAAAGCACATTCGAATGCCTGTCAAACTCGTGACATATCCGAATTAACTCTCGACAGAGCACAAAAAAGGTAATACTTGAACCCATACACATGCATGCAAACAGACCGTGATAGAATATGAAATAGGAACTTCAATTTCTGTGCGCCTTGCGTGATTTCAGGTGCCTTCCATTGTTTTGATGACATGCCAAATGGTTTATGGCTCGATGTCCGCATGACATTTTAGCTGTCAGCGCCCCTTTCAGCGTAACGACAGGTTCGTATTTTCACCTATTGTTCAGGCGTGGCTCTGCGTGGGCTTGGCCGTAGGGCGTGTCGGGCAAGTGGCGCCATCCGCATGGGGAAAATAATCACAAATTTACAGCTCGCCTGTAGCCAAAGCCATAAATAGTTCATATATGATTGTTGTAATAAGTAGTTATATATTTATAGAGTTCAGCGAAGGTTATTAACCACAGATTGACAGAGTAAAAGTGAACAACAATCAGGCCCCTAATGCAGAGTAACTATTATTATATTGTACTTTAATGTTGGTAGAACAAAAACTTCAAAACATTTGAGTAATTGTATAGTTATTTAAAGCTCTATTGAAGCTTCAACTAATTTCACCTTTCGTTCTGCGGCGTAGTTTGTCGCAGCTCTTGAAGAACTTGTCCAAGCAGGTTGGTAGCTCTGTCAGCTTACGCGACGATCGACAAGCGTTCCTTTGGTAGTTTCAACAAGACAGCAACAACAACTCAGACATGGACCAGGGTGCGTGTGCGAGTTGATCTGGCTTATATGTCTGCTCGATCGAGGATCGGCAAAACACATCATCGATCGCTCGCTGGCAATAAGCGAATAAGGCAACTGTTGATAGAGGGGCGGTGTTGAGGGGCAGCACAGACACAGATGTAGATGGAGTTACAGATACAAATGCAGTCGACAGATAAAGATGCGATAAATGGTGCGCAAAAACCAAGCCGCATCGATCTAAATATAAGTAAAGACACAGAGAGAAAGGGAGAGAGAGAAAGAGAGATAGAGATAGAGATAGAGAGAGAGAGAGATAGAATGGCAGACGAGTGCGACGATCATGCGCGAAAATGTGGGACAGAGTGCTGGAGGCACTTGACAGGCTCGAAATGAAGAAATAATTCCATTGAGCTGGCAAGTATGCGGAGAATTTCAAGCGAGACGAAATTAGACAAGCGTCGTGATTTACGGGTACCCTTAAATCACATGACAACGAACACACTCACACACACTAACACACACACAAACACTCATATATTGGAAATCGAAGTGAAAACTCGCCAGAAGAAAATTGCGTTGTCGCAGTCAAAGTCTGCGGCGCACATGTGCAACTGGGTGGAACTTGGAAGCCACAGCGAGTCACAGCCAGACGCTGCTAATGTGCACGATCATGATGATAATATAATGATGATGATCTGCTTTGTTGCTCCGTTGACAATACAATCGATCGATGCTTCCGCTGCGTCGCGCCAACTTTGGCTGATTTATGGCGCGAATTCGATTGTACTACAAGTTTGAAGTTTTATTTGCCCACTCAGAACCCAAAGCCGAGGAACAAAATGCCAAATAAAAATAAAACAATATTAAAGATCAAAGCAGATCAGAGCCAAATTGGAAAGCAAACAACTTTTAAAGCTCTTTTTCTTCTTCTTATAGATGTAGTAATTCAATATGCCTTTGCATGCCGCCTAATCATTGATCATTCTGGGCATTTCCAGCGATAAACATAAATTTGTTTTTACCTCCCCAGCACAACAACTAGCCAGCTTCCGCAATAAAACTCAACTTTGTCTTACACTCATGACATAGCAACAACATTTCACACCTGTTTGATTTCAAGAGGTAGACAATCTATAGCAAATACTCTACACTGTTAATTAGCGATATTTATGAGACCCCAAGCACGTTTGATCAGCACTTTCAATTCTAGTTAACTACAATATTATTGTAAATTAATATATTTCTATTTTAATGAAAAAAATATAACAACTTCATTTATTACATTTACCAACATTTTATTTTGAAAACAATCAATTTATTAATATTATTATTATTATTATTTTTTTTTTTTTTTAATAATATTTGAACTACCCCATGATTTCAGACAAAACTGCCTGCAATTTCCATATGAAATGGCCTTTGTCCCAGATCTGTTTTGCTAGACGATTCTCCACCCAAATTTAAATAAATTGTGCAAACAAAATTTGTATAGAAATTTCCAATCGATTATTATTTATAGCGGCAATTAATGTCTTATTTAAATATATATTTTAAACAGTGTTCGAACCTATTTACATTTTCGAAACTTAATATTCGAAGAACAGGTTAGAGGCTTGGCGTAAACGGAGACAACGCAGCATCAGAATTGGCTTATAATTAATTAAATATCATAATGGAAACTTCTCAGTTATGTACATTAATATACATTAGTATATCAAAATTTCAGTTAATTAAAATTTACAAAATTATCCCCTAAAATAGCCAATTTAAAAAGAGGTCTATATATCAATATATATATATATATATATATATATATATATATATATATATATATATATATATGTCATATATATATAGACATCTATCAGATTAGAATGTATTGGGTATTTTTGATTATTTGCATAATCCGAAAAGAAATCACATATCAATATCAGCCCATTGACTTTGGGCACTGTCTTTAAATCGAAATTGAGCTCAAACTCGTTTTTTTTTTTTTCAAACTCATCTATTTCGTCACAATGCTTGTCGAAACTAAAATCACAAAAAACCGCAAAGATTAAGTGGATTGTTTTGGTTTTTTATTTATATATTTGTATATTTTTGTTGTTGAGCTAAGTAAAAAACAAGTTTGTTTTTGTTTTTATTTTTTTGGTAAACAGTTTGGGGGAATTCTTTGTAGATTGTTCTTGAATTTCATTAATATCGAGGCGATAAACGATAGAAGCGCAGCCTATAAAAGCGTATATCAGCCGCATATCTGGACACAGTTCGATCTTTCAATTTGTCTCAAACACAAGTTAGTCGAGAACAAAAACTTAAAATGCGCGCCGTTATCCTGTTCGCCGTCATTCTGGGAGTCCTGCTATCACTGACCTTTGCCGAGGATCAGGAGCAGGAGCAGCTGCGTCAGAAGCGTCAATTTGGCTTTGGCGGACCCTTCGGAGGCTTTGGCGGTCCTTATGGCGGCTATGGCGGCTTCGGACGCTACGGCGGCTACGGTGGCTTCGGAGGATATGGAGGCTATGGAGGCGGCTTTGGACGCTACGGCTATGGACACCGATATGGCGGCTATGGCGGTTTCGGTGGATTCGGAGGTCCCTTCTACGGTTAAATTTTGCATTGAATAAACGAAGACTGAGCGAAGCTGAAGGTGTTTTTTACTCAAGCTATTGGAGTGCACAAAAATAGAAACTGCTAATTAGATTAGTGAGTTTCGATTTCTTGAAAGTGAAATTCCCCATTTGGCTGGCCAAACTTGACCTCGCCCAGGGCTGCAGTTGACCCGGTTTTGGCTGTGCGTGCCTGTTGCCGCGGTGTCTGCTCCAGAATATGTTTAAAAATAAGTAACAGCAAATCTCCATTTATTTATTAATCTCTGGCTGCAGTCCGTCCCCAGCCGCGCTGCCTGCTAATTAGTTGATTTTTGTCCGCCGTCTGTTTGTTTATGTTTCAGAGCTGTCACAAGTTCTATTTTTTGTGTGTGTTTTTTAAAACCATTTGCAGACACGACAGACCATCATCCAGAGTGCATTTGCGTGTGTGTGTGGGTGCGTGTTGAGGTGTATGCATTGTGTGGTTGTGTGTGAGTGGGAGTCCTCTGTCTTTCTGCAATTATCACGTACGATTGTCATAATTATCATTTGAATTTATATTAGATGACCTTTGGCTCTCAGCTCCGCCTGTCTGTCTCGCTCTCTCTCTCTGTCTCTCCCTCTGACTCTGTCGTTGTATCACCTTTGTTTGTTATTTTTGTGATGCTCTGCCAGCAACTGCGTGTTGTTTTCCCCCAAACAAAATACGTATTTAAATGAATTTGTTTGTTGCTTCAAGTAAACAGCGTGTTCCGCATAAATTACCTTTGAGCTAAACCCTAATGACCTACGCCACATACACATAGACAATTTTCATATGCGCATTCCCTTCATACATATCTATACATTCGATATATATTTGCAAGTCTGATCGATCCAAGCGCAGAGCTTGACAGAGAACCTATGGAGTGAGTAAAGTCTACAAATAGAAGAGAATACACTTATTTCTCAATATCTACTCTCTTGCCTCTTATATATATAAATATAAATATATCAATTGCTTCTGCTCAACATCACCTAAACTTCCCATTCCCAATTGTTCCCTGTGTCGCCAGCCAACGGAACGACAGTCTGGCTCACTCAAATAGAGACAGTTTGGCAATTCAATTTGCAGCATATGCGTAAAGGCCGAGCCAGGCACAAATTATGCCCCTCAATGCATCGAATATCTGCTGATTAGATTAACGACGTATTAATCCCGCTAATAAACAGAAAAATCAACGCAAATAAAAGTCCCGCAATCGGCAATAGCCAAGCCCAAACCCAAGTCGAGTCGCGCATATTAATTTCTGTGGCAATTCGGGCGTTCTGTGTGCTAGATGGTTATCAAGTTGCCCTGTGTGGCATATGGGTGCTTGTGCCCGGATTCGTATTCATTTCGTGGCTTGTTGTGGCAACAAGAAGCGAATGGGCGTGTCGCCCCCTGTTTTGGCTATTGTTTAATTGTCAATAGACATCGGCTTCTATCAATATCATAAAAGCTAATATTTTGCGGTTGGCTGGACGAGGCGTAGCAGGAGTTGACTTGTGGGCATAAATAACCGCAAGCATCTACCCCACATTAATCCCACCGGATATGCTCAATCAAAGCTCAAAGTATGCGTGAGGTGTGAGCAGGGGCAACGCTGAGCTGGGATGGGGTGGGGTGGGGTGGTCGGCGCGAACCTGTCGAGCTCCTTGTGTCTTTGGGGGTTGCTTGTCGCTCTTGTCAATGTGTATCGTCCTATTTCATTCATCATTTTGCGCCTTTTCAACGCCAACAACAACCCTCAACGGCCGGCAGTTAGTTAAAGGCAGGTTGTCTCTGGGCTCAACCTGAACCCGAAACCCAGTAGCCACAGCCTGACTTTCGTGCCGTGGCTTATTTTGATATTAAAATTGCGTAATTATAATTAACCACATGTGGGTTTGAGCCACCGAAAGAGAAAGGGGTAGCGGGTGCGGGTGCTCCTGGTTTAACGTATCCTCCAACTGCTTCCGCTCGCCTTTCGCTCATATGCGACGCCTTTTGTGCCGAGGTGTGCTGGCGGAAGGAAGCGAATCGGTTATGGCTGCCACAGGAGTCGGCCAGGATGCTCACGGCACTCGCTGCTCCTGTGTCACGTGTGCGCTGTGCGGGCACATGGTAACCGATATGCGGATTGTCGCCCCAGGGGCATCATCCATAATTTAGCATACTGTCAGCCAATTGATATTGCCTTGTCCTCATCCGATTGTACCTAGCTGAGTGTGTATGTGTGAGTGTGTGTGTGTGTCACATGATTAAGCTCAAAAATATTAAATTTAATTAGTACAGGATTTTGGAGCTTAGGCTTTTGTGCGTGCAACACGCGTTACATTGCGGTTTCTTCGTGTTTTTTTTAATATGAGTAGAAAAAGAGAAATGAAAACGAAATAATTTGAGATATATATGATATGCGATAGTAAAATACATATTTTAAAGGAGAACTAAAACTTATAATTGTCATAACAGTTCGAGCAATAGATGATGATTAATAAATAAAATTAGATACAATAATAAGTGGATAGGTTAGATCTCCCTTGATAGGAAGACTCGTATGCTCGTATGTATGAAGTGTGTTTCAGTTAAAAACTTTAGAAATTCGAGTATAGATGCATAGAGTGAATTTTAAATATTTCATATATATTTATACCTATAAATTTGAGTGTTCTGCTTATTACTTTTACTTTTGTTGAAATATGGCCGAGGTTTCGACTCAAAGCCAACCCGAGTGCTATTAGACGCCTAACCCACAGACCTCTAATTGTAATTAAGCATGGGAATCGAAACTAGAAGAGAGCCAACTGAATACATATGTGGCCAATAAAATGGCTATGAAAACGAATGTGCTGGCCAGGGAGCAGGAGTCGTGTATGAAATTCCATGTGTGCACACAGATGAGAGGGGGCAGACATCGGCGGTGCAGGCAGGGGGAAGAGATTACAAACGTGTTGCCATTAGTTAACTTCAGCTTTGATTGATTTCAATTAATCTTGGACGCGTGTAATTAATCATTGAACACTTTAATATGGTTAACAAGTCTTGACCAAGCAACGGTTAAAAAGGTTCAACGAGCCGCAGACTTCTGAGCAGCGCACAAGACAACGAGACCCAAACGGAGCTCCAAACTGACAAACTGACAAACTGAGAAAGCGACGTTGGCAGAGGGGGCAGGCGACGGGGACTGGGGGAGCTGAGTCTGCGGTTACCTAGGCAGCCGCCTGCACATGGTGAGCAGTGTCTAAGAAAAATGACCAAGTTTTGGAAAATGCGTTGGAGTAACGAGCCCACAAAACAGATTTTCATATGTGTTAGCCAAAAGGCGACTGGGCCAACATAGAGCTGCAGTGAAGGCTGGCAGCAGTCTCTGCAGCCCCCGACTAATTGTAGTTACACTTCGCGCCGCGTAAACGGAAAACGGCCTGCGATTGATGGCTATCAATGCGGATGACTTATGGTCCATGTCCAGCTTCGCTGCTCGCTTCACGTAAATCCGTCTTTGCTGCGCACTCGACCCAGCCTCAGCCTCAGTCTCAGTCTCAGGCTCAGCCAAACAAACAGCCCAGACATTTTCCTGGCCAACTGCATATTGATTTTCCCATGCTCAACGCAAATAGCCATGAGCCAAGGAAATCATTGTTGCGATTAGATTTCCACTCCGAGCATTTGCCAGCCATTTGAACTGCATCCGAGTGTGGGTGAGCGGGGCACTGTGCCTCTAAATGGAGCGAATGTGTGTGGTTAGCTTAATCCGACTTGATTGAAACTAAAGAGCACAGATTTAGACAGAGCATAAGTGATTTTAAATGGGCCTTATGTGGAATCTGAAACTGAAATTATGATGAAAAGTAAATAATATTAGTGCACTAAATGTGTTAAGACAACGACTGAGCCAACCTTTAGAGGTAAGTGACCTAGGACTGCCTTAACTGAAATAGGCTGCAAATTCTAATTTACAACTGTTTCATTTGAAGCTATTCTGTATATTGAAACATATTTATATGTTGTTATAAGATGTTATTTTGTCTTGTGAATAAATTGCTTTCTATTGTAGACATTAAATATGTGAAAGGGGATATGGAAAATAGGATGACGATGTCTTTAACAATTATGCATGACATAGTTCAATATTTACCTTAACTCTAAGCTTAAATGTTCATCTATAAAATGAATATTGAGTTGATTTCTTAAAAATTCTAGAAAAATACATATACTGAGTATACATTATATATTATATATACATTATTCTAAGTATACATTATACATTTCCATTTGTGCCTTCTGGAGAAGAAGAAAAGGTGAAGAACAATTACTTTTTTCATTTAGTTACACTTACCTCAAAAATAGAAAACCTTGCTTGCTATATAATATCATTGACAGCTCTTCTAAAAGACCAATCCTGCTAAGATTCATTCTAGAATGCATTCACTATGTGCCTGAGCTCCAAACACCAATCTCGTACCTTTGCCTATTCCCTGCCTTTTTCCCAAGCTTCAAGTTTCGAATCTCAATATAATTGACTCTTAGCCATAATGTGATAAATAAACATTCATAAGCCACTCAAGGCTCAGTAGATCTCTTGAAAGCTGAAGCAGTTATTTGATGCCTCTGCTGGTGTTGTTGTTGTTGTTGTTGTTGTTGTTGTTGTTGCAGCCACCGTTGACTGCCATAATTAAGCAGTCAAAGTCAAGCGTTGGGAGCCACACACTGGAATAAAGCAGCAAAACAAAAAGAGTCTCCAACTGGAGGCGAATGTGTTGCTGTTGTCTCGGCAGGCAGCTCTCAATCAACAATGGCAACTCATTTCACCCGCTCGTTTCATGTTTCCAGCTGGAGCTGGAAGTTTGATGAATGATCTCATCAGCGAGGTGTAGGCCACAACACAGTCGATGATTGGGCCGCAAGTTGTGCCACAGTTGTTGTTGTTGTTGTTGCTGCTGCTGCTGCTGCTGCTGTTTTGCCCCATGCACTGATGAGCCTCATTTGCGGCAAAGTGTGTAAAATTTAAAATTTAATAATTAACAATTGTTTTTTAATACCGCAGCAGCAAATCTCTGCCTCCTCCAACACCAACTCCAACTCCAACTTCAATGCGAGCTCTCCAATTACTTTCGCCCGGGCACTTTGGTAGCTGTCAATCGGCGCATCAGTTTACCCTCAGAGGCCGAGATCTCTTTGTTACGGCTTGATTAATGATGCGAAATTATGAACTCGCTTGTTCTAAGTGACGTGTGGCAAAGGCTTGGGGCAGTGGCACAGCCAGCGTCGGGCAGGAATCGTTGGGGCGCAGAGCAGTCGCTGTTGTAAGTAGTTTTGTTAATCGGTTTAAGAAAAATGACTTCATTAAATTCATTAGCGCCCATGTGTGAAATGCGTTCGATTCGTCTACAATGCTTAACCTCTTCGAGTTCTTTTACAGAACACAAATAGCAGTCATTATGCGACTTGGCAGGGCTCACCTTGGGCACGTAGCTGACGTTTAAGCATTGAAAAAAAAGTAGCTCCTTTAGAGCTCTTGGAAGTGTAGTTCATATTTTTTTACTCAAGTTCTTAGTCCAAGAGCAATGCAGAAATGTTCATTTGCTGAGTCAGAGAATACTTGAAGTATTCCAATATTGCCTAATGTCTTTAGTTTTTGGATATCACTCTCTCTCTCTTTCTCTCTCTCTCTCTCTCTCTCTCTCTAACTCAACCACTGTGTTCTTATGATTTATGCTTATGGAAAAGCTTCACAAATATCATTTCCTAACTTATTCCATATCATTTCCTCACAGCTTGGTCACATTTAATCAAAACGAAATCTTTCCTGCTTATAAAAACCCGCTCGAGTTATCAAAATAGTTTTGCGTCTCAACATATGAATGTGCAGAAGTCCCATAAGGAAAATCTATTCTTAAAATAGTTTTCCACAAAAAAAATATCGGGAAAATTGTGAGACGTAAGCAAGAAGCAGAAACCGAGCGAATATGAAAAGTGCAGCAGACCGCAAAGCGTTGCGCTTCATTAAAATCGGATTAAAGTCCTTTGCAAGCTGACAAATATTCAGAGTGGACAAATGTTCCTTCTGGTGCGATTCCCACGCTGACCAACGCCAACAAATCTCGGCGTATGCAAAAACATTAAGATGGCAATGCGTATAAAATTGGCCCAAAATCAGAACCAGAATCAAAGCCAAAAGCAACCCCAAGTCGAGGCGCTTAGCTCTCGTTGCGAGCCAGGTAGAGTGGCAGGCAGAGGAACCCTTTGGACATATTTGTGGACAATTGCAAGAAAATCAAGCAGAAAATTTACGCAAAAAGGAAAAATTGATTGCTCGCTGACCAGTGGGTAGCACAGGGACCCGATGTAGGGTCCAGCCAGGGGGTTAAACTTGTCAGCGAATGCGCCGTGAGGCTTATCCTCGGCGACACAAAGGTTAATTTTCTTATGGCTCGGGGTCAGCTGGACACTCAAATCTCAAAGCATTTACCTGAGCAGCATCCGCAAAAATAGCTTGAAATTTGAATGCTCGCATCTCTTGGCTATTTTACAGCCTGCGACCTCTGACCTCACTGCCTGTGGCCGCAATTAGGCTACATTTTTAAGGTCAAAATTTCGCATTTGAATATTTCGCATAGATTTTTTCGAATTCTTCGCCTTGCTTGCAAAACGCTCTGATTTTTGCCTGAGACTTCAAGCACTTCTTATATATGTTTGTTTATATGTACATATAAGTACATGTATATTTGCTTCTGGGGTAGCTACGCCCCATTTTGACTGACCCCTGGCACCCGATTTGAATATGTGCTAATGATTTGTGACATGTTCTGCAGTTGCAGTTCCAAGCAGTCAGCCTTTTATCGCAAATGTTTAATTCATGGGGCCTTGGACAATGCACAGAGAGTATGCGGAGAGAGAAAGATATAATGAGACAGAGACAGAGAGAGAGAGAGAGAGAGAGAGGGAGAATTAAGCAAAGCTGCACTTTGCGAAAAGATGAAAATTTAATTTAAGGCAATGTCAATGGTTAAAGTACAAACAAAACTCAAATTTTACTTTAATTCTTTGCTGAATTTTAGTGTTTAAAAAATAAATAAAAAAATGTGCTCAATATTTTTGTAATTTATTTCGAAATTGTTCTAAATATATTGTAATTTTAGAAAATAAAAAAAATAGATATAAAATGTACAAATCTTTTCTCCAAGTGCAGCTTTGCTTTATATGGGGTTGGACTTGGGCTTGGTCGAGACACATAAATAAAATTGGGCGTTTTAGTTGCTCATACTAAAAAGGGGAGGCTCGCATGTAATTACAGCCAAGCACAGCACACACACACATACACAAACACACACACGCGCACACACACACACGCTCGCTCAGGTGACCTTTTGACATGCGCGCTCGAAATACATTTCGAGTGGAGCACAAATACATCTGTGAGTGCGTTTTCAGTTAAACAGTTGTCATATATAGAGCTATATATTGAGGGAGTACACACACACACACACACGCTCAGCCATATACATATGGTTTCTATATTGTATATGGCATTTCAAACCCTTAAATTTACCGCCTATCTGGTTGCATGTGCAGCATTTGATTGGGTTTAATGCATTTAACGACTTCCATAATGAAATTGCCTAGCAAATGTTATTGGTCTGCCTTTGAGCTCCTTATCGAGGTTTTTGTATAAATTATATAGTATATGTTCATGAACTCAGTTATTATATATTTGGATATAGCTGAAGCCGTGTGCAACGAAAAGTACGAAATGAAACCTGCTCCCAAGTCTTATTCGAGCTGTCAGATAGGTTTAATCAATTATTACATAAATTTATATCGAATCAATTCAAATATTATGTAAATTATCGCATTGCCTTTCTATTCAAAGCATCTATCAGATATATATGTAATATATGATATATGATTTGGAAAAGAGTTAGCTAGCATCTTCCCCAGTTTTGTGTTACCTTTGACTTTTTTAGACATTACTATAGTTAGTATTATTGTACTTATAAGCTACGATAATACAGCATCACAAGATGACTAAGCCCCTGAGTCAAAAGATACTAGAAGCCGAAACTTTAAGTATATGAATGAAGAATAACTTTAATTTGAATTCATCTACATGAAAAATTTAGATTTTAATGCTTAAGACATGCCAAACGTACTTCCAACTCAAAGAAATATGAAAATTCACAGAGCAGTTAACTAGAAAGACGACTTTAAAACTAATGAAAATTTGAGCAGCGCCATGAAATAAAAATCGGGGAAGGAATTCATCAGCAGGATGCGCAGACATCAAGCATATTGAGTTGACAAAGTCTGTGTGTGTGTGCTTATATATATATATATATATATATATATATATATATATGTATATATATATATATATATGTATGTGTACGCGCCAGCGAATACATATTGTTCATTTGTGGCTCCACTTTCCACAATGAATCATCAGGCTGAGCAGCAGCAGCAACATCAAAAATAGGCAACAAAAACGGGCTGGTTGGGTGGAGCCTTGCAGATGGCATGCTTCTGCTCGTCAGTTTAACCAGGATGACATGGCCCGGTCCATTGCGGTCCTGGACTCTGGCATTTTAGCACTTATTCATAAAGTCCTCGCGCACCCACAACTTGCCCCAGAACGTGGCAAACAAGACAAAGCAGAGAACAGAAAGGAGAAAACAACGGCAAACAGAAAAAAACAGAAAACGGAAAACACAAAAAAGAGACAAGCAAAAGCGACGCGAAAAGAGGAATTACTAAAAATTTATCAATGTAAAAGCTTGCAGCAAAGCGCAGTGGGCGGGGTAGGCGGGGTAGGCGGGTTTGGCGGGGGGGTTGGGCAGCCGAGGGCGTGGCAAAAAGGAAACAAGCAACAATGTGAATTATACGCCAGTTGGCTGCTGTATACCAAGTTTGCCTTTGTCTGAGATCTGCATGTATCTATGCGTAAGTGTGTGTGTGTGTGTGCATGTGTGTGTTTGTGTGTGTGCATGTGTGTGTGCCTGCATATATGAGTTACATAAGTGCACTTCCTGCTCGAGTCCTTGGCGCATATATTTCTAGCACTTCTATATCTATTTGTGCAGCAGAACTAAATGCAAACATGAAAAGCCCTAAAAACAGCTCAAACTTTGGGAGTTTAGAAATTTGTACCATCTGTCATATAGACAGTAGCTCCGCTCTCGGAATACTACATATGTTGTAAATAGATATAGCTGTTTCTTTATATAAGCTAACTCCCCCTTCTCAATGTATGCAGACTTGACTAACTATTTTAAATTCTTTTAACCAATTGAATTATTCACCATGGTATGAATTTAATTTATTATTATTATTTAATTGATTATTATTATTTATTATTATTATTATTTAATTTATTAATTTATTACTGATTAAACATTCGTAGTCTAAGTTTACAATAGTAAATATTATTATAGTAAATAATAATCAAACTAAGACAAAATAGTATTATGTTATTCCTCAAATATACAAACTGTTATTGTTTGACAATATTTATATATATATATATATATATATATATATATATATATATATATATTATAAATTCATTTAGCAAATATTTCCCGTCGATATAATTTATTAGTGTAAAGTTTTTAAATACATATGTATATAAGAGTATATAATAACATAAATGGCTTTCCATTATTCAGTCAGAAATTCAGAAAATTAGATATATAATATATCGAAAATCAGTCTAAAATAAATTTATACCACTCAAAAAATAAGAAATTCAGATATCTAATATTAAAAAAAAAAAATCAATCAAAAATAAATGTATCTATGCTATATATATTATTATTTATTAAAACTACTTTTTATATATAGGAAAATAATATTTATTTATCTAATGAATATTGATGCTGGTTTTAAGTTGATAAGATTTTATTTTTAATTTTTCTTTATTTCTTATAAATGTCAATTCAAGTTCAAAAATTTGTTTTCCTGTTTCCTGTTTTATTAGCATATTTATTTATTTTATGTTAATATTTCAAAATAGATTAAAAATTTTAGAGTCAACAAATTATAAACTGTTTCAGTTTTGATTTTGCCACTAACAATCCATGGATATATAATAAAATATTTCAGATCTTACATATAGATCTTACATATATTTATATATTTATATATTTACTGTTGTTCATATCTAAATACAGAAATATGTTTGTTTCATTTGCTTCATCTCACTACATATTCAATGAAAAATGTATCTAGAGGTTCCACTGTGCCCAACAGTTACTCTGATTTGTACTTTTTTCTTTTTGTTTTAAGGGAACATTTAACGGGAAGGCACCTACTTTCAATGAACTGCCCAGCGAAGTGCCAGCGAGCAGGAGGCAAAAAAGAGAAAAAGATTGGAAAAAGCGGAATAATGGAACTGGCCAGTTGCCAACATGATGGCAAAGTAGTGGGCTAGGTGCAACAAGGGGCAGCGGGTGGGCAGTGGGCAGCGGGCAGCGGACAGCGGACAGCGGGCAGCGAGTGCAAAGAGGCGCTCAAATGGGGTTGTCAGTATTTAACCCAAAAGGGTGGAGGTGCTGCCTGGCTGCGCGAACTCTGCGCAGAGCCACGACCACAACAATGCATTGCCCAAGGAGCAGCAAGCAACGGGAGCTGGGGGTGGGGGACGGGGGCGCCAGCTGCCACACGAGTAACATACGAGGCACTAACAAGAGGTGCCGAGAACCACGAGATTAGGTTCAAAGGCAGGACGCTTACCGTACAAAAAAAGAATAGAGCATAAAAAACCAGCTGCAGGATGTGCTGAGCTCCCGCCAGGCCCCCCGTTTGGCAGCAGCCACTGAAATCCAATTGAATTAGACTTTAATGGGCGCCAGAGAGAGACATCTAGCGGTGTTAATAAAAAGCAAACTCAACATTTCTAGCTGCTGCCACTTGGCGCTGCTCTCCTTTTGTACTCTTTTTCTTTTCTTTCTTGCGGTTGTTTTTGTTTTGTTTTTAAAGAGCGCCAACAAAAAGCGAATTCCGATACAGTTAATGATAAGCCAGCCGCGAGCGAGCGAGACAGCTGCCTGCCGGTGCGAGCGAGACGCAAGGCTAACGAGGGCGTTGCCAGGCATTGAGTGGAGAGCGCGCTCGTGAGCGAGAGTACATGAGTGTGTGTGTGTTTCCGTTCGTGAGTGCGACTCAGCGAAACTTGACGAAACATTGAGTGAGTGTGAGTGAGAGTGCGAATGTGAGTGCATGTGCTTATTGGAAACACAGCGAGCAATTCGAATTGCCTCTCGACTTATTAGCAGCTGCCTGCGGCCCCTTCCACCCTTCCCGCCCCTTTCCCAATCGCTTGCACCACTTCAACTCGCTGATCATCCAATTGTGCATTTGCTCCGCATGCCCAGCCCCAAGTGCAAGGCATGCAACGGGTTAGGGGTGGCCCACTACATTTGGCCCCTCAACTGGGTCGAGACTTTTTTCTGTCTGTGTTTCTTTTTTTTGCACTTGCAACTTCTTCGGTGCTGCCCCCAGTGCTCCCTCGGTCCACGAGTCGGTGCTCGCGTGCCACAAAATTGTTTAGGCCTCTTCAGCATTTAAATCTTTTTCAATTTCTACGCTCTTTGCGTGCAAATCGCTGCAAAATGTTAATTCCACAATGTTAGGGAAAACAATTTATGTTGGCGTCTCTAATTGTGCAACGCCCGTTGTGGAGGGGCAGGTGCCACATGTGGCATCGCCTACGGCCTCTCGTTAAAATCAAATTAAAATATGATTTCATGTTTTGGCACTTTTCAAGTGTATCCAATTGCGTGTCGTGACACGTAACTGGAGTCCAACCAGAGCGCACGCCTCATCCAATTAGCATCGTATATTATTCTAATTTTATTAAGACTCAAGCAGTCAATGGGCTTCCCCCCAGTAACGGCAAATGGGGCGTACTTCAAGTAGAGCAGAAAATATGAGAAACTAAAATATGGAATTCTCTATTTGGCTCCACTTTAATTATTGGAAACTTCAAGTCTCGCAGTTACAAAAGTTTACTTAGTTTATCTCTAGGCACAGCCAATGGCAGCTCCAATATCTATATATACGCATATATATCTCACATATCGGCCATTACTTTAAAGCTGGGCAGAGATAAGCAAACGACAAAATGTGGAGCACGACGCACTTTAATCAACCAACCAGAAAACTTTTCGACTCAACTTTTATAGACACATACATACATATATTTGTATATTTGTGTTCTTTTTTCGGGTAGGTGGAGCTCATTTTAAAGTTAGTTATTTTGCTAAAAAAAAAAGTGGATTTCGGCGGCAGATAGATAAGAAACCTAACGGTAAAGCAACTAGCTGATGCGCCAACTACAAAACTAATAAGAAAATGCTAACAGAAACAAGTTCTTGTTGGACGCCCAACAAATCAAATGAGCGCGAGAGCCGGCCACAAAATGCACTCACAGAGAGTGAGAGAGTCGGAGAAGGAGAAGGAGAGTGAGTGAGCAGCGTTCGTGGTGGTGGTAGTGCGACGGCTGGTGGTGGTAGTGGCAGTTCATATTCATGCTAATGGTTGGAGTGGTAGCGCTGGTGGTGGTGGTGAGTCCGCTGAGCAAATCAGCCAAACGCATCGAAGGTCTTGCCCCGCCACCAAAGAGAGCAGAGTGCTCGCTCTGCCGAGCGCGAGCGCCAGTGCGAGTGCCAGTGCGAGTGCGAGTGCGAGAGAAGATTTCCACTCAATTGCGGGCAGGCCATTGGGTCGCCGTGCGCGCGAACAGTGCAGCAATAGAGCAGACACAGTCGCCGGGGTGCAGTTGCTGTTGCTGTATATCTCTGTATCTGTGGTGGAATGAGAGAGATTTGTGTGATGTGTCGTTAGGTCGAAACGGTCGAGTCGGGTCGGGTCGTGTACCTTTTGCCACGAATGTTTTGCCAGTCAGGCTCTAAAAGGCCTTACGAGAACAGCTGAGATTTCGCTGCTCGCATGACGCGCATTTTCAACAAGAGATAGAAAAATTTTTGAATTTTCTTTCAAATATATTACAGTCGAAATAAATATATATGTACACATATATGAGAAAATCAAAGTGCAGCGCAAAGGCGAGCAAACAAATTAAAGATATCTACAAAAATTTAAATCCAATCAAATTATGAATTTCAACAAGTCGCAAAAATTTTAAATCGTGTGCGTGAAACAACGAAAATAATTTTTGAAATAAAAATAGAAAAATATTTACAAAATATTGAATATAAAATAATAATTGAAAAAACCACAGAAAGTGTTTTGTGTAAAATGTGCAGATGTGCAGAAAATAAAATAACAACAAAATTGCATACAAAAAGAAATTGAATTTGTTTCAAAAATATTTATGCCCAGAAAATACTTTGCCCAAAAAGTGTGAGAAAATATTTGGGAAAAATATTGAAAGCAGTTTTCGGAGAGAAGTGCTTTTGGTGACTTTGCTGCGTTTTGGGCGTGGAAAGTCCGTGCAAAGTGTATTCCAGCGGTTATTCCACGTGTTCCGATCCGGCCGCCAAAATTATTACGCACAATTCCCTGAGCGTGTACGGTGGCGGCGTCATGTGCGCCTCCCCGTCCACGGCTCCCGGCTTCTTCAACCCGCGGCCGCAGTCCGGCGCAGAGCTGTCGGCCTTCGATCTGGGCCTGTCGCGCTCCATGACGCTGGGCGTGCCGCCGCACAGTGCCTGGCACGATCCCAATTTGGGTGGCCATCTGCACGCCTCGGCCGGACCCGGCTCGCTGGCGGGCACCAACACAAGTGGTGGCGGCAACGGTGGTGGCACCACGCCCAGCAGCGTGGCCAGCCAACAGTCGTCGGGCATCAAGCAGGATCTGTCCGGCTTGACCGCCTCCACGGCGAACCTCAACCAAAGCGCACATCACGTCATTAAGGAGGATCTCTCCAGCTTGCCCAGCGCCAATGGCAGCGGCTCCACGTCCGGCCATCACACAAGCGGCGGCCAGTCCGGCCACGGCTCGGTGGATCTGGTGCCCATCATCAAGGGCTCACAGTCGGCCAGCTGCCTGGGCGGCTCGGCGGGCGGCAACAACGGCGGCAGCACCACGCCCAGCTCCCAGGCCAACAGCTCCCACTCCCAGAGCAGCAACAGCGGCTCCCAGATCGACTCCAAGCAGAACATCGAGTGCGTCGTCTGCGGCGACAAGAGCTCCGGCAAGCACTACGGACAATTTACCTGTGAAGGTGAGTACCCCAGCCGGGGTTAATTGTAATCGCTATATATCCATTGACTGCCAGTCGACAGTTGATTTCAATTGTGACTTGTGACTTGTGAGCTCTGCCCCACTCTCAGTGTGGATCTGCAGAGATGATGACTGAACAGAAATCTTTGGGCCTCAGTTAGTTTGGCTGGCAGCTCCACAGACTCGCAGACTCGCAAACTACTCAAAAGCGTGCTGATCTTGACAGTTACTGTGAATTATGGCAGTTTGATGAGTTGGCAATAAAATTCGGTGATGTGAGACAAGCTGGCGAGCTGTCCGAGGTGGGTGTGCAGAGAGCGAGGCCCGCCGAATGACAACAGTCCGAGTTGCTTTGCTAACTGTTTACGAAAATACAAACAGTGTACACCTGGCTAGATGGATGTGCTCGTGTGAGAGTTCCAATTCGATTTCGCTAACTGCTGCTGGATTTGCCAAAGCCCACGCTAACTGAGCTAAATTATAGTGGCAATACGTTAGAGATACTTTTGTATCTCAGACAGAGTTTATTCTCAATCAAACTCAGCTGCAGATATTATTGCAGCTCCTTATCTAATAGCATGTGTTTACTGTACCTGCTGCAAGTCTCAGTCAAAACTATAAATATCAGATATATGGGAGAAATATAAAAGAGATTATTGTGCATCTTAACAAGCCTTCACTAGCTACGCAAGTATCTTTTGAACAACGTAGAATCTGCCTTCAGATAAATTATTATTCTTGTTGTTAGTCGAAAACTTTTGAGGCATTAGATGCGCTGATGCAACTTAAATTATTCAACAGATAATATTCAATTACAGTTATAGCTATAATTACTTAAAGTAGATACAGATACTTTTGTATCTGTTGCGTAGAATCAACGCAGAGCTATCTTTGCATTAGCTAGCTTTTTTAATACCTCCAGAGAGTCTTTCGCTATCTCAGCGACTTTTGCATATGAAATTGCTCTCAGAAAATATCTCTAAAATAAAAAAAAAAAAAAAAGCAGCCGCCACTTGAGCAGCGTATTATATAAGACGGCGCACTTCTCAGATACTTTGGGCTGGTCAAACGCCGTTACAACACAACGAACTTGCAGCGATCCCGCGCTCGCATCTCGACTCGACTCGCTTATCGCTAGATAAAAAATAAAAACAAAATAACAAAAAAAAATAGGAAAAATGAGAACGAGTGGAAAAAATTATTATTATCTAAATAAAATACGGTGCGCGCTTTTGTAGCAAGCCAAACAATTGTTGTGCAAACATGCAAATTGTGGCGACTGTGGCCGCTAAATGAAGCGCCCACCTTTTTATTGTCTTAGACCTGGTCGAGATGCGAGTTGCCAGAGAGAGAGAGAGAGAGCGACGGCTGCTAGGGTGTAGGCACTTCAGCTGTGGGGCAAGAAAAACTGCACTCATGGGTTTAGATTAACGCTGCACGCAGCGCTGGCATTTAGTACAACAGCCAGCTTGAACTTGTCATATTCGTATCTCTTCAAATGTTCTGCTTTTAGTCAGAGAGAAGCTACAGCTGCGGAGCGTATCCATGTGCGCACAGTGGTTGCACTTGTAGAAAAAGTGGCAGAAATAATGAGAGCGTTATATATTGAGTTATATAATTATGAAATTCCATTATGATTAAATTTAATAAACCCTAATTGAATTTAAGTTGTATTGACATATATTAGTTTATATTGAATATTTGATTATAGAAATTTCTTTTAATTCCCTAATAGATATTGTCAATATTTCCCAGCCAAGCTCTCTTGAAATGAACGTATTCATTAATGTTTAAGCCAAGTAACTAAATCTTCAACTGAAAAGTGCATTTATCAAGCCATGAACTGCTCTTAGCTGCGCTTATCATCGGCGCATAATGAAAAGTATCTCACAGATACACGGCGTAGCTGTAACCACTGTACTATGCATTGTAGGCGCTTTTATTATTATTAATCACCCAGCATTTTGTACGCATGCGCAGCAGCAACAGCAACAGCAACAGCAACAGCAACAACAAGAACTGCTACAGCAACAACAAAGACAGCTAGAGGAACAACAACAACAATCAAAAAATGTGGCTCAGTGACCGCCTCGCTGCATTCTGAAGGTGTTTTCTGCCAGCCGCATGTTGCCATGCATGTAGCTAGCAGATACATGTATCTGCTGTTGCTGCTATTGTTGTTGTTGTATAGCTTTTGGGGGCGCTGCTGCTGCTCCAACTGCTGCTGATGATGTTGCCACGATAGCAATCTATTTTGTTCTATGCAAGTCTCTCAAGTCTCGCTGCGAGAATGTTTTTTTTTTTTTTTTCGAAAATAAATAGTAAAGCGCTTAGACGCATATCATTGCCAGTTATGCGTTATGCGCGCGCTCTCTTTTCAGCTCACTCTGTCCCCCTCTCTCGCTCTCTGTCTGTCGCTCTCTCTTTCTATTACCGTCTTGCTGTGGCACCGAAATGCCATAATGTGCGCCGTTTGCGTCCTTTCAGCTGATTCACTTCCAAAAGCTGAGCACACGTACTTGCAGATACTTGGCACAACTCGTTTTCCTGCCGCTGTCTCACTTGTCTGTCTGACTGTCGCTCTGTCGCTCTGTCGCTCTGTCTGCCTGCCTGTCTGTCTCACTGTGCTGCCCGCTCTGTCCGGTGGCCGGGCGCAGTATGTGAAATTTATTCCAAAAGGCAACCCCCTGCACGTCTCAAGATTAATTGTAGCCCATACGTGCGTATGTGTCTGTGTGTGTGTATCTGTGCCTTGAACCCTAACCCCTCAGTCCTGTAGGTTCGTGGTGTCCAACTTGTTTGATTTTGCACACAGCTGCTTCTTCAGTTTGTAGGCGATTTTGGCATACCTTAAGCAATATCAGTCCCCCACTCATTATTATTATTATTATTATTTTTTTTTTGTGACTCGGCCGGCTAAACTTTTTGGCTAAAAAGTCACGGTTCAAACTCCTGTTGAAAAATGCGCGCTGATATCAGCCGACTGATAATATTAATGATGAGTGCCTCGCTCTAATGCAACATCAACAGCACACACAGAGCCGCACGCCTCCTGCTCCCCCATTAATTTAGCTATTTGTCATGGCTATTAGTAGGCAATACCTGAGCTTTTTTTCACAGTTTTTTTCTTCTCTCTTTCTCTTTCTCTCTCTCTCTTTCTCTCTCATGGCTGCTGCAGTTTTCCAAGAACTCTGCATAGACGTACACACCTTTTGCATTGCAAATTGTGCTGCGTTTATTTATTGCATGAAAAGTTATCTTAGCGCCCATGTCAAAAGCTAATTAAGTTGATTTATCTGCTGCCCCACATGAAAATGACAAATAAATTTTATGAAAAATTACTGCAACATCTAAGTAGCTGGCATGCAATTAATTAAATGCCACATAAACATCAGTCAGCGCAGCGCAGCGCAGCGCAGAGAAAACTCTTTTAGAAAATGCAATGGAAAAGCTGGTAAATAATATAAAAGAGAGAAGAAGACGAATGCGACAAGCAGACTCTGGGCTGGCGCTTGTCTAATTGTTAAGCGTGAGCGACTTGCATTAGAGCTCTGTGCGAATGTATCTCAAAGATACGAAGACCCAAAGATACTTTGTCAACCCAATGCTGTGGGCCACATTAACATTTTGCGCAAAGCGCAGGAGGCAGCCTTTGATGCCAGCCCATTTAAATAGTTTCCCACGTTCCCGCAATTAAAGCGCAGCCCAAACTCAAGCATTCATATGTGGTCAAGCGGAGGCTCGTTCGTTCCTTCTGTCCGCTGTCGAAAAGTTCGTAAAAACAATTTTTGATGTTGACAATGTCTCAGTTTATGCTTTATGCTTGTCCAAAGTCATCATTGTGCGTTTGTATCTTGTATCTGTCCGACGAGATCTTCTTTTTTTCGGTCGGCTGCGGAATGAGCGTTTCCTTTTGAAGAAATTTGCTGAGCAACATGTGTGGCTTTTTAATTCACTTCATTATGCTGTAGGCAAATAAAGCATTTAGCACAAATTTCATTCCATATGCAAGAGAAAAAGACGAAATAATTGTAAATTGCATCCAACAAAAGGAAAGAAATACGCAAATACTTTTTCTTTTGGATTTCAGTGGGGCTTTATAGGGAATACGACTAAGAAATGCGGTTGAAACTTGAGTGAGGGTTTCTAATATGTTTGAGCCTTAGTTACTTTATCTCAATTAAGTATTCATAGTATTCATTCCATTCAAAATCCACTCAGAAATGTAGAAAAATGCGTGAAAAGTCGTTCGATAAATTCTTAGTCTGATTCTTTGATATCAGAGATGCTAGCAAAATTCTGACGTGCTTAATTATTGATTGGCATACGGAATATATTTATGGCTTTTCACATTTTCACCTCGCAACGGATTAGGGAAAATACTCGAAATGGCGCTTCAGCACTTTCTGGCTCGCAGAGCCTTCAATAAATTATATGAAAATTCCAGTTGGTGGACTCGGTCGCTGAGCTTTAACAAAAGGCGCACATAAATCAATTAGCTGTCTACTCGTCGCCCCGAAAAAATAAAAATCAACTAAAATCAAAGAGTAAAAACAAAAGTAAGAGCAACAAAGTAAATTCGATTGCAAAAAATTAACAACGCCCACTGCGCATTTTTCAGATGTGTTTTTCGTGGCTGCAATTTATGACGTTGCAGCCTTTTCGGCTTGTGGGGGCGTGGCAGCGACGCCCGCCGCAAAAACAGCGTATTTTACTTATTAATTAGTAACGAAAAGCTTAATAAATATCGAAGTTTGTATTAAATTTGCATTCATTTCGAGCGACAGAGAGAGGGAGAGAGAGAGAGAGAGAAAGAGAGAGTGAGTGGCTGAATTAAGCCCCCATATCATTTATTACGAGTGCATATAAATCGCTTCATGATAAACATTTATAACTTCCGTGCGATTTGGCATGATTTACGTGCACTCCCCTCAGCGGAGTCTTGGCTCAACTCTTATTTCGTTCAGGCCATAAAAATTGTGAGGTAGCTCAAAGCAAGAAATTGAATATTTATAGTTGTATTTTTTTTTTGGGTTTCTGCTGGGCTCTAATCTGGAGCTGTGGAGCAATACTCAACTCTTTGTCAACATTAATGAGCTGCAAGAGCTTGGCCCGTATTTCTTGTTGGTTTTACTTCTCCGCTATTGGAAAATATTTGGCACAAGCGCCAGCCCTTCATTAAAAGCAACAGCGAAATCGCGTCGAGTACGAAACTTAATTGTAAACAGATTTTGCACAAAGACAAAACAAACAACCAAAACAACAGCAACAACAACAACAACAACAGCGACAACAACAACAATAACAACTGAGGGCAGACATTGTAATCATTAAGCGCCGACTTGTAGTACAAATCGTTGTACTTAGAAGCCAAGTTAAAGCCAATAAAGCTGCTGCCACAGTTGCAAATGCAGTTGAAGTCGCAGTTGCAGTTGCAGTTGCAGTTGCAACTGTGCCTCGTCTCTCTGCCAAATGAGGCGCAAAAAATGCATCCTGACACGAAGCGATTTCGTAAAGCAGCCCCTTCCGCTGCCCCAGCCCCTGCCCCTGCCCCTGCCCCATCGTCTCGAGCGGAAAAATCGTGAACTAGCGAGCGACTTGATCCGCTTTATAATGTAACGGTTTAATTAATTATGTTAAGCTACAGCCGCCGCTCAGCCAGGGGCAACGTGCAACATGCCGCAGACACAGTTGTTGCCACTTCATGCGCAATTTTCGTTTGCTGCTAACCTGGCTAATCGATCAGCTGCAGCATGGCCCTTCCACAAACATATACGAGTATATTCGACCAACTCTAACTCGCTTTCTGTGCCCTTTGCCTCAGCTGTGCACGTTCCGTGGCATCCTCCATATGCACTTGCAACATGACGACATGCCCCGCGGCGTAGCCGCTTTAATAGTGCAGCAACGCCGCTGCAATATAGCCGCTCTTATCGCCAAATGTCTCGGTGTCGCTGTCTCTGTTGTTGTTGTTGTTGCTGTTGCTGTTGCTGTTGCTGTTGTTGCCCAGCTACATGACTCGGACTTGAAGCGGGCCTCGAACTGGGCTTTGGCCGCGCCACTTCCCATAGAGACTTTCGGCTGCGCATAACTTCACATAGCATCAGTTAAATCAAAGCTAAATCGCTTATCTTTATTTTCGCCAAGACTCTGGCGGCCTTTTGTTGTTGTTGCTGTTGCTGTTGCTGTTCTCGTCGGCGTTGGCAACGTGCGAATTGCTCTGCATATGGTGGCATATGGGCCAAGACGTTGCCTAGACGTACCTAATATACACAAATTGTGGGCTAAGAAAACGGGTTTGCGTCTGCAGTTGACTCAACTCGGTGCCCGAGCCTCAAGAGGGCACAAGAATTTCAGATATAAGTGCCCCTAAATGTGCCCAAATGCAAATGCTAAGCATTCCTTCGCCTCTCTAGGAGATTCTCATTACCTAAAATGTCTGAGTCGATGCTGAAATGAGTTAATGCATTCCTTTAACATGCGCATCAGTTATATCTCTATATTCTTCTATTTCAAATTCGTGTTTACCCACAAAGTAAGCAGGCTAGCAACCGACTGAAACCAATTTGAATTGACTCTGTCTAAGCAACATTTTCATTAAGTGGCGAGCTCTTCAAATTTGCCACAGTTGCAGCAATTGCAGCAGCAGCAGCAGCAGCAACCGCAGCTACAGCTCTCTGCTTCAGATGCTTCCCACAACAATCGTTACCATTGACCTATATCGAGCTATAAACCCTGCTGGTTTATAGCAATGTCAACCCCGAATGGCATCGCCTGCTGTTACCTGTTGCCAGGTAATCAGCTGTGGGGGCACCTGCACAGCAGCAGCGGCGGCAGCAACTGCAGCGCGCAGCAATTGAAACTGAGCTTCCGCCTCGCGAAGTTCAAGCGCGTTCATAATCAGTGCATTTTGTAGATACTCGAAGTGCATGCAAGTTAAAACATTTTGCGGTTCGTGTCTGGGTCTGCAATTATGTTTCGGTTGTACTCCAGATACTTTGTCTAGCTTTTGCAGCGCTTTGGCTTTGCCGCCGGCTCAATCTCAGTCATCAGTTGTGCCAGTCTGCCATAGAGAGGAGAGCGTGTCGAATCTTGTTCACTGTGATGCCAACTAGAAATCGCGATATAAAACTGAAAACTTGATTTATTTACTACTTACCAACACTGAAAGTATTCGTTTTTCTACTACTTTCGTACTGTCATTAGATCATTTGTTTATTCCATAATACTTTGATCTCGCTCGTGTCACGAGCCCACGCTCATCTCTAGCCAGCAACTCTTGAGCCGCTGTGCTAATTACTTGAACTAGCAGCCTGCACATGTAAGCTTAACATTTAATTATTGCGACTTAATGATGGCTCTCTAGCTGTGTAAGTGTATGTGTGTGTGTGTGTGCGTGTGTGTGTGTGTGTGTGTGTATTAATAATTAGAAAATGAGCCGACAATGGGGCGGCGTCTGGCCGCTGCGATTGACTCGCTGTGTGTGTTACACCTCTGCGCAACGGTGCATTGACCGACCGCTAAGGCCTCAGCGATTGGCCGAAAAACTGGGGCTTGATTTGGCAATTGAATAATGTTCGAATGGGCACTCAGAGTACTCATGGAGACACTCACATGCACTCATTAATAGGTGGCCATATGTATGTGCTCGCTCGCTGTGGCCCAAACCAATTTCACGCTTCGAGTTGAAGCGGCCAAGCGGCAAAAGCCTGCACTTTCATTTATGAGGGGGGTGGGGTGGGGGCATCCACGGGCACCCATGGCCATGGTCACGCTAGCAGTGAGTGGGGCAGTGGGGGGAGCTCGGTTGATATCGTGCTGTTTTCGCACACATTGCAGGAAGTTCAATTAATAGAACGAACGCTTGAGCTTAGCTGTTGTTCTTGGAAGTCTAACTGTATTGAACGCTTTATGGCGCGTAGCGCACGCGAGTAGCTACCAGCCTCGCCCCTCCCCCGTGCGGCACCCTCGCCCCAGGCTTGCAATTAAGCTGAAGCGTAATTGAAACTACCGCAAAGTGCGCCTGGCTTATAACTAAACTGTCTGCACTTATGAGATACATTTCGAAGCCATAGCAAGGCCCGGAGAGCCAATCAGCTCTAGGGCTTCCGAGGCGGCTGGCAGTGGGGGTGCTGGTGGTGGGGGGCTATGTATACTCCACTCGAAATGACTTTTTGGGCCTTACACCTTCACAGCTTCACAACTGCATCTTCATCTCTACTAGCTGCATCTGCATCTGCATCTGTATCTGTATCTGCATCTCGCTCGCTCGCTCGCTCCACCCTTTTGCGATTATTGATATAACATGATATGCCAGCAGCGCCCGCCCTCTCGCCGGGCCGCTCTCTGCCTAGGCTTACGGTATCTTTTGGCTCATAGCTGAATGCTTCTGCTCGTATCTTCATCAATAACGACACGGCGCAGCTTTCGCATCGTCTGAGCTCCAGATAAAGCCGCGATATGCGCATATGGGCAGCGCCTGGTCGCCCGCTTGCAGTTCTTTTATTTTCGCTGCGCGGCCAAGAGCCGTAGGTACCATGGCCAGGCCTATGCCGTCCCTCCGTCCGAGCAGCAGCAACAGCGAGAGCCACAGCCAGTCTCAAAGAGGCATAGGCAACGGTACGTTTTGTGCAGAAATCGTGACTCGGTACAATATCGTTATTCGTAGATCATATGGTGTAAAAGCTTAAGTGTGTGCATGTACATGTGTGCAGTTGTGTGTGTGTGTGTGTGTATGTGTGTGTGTTTGTGTGTATATTTCCTAGATGCCTTTCAGTTGCATCTTGGGCTTGTCTAGCGCGGCGTGTGAGGCCAACGTTTGGCTTGCCAGTTGAGACACTGCAGCATGCCCTTCTCATATTGAATGCAGCCACTCTCAGATCCGACATCTTATCTGCCGATATAGAAAGTTATAAAATAGCTATTACGCTTTACTTTTTTATTACATTTTTCCTTTTCAGTAAAAATTATGCTAGTGACACTTTTGCTATCTATCTATGCATCTGATTCTCAGTCTTAATTGTATCCAAATTTTCAACCAGATTTAACAGAATCTCAGGCTCACTTTTAGGCCAATTAAAATCTTTTCACTTCAAACCTTCAGCCCTGATCAATTCCCATTTCAATGCAGCCCAAAGCTCGACTATAGTGTATCTGTTGATCGACCTGGACAGACAGCTTTAAGTTGCCTGTGCCCGGGCACGTTTTAGTGCACACGATCGCAACGCAGTCGCTGCGCCGATCGCCTCCCCGTGCCTGGGCTGCTTGGGCAGGAGCGCGCATTGAAAATCTTTTATAGCACACAGATCGCATAGCTCTAGACTGGGCTGCGGCTGTGACTGCAGTGCTAGCTGGCTGGCTGGCAGGCTGGCTGGCAGGCTGGCTGGCTGGGCCTAACATATTTTGTTTGATGATGATTTTACAGCTTAAAACGAATTTTATGAGCATATGCCATTGTTTTGAGTTATTGTGAGAAATTTTGTGTGGCATGGCCTGCACTGCGGCCCCCGCAGCCAAACAGGATCAGCAGCAGGATGCAGACTTTAAGAGAAGATAGCTAGAAGAGGTCAGAAGGAGGCGGAAGATGCTGTGCGGGGCTGGGCAACGCAAGTGATACACATGTTTAGCTGGATGGCGACATCAAATTGCAATGCAGCTTGTAAACAACGCGACGGGCTCCAACTATATCAGTGAGTGCTTAATGGCTGCCCACAACAACAACAAAAGCTACAACAACAAGCTTGTCTAGTCTTTAGTCTTAACAGTAAATTCGTGGAGCCAAAAACTAAAATTCAGCAGCCGCCCAGCAATAAGAGGCACTGCCTCCTCTTCGTGCCTTCTCGTCCTCCAGTGCCAATGCTACCCAGTGCCGATGCCAGAGCCAGTGCCAGTGCCAGTGCCAGTGCCAGTGCCCGGGACAGTCGTATCTTCGTGCCCACAGATACACTTTGTTAATTGAAAGCCATTAAAGGTAATTTTATGGAAGGCGTTAAGCCATGAAACGTGTAACATGACCATTGACATGGCCAACCAGCGAGCGAGGGGCGGTAGGGGAGGGAGGCCTTCGTATGGCAGGACTCGGACAAACAACTGCGAGTGTCATGAAGTGAAGCGCAACTTGCCGCATTTGGTGGCATGTTCAGCGCTTTGGATACTTTGCTTTACAAGTGGTAACAATTCTTGTTGCTTCTTTTTTTTTTTTTTTTTTTTTTGTTTTGTTTTGGCCCATTTGATTCAAGTGCCATGGAATTTGTTTTGCTTGTTCCAAAGCATTTGGAGGTGTAGCTGACTTTGCTTGGCTCAAAGTTTTTAGCATTTATATGTTGGATAGATCATAAAGATGTTTACGGGAGGAAAAAACACTGAAGAGTTTAGAGTCGCCGCACTTTGGATATCTTAAGAAGAAGCTAAGACTATATAATACTGCATAATAACAATCAGTAGAGAGCTGAATTACCATCAGTTTTCTTTGAATACCTTATGCATATATATTTGGACAATTTCAAATATGCTTTACAACAATTTTTGTTCAGCTCTTAAAATATTTTTATTTATTTGTTTACTATCCCGCTTTACAGGCTGCAAATCGTTCTTCAAGCGCTCCGTGCGACGCAATCTAACGTATTCGTGCCGGGGCAGCAGAAACTGTCCCATAGATCAGC
This sequence comes from Drosophila mayaguana, assembly GCA_037075325.1. Lineage (NCBI taxonomy): Eukaryota > Metazoa > Arthropoda > Insecta > Diptera > Drosophilidae > Drosophila > Drosophila mayaguana. The sequence goes on along the minus strand of JBAMCG010000038.1, from coordinate 649,622 downwards.
ATCATCGCAATCAATGCCAATATTGCCGCTTGAAAAAGTGCCTCAAAATGGGCATGCGACGCGAAGGTAAGTCCACCCTATATAGCACATATATACACATACATACATACATACTGTGATCAGCGAAATTTCTTGCATTGGCTGTGGGTCAATTAAAAGTCAAACAGTGAGGCAAATACATAAATAAATTAAATGCGCCGAGACCGAAGGCGAACACACTGAGCAAGCATGCAGCAACTACACTGCAAAACGGAAGTAGAGCACGACTGCGAACGAATTCAAATTTGATTGTCTATTGCATGTGGGTTACGTGCGGACCAATAAATGGGACAACTAAATGTCAGATGCTACGAATTTTCACTCAACACGCGAGTGACAAGCGGGGGCTGCTCTCCTTTGGCTGCTGCGACAGTGCCAAGTGGTCTGCCAAGGAATGTGCCACTTGATGATAGGCCGAAACTCTAAGAACCTTAGCGAGAAACCGGGTCATGTCCCCAAAGTAGCGCGCAAGAAACAGCTGTTATATCAGACTCTTCGAAGAGCTATCGCCAATGAAGAGTCTTCTCTAGATCTATATTAGACTAAAACTCTTAGTGCCGTTTGGCATCCCAATCAAAGTCTTCTAAATAACTCAATCACCGTCCATTAATGGCATTATATGACTAGCTCAATTAGCTAGCCATTCATTGTCAGACTTCATTGCATATCAAACTCCACATGACATTTAGTCAAGTTCCACAACTACAGTGAAACCAGCTCAAAGAGCCAAGCATATACGTCAAAGTATATCAGCTATAGTATACCCTATAAATTGAGAGCTTAACATATCCAAGCTAACAGTCTGGTTCGCTTCTATGTTAGCAGCTCTCGCACTGGCTCATCATGCCAGCTAGCCACATTTTATGGTTACAGGGTATACAAAGTAACAATTAAGCTATGGCTGCAGCATATTGACCCCAAAGATCAAATGCAAACTTGTTCGCTCGTTGGTTAATAATTAAAAATAAAAAATAAAAAATAAAAAAATAAAAACATGAGTACTCGAATAATCGAATACGCGAACAGTTGGAATAATTGAATACTTGAATGCATGAATAGTTGAATAGTTGAATTAGGAATTAGCTCGATATTGTAATTTGTGTGTCGACACTTTTTTCTGCCTATGGCGCTGGCACAAATGATTTATTAAAGTTAATTCGATTAGATCTAGTGACATACACTGGCAGAAAATTATGGGCTAATCATAGAGCTGGCCTAATCATAGGCTGGGCTGGCCAAATAGGAAGATGCCAAATATATGCAATCTGCCAAATATATGGGAAATTTTTGGTAATTTCTTGCAGTGCACGAGCTGACTTAATCGAAGGCAGCATGCAACAGCGCAAATATTTGGCATAGTTGGGCCACAAATGTTTTGTCCACAAATTGGCAAACGACGACAAATTGACAGACGCCACAGTGAATCGATCAATGAATGACTGGCTGACTGGCTGACTGACTGGCTGACTGACTCATTGACTGACTGACTGACTGGTTTGGGTGACTGCTTGACTGCTCGGTCGCTTGCTTAGTTGCAGTTGTCGGCATTAACAATTAACAACTGTCTGGCTGCAGATATACATATCTCTATAAACATATATACATACATACATACATATATAGAGAGAGAGAGAGACCTGTCCAGCTGCTGCACTAAGCTGTTATTATTTGCACTAATATTGACAGGTTTTTTGCAAAATGCTAATAGCCGCCGTTGCTGCTGCTGCTGCTGCTGCTGCTGCTGCTGCTGCTGACGGCAGCAGATGTTGTCGCTGCTGCAGTGATTTGGGTTAAGAACGAGGCAATTAAAATGCAGCTACAGACACCGTCATTGTAATTAAATGTATCTAAACATTGATTTAAGCGCGGCTATTGCGCAAATGAAAATATTAAACAAATATTTGCTTATAGCCAAAAAAGAAAAAAATCGAAAAACAGAAACAAACAAAACAGATGTCTAAATTCACGTTTGTTCTTCAGAGTTTTGACTGGGCCCAGTACCCAATGATGTTCGTGGCTAATGAACCGCGCTGTGAACCCAGGTGTGGGCTACCTGTTTGGCCATTAAGCATGCGATTACCTGTAGCTCTGCCACCGCCACTGGCACTGACAACAACTTGTCAACTTCATCATAATAAAGCCCAAAAGAGTTCAGCACCTTTTGTCCCCTTCTCCTCATGGCATTGCCTAATGTACAAGTTCTGCGTAAAAACTAGTTCACAATAGCCCAAAACCTATATCAGAGCTGAGAAATCGTGAGAAAATGTGATTTCTGCATAGAATTTCAGTACGTTTCTTCTGCTTCCTTTTGGGCGCTACTTAGCATAAAAGCAGCACAAAGGTTATGCCTCGCCAGACCTGGTCAAGCAATTCCACAGCGAAAAACCCGAAAAAGCGCATAAAATCAAGGCACGAAGGTCGCTCTAATTAAATTGCAGTGTCAATTGGACGGGGTGGACTGGGCTGGACTGGACCCGGGCTGAGGTTGGGTCACCGAACTGGACAACAAATTGTGCCGAAACTTGTTTCTGCCCAAGGGTTGGGCCAGCGAAATTAATTTCTGTTTGTAAAAGCACTTTTTTTTTTTTTTTTTTTTTTTTTGTGAGCAAAAAGAAATAAAACTACAAGAATTTACAGTAAAAATTGAACGTAAAGTGAGGAAACTGGTCGCAAAACTATAGAAACGAGGGTTGAAGTGGGCTTTGTTCGGTCAGTGGGTTGATCGAGAGATATGCGATGTAGGCTTATGATGGAATGAGTGAAAGAATCTTCATCTTATGCTTGAAAATGGTAAATGTACAGCTCAGAATTGAAATTTGGAATAGAAAATATAGATATATATGCAAAGGACTCTTTTAATAGAAATTCTTTGACATTTAGTTTCATTATATTGTATCGTATACATATTTTAAATGCAAACTATGAATATTGATATTTAAAAAATTTATTTCTTGGAAGTATAAGTGTATAATTAGTTTTCAAACTCTACACAGACAGCAAACGAAAACAAAAATATTTAATATGTAAAGCAAAACTTTTAAAATGCAATCGACCTGCTCAATTTAGACAGGCACTGAAAGCCACTTATATCATGCAGGCATGATAATTAACAATGGAAATTTTAGCTGAACAACAAATCACAATAATATTAGCAACAAAAAGCACCGTAAAGCACGATATTAAAAGCGAAGCAAATACTTAAAGCGCGCATTTGTATAAGGGGAAAGGCTGTTCGGACCTGAGGCCGGAAATGGCATTTTCGCAGATGCATCGAGCCCTTGGGGCGCGGATTTGGACGGATTGAGGCTGTCAGAGACTTTATCCACTTGACCACAATTAGCTGCGAGCCACTTGGACACGCGCTCGAGTGTTGTTGGCTGCTTGACATGGCGCGATGACTTGTATATCGTTTATCGATTACATAAGTGCGAGGCCTCGCAAACAATGCGCAACAAAAGCGCAGCGGAGACTTGAGCACGTGCTGGCCCACAGAATTCATTCATTAAGTAATCAAGCCGAGCAGACGCTGCTGCTCCACCAGTCAGCCCAGCTCTGCTCGCTCTGCTTGTTTTGGATTGTTGTTGCTGCTGCTGGCTGCTGCGTTATCTGCTAAAGTCGCTGGAGTTGATCTGCTCTGAGCTGCGCTGAGCTGCAGTTGCGGTCAGTCTGGCAAGTTTTGAGTCACTGTGGTCAGTGTGGAATATATATTTTCCCAGGCGCATAAATAAGCCTCGGCTCGGCAACTGGGCAGGAGCGAAAGAGATGGCCGGCCGTAGACTCCAAGAGAGAGTGAGTGAGTGAGAGACCGGTTTGCAGCGTCTTCTGCCCTGTCTGCCAGCCTATCTGCCTGCCTGCCTGCATAGATCCGTTGAGGATCAGCCGCGTTTTGCCTGCGCAAATTACGCAAATGTATTTCATAAATAATTGTCTCGTCCGGCGCTGGACAGTGGTCAAATCTTTGGCAGTTCCGGTTCTGCAACCCCCTCGTGCACTTAATTGCTTGCGTAAAGCAATAAACAAATACCCTACCCTGGTCCAAGTCCTCCTCGCCCTGCATGTTGCTCTTTGGGTTTTTCATTTGTCTGCTGACCAAAAATGCTTTCGCTTTTCGCTTCAACAAAAGACGTTACTTTTGCCTAGACAGCTGTGTGCGTATGTGTGTGTGTGTGCATGTATGTGTGTGTGCCTCAGACAATGGCTGTGCCGAACACTTGGCCCGATCAATAATCATGTTTGGCTTTATTTGCTTTTCAGCGCCTTGGGCCAAACATTTTTGCGATATTTTTATTTTGATTATTTCTGCTGAAGCCCAGCCTGTTGCGCCAACTGCTCGAGTGGGGTTAGGTGTGGTGCATATGACTCCGTCTAGGTGTGTACCTCATATTTGAAGGTGTAAAACAGCCTTTGCTAACCCACATTTTCCAATAGCACTCAAGCATCAACGCGCAATGCTCCATTGTTTTTTCACATACAAAAATGTATAAAATAATATTTGTACCGAATGCGTTTGGCCAAGCCCCTAAAAAATTGTCTCGAGTTTTGTTTTGATCCTATGCAGGTGTAACTTCGTACCTATAACTAATGCGAAGGGAACTTTGCAGTTCAAAGTTCAGAGACGAGGAATGCGCCTATACTAAGAGCCTGCCAGCGCACCCTAAAAACAACTTGACTTGAGAGCAAGTCTTGAGTTCTTCGTAGATTTCGTGTTGGACTCGAAACTATCTCAGATCAGCTAATCCTTTTCTTGATATTGAGTTGTCTTAGTATCAGTTCTTAATAGAAATACCGACTCAGTATCCTTGTGCCACATTTATATTCCGCTCAGTTTTATAGTGCCCTCTCAACAGTAATATCTCTATCTCTCTCTTTCTCTTTCATAACCTGTCTCTCTTTCTGATGACAGGATTTGCTCGGGCGCAACTTTTGAGTAAGTCTAACCCCAACCTCTAAATAAAAGCTCTCTCCTTTCATCAGCTGAACAGCCAACGTTAATCTTATCTGCCTCTGTCCCTTTCTCACACATCTGTCTCGCTTCTGTTCTCTTCTGAGCTGAGCTTTTGGCATCAATTCGAACAGCTGTTGGCTGGCATTTGACTAACTTTTCGCTTTCGCGGTGTTTACACATTTTAGGCTTAAGTTCTGCTCACTACACACACACACACACACACACGCTCACTATCTCACGTGCTGTTGTATCTTAAAGGATGCGTTGAGAGTATTTAGTTAAATTTGCATATCTAAGCAGTTGTGGCAACAAGGGGGTTGCAAGGGACAACGGCATTGAAATTATGTTTAAGAAAAAGAAAAAAAAAAAAAGAAAATAAAGAAAAGGGTTTCAGGGTAGGCTCAAGGTAGTCGCAGCCGAGAAAAGTATCTTATGACGTTGTTGGTTGCTGAACAAAGGGGCAGCGCAGCGTCTAGGAGAGTGCGACTGAGATTGAGGTGCCCGATAGGCATTGTGCGTTGTGGCAGCTTTGCCAACAACGCTGAATGGGGCAACATTGTGTGGCGTGTGATGTCGCGGTCAAAATAAGCGCACAAAAGAGCGCGCGTATTGAATTACTTGGCTGTAGATACACGGATACAGAGATACACAGATACACATAGACACACACTTACATATATACATTCCCAAATGCAGATACTAATTCTCTCTCTTTCTCTCTCTGACTCTTTGCAGCTGTTCAGCGTGGCCGCGTGCCGCCCACACAGCCCGGCCTAGCTGGCATGCACGGCCAGTACCAATTGGCCAACGGCGATCCAATGGGCGTGGCCGGTTTCAATGGGCATTCGTACCTCAGTTCCTACATCTCGCTGCTGCTGCGCGCCGAGCCGTACCCCACATCCCGCTACGGCCAGTGCCTGCAGCCCAACAATATCATGGGCATTGACAACATCTGTGAGCTGGCCGCACGGCTGCTCTTCTCCGCCGTCGAGTGGGCTAAGAACATACCCTTCTTTCCGGAGCTGCAGGTTACCGATCAGGTGGCACTGCTGCGCCTTGTCTGGTCGGAGCTGTTCGTCCTGAATGCCAGCCAATGCTCGATGCCACTGCATGTGGCGCCGCTGCTGGCTGCTGCCGGCCTGCACGCCTCACCGATGGCGGCGGATCGGGTGGTTGCGTTCATGGACCACATACGCATCTTCCAGGAGCAGGTGGAGAAGCTGAAGGCGCTGCATGTCGACTCGGCCGAATACTCCTGCCTCAAGGCGATTGTGCTCTTCACCACCGGTAAGTTGCTGGACATCCTGTACAAGGATGTGCCCGCACTGCTAACCAAAGTTTCAGCACTGCTTGGCAAGCGTGTGGATGCTGGCAGCTCCGCTGACTGCAGCAACGATGACGTCATTGCTGTGGTGCGCGAACATCTCGATGAGCTGAATCGCTTAGAGTTTGAGACGCAGCTGCAGCAGGCGCCCATCCACCTGGCCACCTTCATGAAGAGCGTGGCTGGCGTTGAGGCTGCAGTGCAGCAGGCGGAGCAGCTGCAGCAGCACCAGCAGCAGCAGCAACCATCGCAGGCAGCCAGCCAAGTTAAGAGCGATCCAGGTGCTGCTGCTCATGCTGTGCCTGTTGTGCCCTCTGCCGGCAGCGCTTTCAGCAGCTGCGCCAAGTCCACTGCCAATGGCAATGCCAACGCCAATGCTGAAGTCGATCTGCTTACCGCGCTGTATGCCAGCTCTAACGGCAACACCGGCGGTGGCAGCGGCGATTCGAGCGGCAACAGCAGTGGCCTAGGCGCCTCGCTGCCGACCCAGCCATCCCACCACAGCGCCTCATCCACACACAATGCCAGTGCCTCACCCACCGCCTCCTCTTCCGCATCCGCGTCCGCTGTTGCCCCCGCCACGAGCAGCTCGCTGGCTGGAGCATATCAGACGCCGGCGGGCATGTTCTATCAGACGCCGCCGCGCAGCGCCTTCGGCTCGGCCTTTGATATGTTCCATCACAGCACGCCGTTCGGCGTCAGCCATGCGGCGGCGGCAGCGGCTGCGGCGGCCGCTCACAGCGGCAGCGGCGCCAGCTTCGGCAGTCCCAGCTATAGATATTCGCCATACAGCCTAGCCGGCAGTAGATGGCAGTTGTAGACCCGAAGCCCCGCCTCCCTAGACACCCGCCCACCCTAAGAATCTCAGTTGTTCAGTTTAGTCAGCTAAACCAAACCGTCGGGCTTAGCTTATTAGATTATGTATCTGTAACTTATCTATTTATCTACGCCGTACTTAAACTATGTATCTATTGTAAAGTTAAATTTAGTGCCTATTGCTTATGTATTTATTGCCTAGTCTAAGTCCTAAATTATTATAGTCGTAATCTAGTTTAGCAAACAACTTTACCAAAAATCCATACGAACAAAGATAGAAGAAGCTGAAGCGAGAGGGGTAGAGAGAAGTTAAGAATATACGCTGCTGTTGCTGTTGAACAAAAAATTAATCCTAACCTGTGTTTTTACTCATTCCATTTGTTACTAATTCTTTAAGCATTTGTTGACTAGTTTTAAGCGTTTTATTTTGGCTTTTCATTTCCTATTTGCCTTACTTTAATTTAGTTGAGAACTAACAATGATTTGTGGCTTGGTTACTAACCCTTACTTTAATATATTTTGATTAATGGCTTCAAAAATTGAAAGTATTTATTTCAAATATATTCAGCAAAAGCAATATATTTTACAACTATAGAAAATTGAATTGCTGCTTTTAAATACTTTTTTGCTATTCGAGAATTTTATATATTGGAAAATGCTTTTCTATTTATTTTATTTTTCTCTTTGCTTTTTCTCCTTGCTTTTTAAATTATTGCTTTTAAATTATTTTTATTTTGATTTTTTAGTTGATTTGAACAATTATTACAATAACATTATAAAAAAACTTCTTTACTTTCTAATTTTAATTTCAGTATAGAAAAAAATTAGAAAGTTTAGAACTTTTTTTCCTCATTTAAAAATATATATTTTTAAAATATTTTTTACATTTTCAAAACAAGCTCTTTACTTTCTGATTTTAATTTCAGTAAAGAACGTAATTATTTGCTCAATTAAAAACATTATTATTTTCATTTAATTTTGTATTTTTTAATATTTATTTTCAATCGATTCGTTTCAATATCATTAAATATTTCTTGACTCAATGGTATTAAAGCAAATTGATTGTCCTTTGCTGAACACAAAAGTTTAATTAAAAATTTCAGACAAAATATTCTTTTGCTGCGAAACCTTAAAATGATGAAAAAGAGAAGAAAAACAAAAAAAAAAAAAAAAACAATTACTGATTAAGGTCTCCAGCAAAGTGGAAATTGTTTATGAATTGGTAATTTAAAAAGTTTTATGATATAATAACCGATACATAGCACAATTTATATCAAATAGAAGTCTATGAAAGCAGCTAGTTCGGAGTATTAAAATCAAAATTAACTAGCAGCTTCCATAGATTTCTAGACTGCATTCGATTTATATTTTTCGTTTACTAATTTTGCATTTTTATTTCTAAACAAAAGCATCAAAACCCACACAAAGCAGCTACGCACACATATACACATATGGCACACACGCTCTGGACTTTGGAAACAAACACACACACACACGCCTAACACACACACATGCATATTTCCGTTCATCCATATAATAAGCATTTACATAAATATTAAACTTTTCAAACTAATTTGGCACATGGCTTAATTTTTAATGTTTGTTAATGTTTGTTTTTAATTTATTTTTATTTATTTATTTATTTTCGTTTTCAAATGAAATAAATTCAAAATATTTGTATGCAAATATTAACTGTTTGAACCATAAACGCTGCATATTCATTTTATTTAAGTTAGGCTTAAGTAGAAACTAAACTAAGTCCAAGTTTTCCCTCTGAGTTGAAGCTGTGCCGATGGCGCAGCTGTTGCTCTGTCTGACACGCTTATCTGCCCATTGTCCATTTACAGTGGCCAAATAATGCAGCGATGCATTCAACTGCAACTCAAGCGGAGTTTAACTCCGCTTACCCCTTCGACACGCCACCCATGTGTGTGTGTGTGAGTGTGCAGCTTGGCCCGTTCGTTTTGTCAAGCAGCTGTCCTCGATCTGCGACACTGACTGCACACTGCACACTACACAGAGTCCCCTCTCCCTCGCCCGTTTGTAGCTGGCGACGTTTATTGACGTCGAGATACCACATTATGAACATTAATACAACACTCGTTTATGTCGCTTACTTACAAGCCGCAGCGGCTGCTCCTCGGCCAGGTCCAGGTCCAGCTCGATCCAGCCAGAGCCACAGCCATGAAAATAATTTTCCAATTTCCAAAACGCTGTGTGTGTCGAGTTTTGGGCTTTTGGGCTGGGGTCCATTGTGAGGGGGCGTCGCGAGTTCGTGTTGCCGGAGCTGCGGCTCCAACTTCGACTTCGACTTCAACTTCGAGTTCGACTTCGAGTTCGACTTCAACTTCGACTCCAGCTCAGCCTCTTGTGCAGCGCAATTGCATTTGAATTGGCTGCATGAGTCCATAAACTGCAGCCGATCAATCGCTGCAGCGCTACACCCGGCTCTGCCCCCCCCCCTCAGTGATAGACACGATCGCAGTAGTAAAATACCGGGTATAGACTTAGTAGATCTTCTGCCTGCTGCCTTGCAGCCAGGCGGCGGCACGTTGACGACATGTCTGCCCAAGCGCTCGGTGGTGCATCTTCCAATCTGGTTGTGGCCACGTCTGTGTACTACCTCAGCGCCGCACCACCCGTTCCCCTCGTGGTCTACACGCTCGCTGCCTGATTGCTGTCGTTTGTTGCAGTTGTTAAGAGTTGTAGCTTTCATGTCTTAGCCACACTTTTTGACCAACATTTTGTGTTGGTTTTAGCTCTGGCCAACCTTTGCGCCTTGGCTCTGCCAGTGTCTGTGTCTGACTCTGACTTTTTCTCTGCTGATGCTCAAATCGTTTTGTGGGTGCTCATTGATCGGCTGCGCTACTTTCCGAAAATTGCCACAGACGTGCCTTTGTGCCTTGTAATTAACAGTTTCCTACGGAGAGACCTCTCTTTGATCAGAATCATTTTTTGGGCGCGCTTTAGCTTAACCTCTCTTTTCTTTGCCCACTCGCTCAAAGCTGAAATGTTCAATCAGTTAAGCTTAGATACAAGATGCAGCTCCGATCAAACTGTCGAGATATTCAATTTTCTCTGGCAATACAGCTAAGGCCTTGCCTTGCAATATGAATTGAATCCACTTTATAATAAACGTTATTTTTATGAAGTTTTTATTTTCTATATTATAAAATACCTGAACAACATTTTAATAATTTTTTTCTCTGAATAAAAGTAATAATTTTTTAAGAAACCGCTCTAGAACTCAATTAAGTCTGAGCCCTATTGGGAATTACAAATAAATATATTCAGATATATAAATTATAGATTATAGATAATATTTCATCTATTAGATTATATTTATTGTCCATCATATTTATTTGATTTTCATTTGATTTTGGGTATATTTTCTCCTTGCCAAAGGCTGGATTGTGCTACTCCATATATCATTCCACTGCAACTTGGCCATTTCTCTGGCTCTCATGTTAGTTCCTTTAGAACTATGTCAGAGCACTGTCAACAAGCAAATACCTGCCATTTTTATGTTGCATTTCTTGGCAATTTTTGCCGAACAACAACTCTTACAAATGGCGCTCGATTATAAATTCATAGCTGACCCCACATGAACCCAGCCCAAAGGCTCGAGCCATATCTGCGGGCATTTGTCTTGTTAGGTTTTTTTCTCCTGGCATTTTCCTAATGCTTATTAAAACTAAATAAAGTTATAACTGTTACCAAAAGCAGACACGAAGTCCAACAACGTACTAGTTGCTGGCCATAAAACTATATAATAAAATATAATGCAGCAATTCATAATTTTTGGTTAAACAGCTTAACCTTTACTTTGGTCCGATTTGTGGATTGCAGAAGGAGGGGGCGGAGTCTGTGCCACGTTCTTGTGTGACCAAAAAAAAGAGCAACAACAAAATCTGCTCCTTATTCGATATGCATGTTGTTGTAACTGCATTTGTTGTTGTTGTTGTTGTTGTTGTTGTTGTTATTGGCAGCACAATTCGGCTACGTAGTTACATCAACTACTTTACGGTCATTATGCATTTAAAACACGCGGTCACGATCTCCGCGCTGAGTTAGTAACTGCGCAGAAGGCAGCCCAGGCAGAGATCCAACCAAAAAAAGCAAAAATACAAAAACGAAAACCAAAACGTAAAATCAAAGCCAAGTTAAGCCATAGTTATAGCCGCAGCCCGTTGCAAACGCCCGAGAAAGCTGCAGCTCGCTTCGGCTTCGGGCCGCATTTCTTTTGGCCAAATTCACAAACTGGAATTTCTTTCACTCCGTCGTCTTCTGCTGCATTTCAATGAAAATAAAATTTTTGCTGGACTGGCTTATTGATTCGAATTGTAGCCAGATTTTTGTTCAGCTTCTTCCTCGTCCTCTGCTTCTCATGTCCTCTGGACTCGTTTGCTTTTATGATATTCGTTGTCGGTGCCTGGGCTCCGGATCATCAAAACCTAATGGCCAAAGTCAATTGACAATTATTGACCATGGCCAAGTGAAATGATTCGCTCAGCTTTTCAATCCCAACTGGCCAAATCTAATTTGTAACTTCACGATTATTGCCGTATGGCTCTTGTTGCTGTTGTTGCTGGTTGTTTATGAAATGAAATGCTTAATAATGGCTAATTGAATTTCTGTTGCCTTTGGCGACAAATCATTTATCTTGATTTACGCGCATTGTGTGCCTGGAGGCTTTAGCCAGCATTGCAGTTAACGTTCAGTTTTGTTTATGATTTGTTTACTTTGTGGGCCAACTGGGAATGGCCTAAATGCAAGCCGAGCGTGCAGCATGGAGAGTTTTCTTACTTGTGACAGTCCAGCTGCCTTTTGCTGTCTCTTTAAATTACTTACTGACTCAGCTCAGAATTCCTTATAATTACATGCATTTTTTATTGATATTTATTCAGCTTTGCGGCATATTTAAGCTTGACTATTCACTTAGCGAATGGCAGAAAACTAGTTAAATGCATGTAAACATTTTTTGAGAATTTTAAATTTGCTCAATTTTGCACTTTACCCTGAAGAAGGCATCTATCGAGTTTTAATACAGATTCATAAATGAATAAAGATCTGTAGAAATAGCTAAATATACATATATAAGAGAGATGTAATTAAATTAAAGTTAATTAATGTATATTGCAATATTTAAGTTTAAAAAACAAAAAAAAAAAATTACTTTTAGCCTAATTTAAGATTTACTTACAGCAAAAATCTTATTTAATATTAAATTTAAAATTAATTCAAGTAACTAGAATACAGTTTAGTTGGCCTTACAGATTTTATTAAATTGTTAAGCAACATTTCTCAGAGTTATGCATAAGTCTGTATAGAAGATCAATAGGCAAGTATTTATTTCCCGCTAAATATCGTCGCATATCTTTATGAGCTGCTCAAACGGCTATAGCTAAATTTGTTCGCATGAGCGTGAATATGTTAGCGATCAGCTAGTTTTGCCACCAGAGGAGTTAACTCTAATGAACCTATTGGCGATTTGTTTGACTCACTTTACATTGTGGCTCAATGTATTGGCTTACAATTGACAGCTGGCAACCAGAAGTAGGCTTGCGTGCAGCTAAAGACAGCTACGACCAATCGAAATGCATAATGAAATTCAAAGAGCTGAAATGCGAGACGCTTAAACGACACATTACGTCCCATAGCTGGCATTTTGCAATGCAATGCAATCAAATTCAAATACAAATTCAAATTCGAATTCAAATTCGACTTTAACTTCGAATTCATACTGCAATCGGATACGTTTGACGACGAGTTGGACACCCAGCGATGGCCAAGCGATTGGCCACAAAATCAGCAAATGGCCAATTCATTAAACCGCAAACCAGCTGCGCGCCAGCAAAAAAAAAAAGATGATGAAGAAGAAGAAAAACTGTTATAAATGCCACTTGTAAATTTTGCGTAATGTGCAAAAGATACTTTATGCTTACAAGTTGTTGCTGCGAGCTAAAGATACTTTTTGCTTGCTGACTAATTAAGTAAATGGAATATGAACATCCATTTGAGAATACTTCCAGCTATGCAAATTTACAAGTGCTGATGTCTAATTTGAATTTCAAATAGGCGCAGCACCTCAAATATACAGATATATTCACATTTTGTTGTTGCCATACGATACTTAAAAGCAGGCGTAGATACACACACACGAGTATGTATTGATAAGCAAACTTTTGTGTCGCTGGCAATTAACACGTGACGGCACACGCTGCGTATGCGCAACGTCTTTAGCTTTAACAACTAGTCAACAACATTGAGAAGAAATCCCCTCAGCCACACCCCCGCCCCCCGTCTCCGCGCTCCAGCCGACCCCCTTTTGTTTATGGCCTTTGTCTACCGGGGCGTTGCCGTTCAGTTTAATTTTCGTAAATTTAATTAAACGGCCTCTTGTTCGACTTCGAGTCCAAGTCCTCAATTGGACATAAATCATGCGAGTGACGTAATTCCGTCATGTGCCATTTTCTAGCTACAGTTATTATTGATGTTGTTGTGTGTGGGCGTGGCCTTAAGTTGACGCTGGAGACCCATTCGCCGGACCCGTATTTCGCAACAAGTGCCAGGTGAACTGCATAGGCTCACAGACCATTTGCCTCTATAGGGAATTGCCCGTAGCTCCAGGCTGTCCGTAATTAATGAATTGTTCTTGTTCTATTCTTTTAGATGCCTGCGGCCTGTCGGATGTGACACACATTGAATCCCTGCAAGAGAAGTCTCAGTGCGCCTTGGAGGAGTATTGTAGAACGCAGTATCCCAATCAACCCACGAGGTTTGGCAAATTGCTACTCAGATTGCCATCATTACGCACCGTCTCCTCCCAAGTAAGTAGATCGTAATGTACAATTAAAATGTCAAGTCTTTGAATTGATATAATTAAGCTCGAACTATGATAAAATGTTAAGCATAAATGCACAAAGAAATGCAGCAATACTTATGCATACTTCTATTTTGTTTTCCCTTTTGTCTTCTCAATTAACCAGGTCATTGAGCAGTTGTTTTTTGTGCGTCTAGTCGGCAAAACGCCAATCGAAACGCTGATACGCGACATGTTGCTGAGCGGCAACAGTTTCTCTTGGCCCTATCTGCCTTCGATGTGACACACAATGTGGCGCCAATTGACAACAACTTGATCATCAGCCGCAGCTGTGGCGGCCGCTGTGGCAGCCAATCATAGCAGCACTACGCTCAACATCAATCCCTGCAACAACATCAACAACAGCAACAGCAACAGCAACATTGGCGGCGTCATTGGCGGTGGCTGTGGGGGCATTGCTGTTGCTGGCAATCACAGCCACGATCACAGCAATGTTGCTGCCATGCATGCAACATATGGCAACGGCGGCAACAACAGCATCCACGGCGCTTGCAATCAGCAGCAAATCAGCAACTACAGCAGCAGCAGCAGCAACAGCAACAACATCAACAACAGCAACATGAGCGCCAGCGGTTTGCTTGGCGCCGGCTACAGCAACGATTATATGGCCAATGCAACTGCGGCTGCTGCATATGTGACACCAGCAACCGCAGCCGCAGCGGCAGCGGCGATTGCAACAACAACAACGATGCCAGCGGCAGTGAATACAACAACAATGCTGTCTAATTACTGCGATGCTGCGACTATGATGATGGCCGCGGCCGCTGTCAATGCAAATCAGTGCCTGCAACAACACCACCAGCGACTGCTGCTGGCCAGCAGCAGCAGCAGTAGCAGCAGCAGCAATAGCAATAGCAACAGCAACAGCAACAGCAACAGCCATGAGCAACTGGCCACGGCAGCGGTCACGGCCTCCGCCTCCTCCTCCTCAGCAGGCTCGCTGTCATCGGCATCGTCCACACCGACAGCGACGACCGTCGCGACAGCCCAGCAGCAACAGCAAGAGCAACAGCAACAGCATCAGCCGCAACAACAGCAGCAGCAGCAGCAACAGTCGCTGCCATCGCCGCCAAATTTAATCGATATCAGTGAAGTTCCTCTCATTGTGGATGTCAAGTAGTGTAATTATTTATGCATATTGAGAAAAAAAAGAAAAAAACAAAAACAAAAAAACGAAAAAAAAAAATAACACAAAAAATCTCTAATGAAAAATGTAAAAAAAAAAAAAATGAGAATCGTGTAGCTTAATTGTTTTAAAATCTCCTTTAGTTGCTTTAACTTGTACATAAACAATTTTCAACTTTCACCCAGGCGCCCACAACTGACAGCCAAATGCGGTTTTGTATCTTGTAGATACAATGCAGCTCCCTGGCTATGAGTCGGAAGAAAAAATACTGAAATTCCTGAGCGTAAAACGCTCAGAGATTTCTCAAGGTTTTCTTTTTTGGGCATCCATCAGTTCTACTATATGTCTGTATAATATTTAAAGGCACTGAGTTCTACTTAATTTTAATGCAAATGAAAACTAAACTAAACTAAACTTCTTCATATACCCTCCCACAAGAAATGAAACATTAACAAAAATACAAAAAAAGACAAATGTAAATGTATGTTAGGCAAAATATTTATGTATTTCTTGTAGCATATATATACAAATATATATACATATACATACACTTATATATTTAGACAGCTATATCCACAATATATAGCTCTATGCGTTCTATAGTGTACTTTAATCTCTAATCTCCCAGTGGTTTGCAGAATTATACCAAAAATATATTTTTACTTTATGTGTGGCAATTATATTTTGTGTGTGCTTTAGCAATGTTTTTTATTTTTACTTGATTTTACTTTAAGTAAAATGTAAAAGGAAAACATAATCAAATCAAACGTCAGAAAGAAATTATGAAAATCAAATTCTCAGCTGCTCCAAGCCATGTCTCAAAGATGTGGCAAAAACTTTATGGAAAAAAAAACAAACTTTATTTTTTTATTAATTTACAATGCAAAATTTAGCAAATTTTTTATTTTTTATAACAAATTAAAAAAAAAAAAAAAAATGCGGGCAATACCAATTCAGTGCAAGTTTTCAGTTTTAAAACGATCTTCTAGGCTAAGCATTATATTATTTATATGTATAAATATAAACGTTTTATATATTTTATAATAATAAATAATTGCGTTTTGAAAAGAAATTTCCTTATAGTTTTCTTGATGGTTTTTCTGTTCAACATTTCCCTATGAGAATTCATGGAATATATCGTTAACCCATATCAAAATAATGAATTTTTACTTTTTTAATGAATGAGTTTTTTTTTATTTTAGACTTAATCAGCATTATTTATTTAATCATTATTTTTATATTTTTTTCAAGCAACTGCGGCCAAAGTTTTGTACAAAGAATAGAAAAACACTTTAAAAAATGAAATTTAGCAAAAAGAAAACAATTATGAAATACATTATAGACACTTTCGTCATTTCGTTCATAGTCAAGTATTTGTGTATTACTGATAAGCGAAAACGTTTTGTAAATAATATTTAACTATATATATATACAAATAACTGAAAAAAACTGCAGTTACTTAATGAAAAGGCATCGCATGAGCGCGTGTAAATAAATATTCGAGGTGCGAAATTTGTAAATGAATTGATAATAAATGTCAACTGAGTGGTAAATAAATGCAATAAACATTCAGACAGTAGAGCTGGCCAAGTTCAGCTATAGCTATATGCTGTAGATCAAGTACTTATATACATATTAACCTTATCACAGTTGATAGTCGGCAGTGCGAAGGTGTGTGTGCGTGGCGTGTGCGTGTGTGTGTGTGTGAGTCTGTGTATATATGCAAATGTGTGCGTGTGAACTGACATTCGCAAAGTACAGCTAAACATGAAATTTCCGCATTATACAAATATGTTGATTGCTGTCCTCGAAAATATATAGTATATATATATTTAAGTATTAATTAGTTGAAACGAAAAGAAAAGCCGTTTGTTTTTGATAATTTCGATATGGAAATCAAATGTCAGTTGAATTAATTTTATTTAATAAAAATGCAAAAAATAACAGAGAACATTTTTAATTGAGAATATCTCTATATCTTTCCCACCCACCCACTCTCGCCCTTTCTCTCCCTCTCTTTCTCTTGTACTTTCTCTGCCTATAGAGATATCTCTATTTCCTCACTGTCCTGCCCCATATCATAATTTGTGTTGCATGCGCTGCAAAATAAATGCCCCAGTCATGCTGCAACTGAGGTGCGACCCCTATACAAATGACCCTCGGCATGGGTATGGACATGGGTATGGGGCAATTACCTCGTACTGCTCCAAAATTGCTAATAATGAGACATGCAGCTCGCGCGCTTAGCCTCTGTAATGGATTGCCGTGGATTGGTATCAATTGCAGGTCAATTCCTCAACGCCACGAAATTTCACGCGCCGACAAGATAATCGTCGCACATAATGCCGGGATTCCCTAGTTCGCTCCAAGCATCGAACTATCGAAAGGATCGTGCAACGCAGACAGCGTGTTGCCAGTTGCTCCATTGCCAGTTGCCAGTTGCCAGTTGCATGAACAAATTGCGGCTGTCTTGTGGGCCGTCGCTGCCGTTGCCTCTTGCCGAATGACAAATTAGATATCGAAAACAACAATTTGATCGACAGGCGATCGCCACCGAAACAAGCCGAAAAGTACAGCAGAAAAGCAGCAGTACAGGGGAAAAAGAAATAAAAGATTGCTCTGCGATTCGAGCCGTGAGTCCAAATTACCACAGCATACAACAAGTAAGTCTGCTCTGGTCGGGTGTGCTCGACCAGGATATACCTCACATTCAAAAGTTATAGCTGAATATGATAAGATTTTGATCTTGAAATATATTTGTTTTCATCTATTTATTGAATTATGTTACGAATCCATTAAAATTGAAATATATTAGATATAAACAAATTTCCGCCTAATTTGTAAACTGTACTTCTTCCACCTGTTACATACTTTAGCTCAAAAACATGATATCCTTCGTAGCCATTTTCAGCTGATTCAGGGCATAATGAGAAAGGCATTTTCTGCGGTTTGGGGCCAGCGTATCCAAAGGAGTTGATGAAGGTGTTGATTTGATTACTTTTATGTAAGCGACTCAGACGGAGCTGCAGTTGAACATATTTCCTCCAAATCGTGATCGCGGCAATTTTGGGATGGATCGATTCCGAGTTGCCTTCAATTGTGCCGACTGTCCGTGAGGGCGGCGGGCGTGGATGGGGGTAGATGGGGAGATTCTGTGTGCCTGCCCCGCGGCCAATATCTAAATGTGAAAAATGATTTGACTTTAATGGCCGCCACTGATCAGATGATCATCTCTGATCAGATGATCGCCTGTTGATGAGCACAGCGCAGCCTTGGACTCGCTGTAGGTGTTAAGATTTTGTGACCAATTGGCCAGATAATGCCCAGTGCTGCCGCCTTCCATCGCAAGCGGTGCCAGACTTAACGGTTGCAACTATTTTGCATGCCTGGCGATCATTGCGCCAGCGCCTGGCAAACTGAAATCTGGCTAGGCAAATGATTGATTCGTTCTGCGGAGCTGCGAACGTGGGAATTTGGCTTGCAGAATCGGAGGTGTGTCCGCGCACTACATTTCGTACTGCAAATTATGATCTTTACGAGCTGCAAATGAGTTATGCTAAATTAGTTAAATTGCGAGCGCACAGAATGGCCTAGAGTGAACCACGCTCCCGCGCAATTTCAGAAATTACTCACTTTGTGGTGCTAACTGTCTGCAACTAATTTTGATTCGCCTGAAATATGTAAATATGTGAAATTTTGATATGGTTTTGATTGGACTAGTTAGTTTTGACAGCAAATAATATCAATTTATAGATACGAAGTGAATGGAAGAAAGTAAACTATTAAAAATAAATAGCCAAATAGAATTTAAATGGAATAAAGAAATATATGAAGAAACAATTAAATATGGCAAAATGTGGAGTGAGGGAAATAGCTCATAAAAATAAAAGTAATTGGCTTAAAATGAATCGAGCCGAAGTTGAGATCGAGTGATCATAAGTGGAATAATAATAGATTTGCCAAATAGAGATTAGATTTAGTTATTAATACGAGCTATTCGGTTATTGATAGTTATTTTTAATAAATTTGCTTATTGTTTAATATATATAATATATATAATTAAGCAAAATTGTTTTAAGTGTTCTGTATTAAGCAATTAATTATATTACTCTAACTGAATTACAATTGAAGAAAACAAAATATATCTTCAGCTCTCAGTAGCTGTTGCTAAATATAATTTGCTTAAAGAATAAATTATAATTGAAATATAAAAGAAAAGACAAGATACCTTCGTCAGATGCAGACGAGCACAAATACAGCTTCTCTTGTACTCCCAAGGCATACCATTTCATATCTTAAATACACGTTTAATCGTTTATATAATACTATTCCTCTATTTGGATAATTTATAACTTTTGTGGTTTCTGTGGCTTGTTATTGCTGTTGATTTTTCGAAATTCACACGAAATATTTATCAAATTAAAAGCACAAAAAAAAGATATATGTCCAGGCTAAGCATTACTACTGTGTGTTGCTTGCAACGCAAAAGACCGGGCAACAACAAAGTGCAAGCTGCACTGCACACACACACACACACACACACACACACACACACACACACACACATACACATACACCGTCTGGCAGACAGACAGAGTGGCCCCCCAAAGCCGTCACAAAGACCCAAAGATATTAGTGGGCATTTTTCAATCCTTTGACGATGGTCAAAATAAAATATTATTTCGCGCGTTAATACGCAAAAATAAGCGGCTGGTTGGGTGGCTGCCACGGCTAGGCGGGTGGGCAAGCCACGAGCTGCTAAGAAACCACCAGTCCTCCTGCCCGCCTCTTCCTCTCCCTCTTCTCCTCTCGCTCTTCTGAGTGTTGCTTGGCTGAGAAGTTACGATGGGGCGCTCACAGTGTCGACTCTGGCAATTGCAACGTGAATTTGTGACTCGTTAAAAGCGCGTGGCAATGCATCGGGGCCAAGGATCGGGTTAGGCAGTGCGACCAGTACCGTATGCCAGTGTGCCTGTGCTTGTGGCTGGGCCATCGCCATGGGTGGGCCTGGCCAAGACGCAAAACACTTTTGACAATTTGTACTTGTTGCAGCGGCTGTGACGCGTTATAAATTATTAAAATAGAAAATTGCATTCAATTTCGATTTTTCATTCTTCTTCTGTTCATTTTGTTGTGCATTTTGGCATGCGGTGTGAAATATGTGTAATTGGAAAACAAATTCCTCATTGCCTAATTTATGACTTATGAAAATTGCCAAGATATTTATTACGCAGGAGACGTTGCTGCAGTCTGCTAATTAAATTATTAAATTGCGTCTGCTTCCAAAGGAGCAAATATCACGCTTGCTCAGCCCCTCTGCTTCCCCCACTCGATTGTAAAAAAAGGACCACATGTCCGAATCCGCTTTGGGGTATTCAATTTCATACGCTTACAATAGATTTTATGTAAATTCTCGTAATGTGACAAAACAGGGAAAACACGAACACACACATACACGAACACACATTTCAGTGACAGTTAGACAAAACATAAGCGCACTTCCGAGAGGGGGGAAACGAGTTGCAGGGGAGTACGGGAGTAAGGCGCTGATGTGCCTAATGAAATTGGACACCGAGCGTTGTCCACTTTGTTCCTTTTTGAGCCACATAAATTAATGTATCGTGCGCATGTCGCCGGCGAAGAGAGGAAGAGAGGAAAAGAGAGGGAGAGGGCGAGAGGGAGACGGAGATAGCCAGCCGAAAATTATGCAAATCAGAGACAGAATCTGTGCTGGCATCGGCTGCATATGCAAAATGTTTAACCCTTAATTGGCCCAGGCGACCGGGGCGACATTCTCTGTGGCTCACCTATCGCCGACATTGATAGCCATCGCCAGAGACAGATTTCAGATATTTGCGGCCAGCCCCCGCAGGCAACTTTTTCAATTACACAGCAGTCCAAGCTGGCGCTGGCGCTGGAGCTGGAGCTGGTTATGTGTGGGACTGACTCTGACTCAAACTCTAACTTGGACTCTAACTGCCTGCTCCTTCCGTCCGCCCAGCTCTGGCGCTGGCGTGAATTATCTGTGCAAACAGCCAGTGACAGGCGTTGAATTGTCACAGTTTCTTCTCTATCTCTTTTGTTCACTCTGTGCGCCACTCTCTCCCTCTCTTTCTCTCTCTCGCGCAGAAACCAAGCCGTGTCCAGTGGCAGTTTGTCGCATAATATGTTAATCAGCGCTCCCTGACATGTCAGCCCAACGTTTTGCTGTGCTTGAGCACCATATAAATTGTGGGTGGCTCAACAATTGGCCAACAACAATGCGATACGTTATGGGTGGCAATTGTATATCTCTGATTGCTCACACAAAAGGAGGGGTATCGATTTGAAACAGAGAGAGAGAGGGAGAGAGGGAGAAAGAGTGTAGATGCTTACACATATATTACACCATAGAGTCATCGGAAATCTACATGCATATCCATATAAATATATAAAGAACTATGCCTATAAAGCTCTGGGACTTCAAATCCGGATTCCTTCGGCTATACCTCAACATTCCTGCCAGCTGCTCCCCTTCGTAATTGCTGTTAAATAATAATACGAAAATATTTATACGCAATCTGCCCAGTTACAGTTACATTTGCGGGAATGGACTTTTGCCAGCTCATAATTTATGTTACCTGGGGGGAGGAGGTGTTTCCTTTCTTCTCTGTTTTCTTTTTGGGCAATAAATTGGCATTTAAATTAATACAATTTGAATTATGTGGCCTGTAACGGGCCAATGGGGCCAAAGGCAAAATAGCGTTAATTTTCAATCAGAATCGAACATCCGCGAAATTATCATGAACTCAGCACAACAAAGATCGAATGTGTGTATGTGTGTGTGCCCTGGCAGATTATCAAATTGATTCCAATTAACACTTGCCACTGCATCAAAGCTGCAGTTCGAGCCAAGTATGCAAACCTTATAAATATTTCACGTTTTACGGTTAACAGAGCCACAACAAGATCGAGCCAACTTCATTGTCCACTCCTCAGTCGAGGGGAAATCCAGTTTATGGCGGCAAACCCTTTTCTCTTTTTCTTTGCGCAGTTTTTTCCCCGCTTTTTACACCAATCCGCGGGCACATAAGTTAAGCGCACTTTGTCGTTATTCGTAATTCGAATTGACAAACGTTCGTGTGGCAGCGGCTTTGCCCCGCGCCGCCCTGCGCCTTCCTGCATTGGCCAGGCAACAGCTCCTTTCAATCCTCTGGCCAGCGCCTCGTGTGAAATGATAAATATTCCATAATTTCGCTTGGCATTCAATTTCGATTTGTGTGACACATAAATTACGAATTAACGCTTTAAGCTCAACGCCAACCAGTTGAGTGCAGCCGGGTTACAGCCGAGCCAGGGGCTGCCCTAGTGGGTCACGGGTGGGCAAGCAGCAACGACAACAGCAACAACAACAACAACAACATCGTCGCATTGTGCGGCATTTTTCGATCAATTTGGTAGTTGCGCCTGTGTCCGGACTTATAAATCAGCCAAATACCCTCCCCATCCACGCCCGCCGCCGTGGCAATTGAATTTGTGGTAGCCCTTGGTGTTGGCCTGAACACTTTTCTATTAGCCCGACTCTTCGGACTGTCAGTTAACTAATGTAAATCATGTATTATTAGGGATAGAGCCGGAGGGGAATTCGAGCGCGCTAAGCTCTGCTTAGATATTTTGCAGAGATCAAGCCAAATGATTTCCGATCTTGTAATGAACGTGTAAATGAAATTATTGAGCTCAAATTAAAATGAGCTATCTTATAGTGGATGTCGATATGTGAAAAAGCTAATATAATTTTATATTTAACATAATTAATATATAATATATCATTGCTAGCTTTCAATTAACCTATACTCTCCTCACTTATCTGCGTGAGGTTAATTAGCTGTAGCCCATTCTTATCTCTAGGAAACATCTAAAAAACTTAATTAACGTGCTCTTTTTATGTAAATCATGTAATTTATGAACTGAAATGCCTAAGAAGTAAGTTGAAATGTTATTACTAAGAATAAAGAGCGCCCACGTAAAGACATAGAAAAGGATATCCTGGTGAACTTTCTTAAGACGCAAAAAGAAGTTCAAAAGTAGTATTTGAGGCTTGGGGCGGGGCATGGGGCACGGGGCTTGGGACGTACCAGCAATGAGGCATACGAAAAGTGAAAGATACGCACAAAAGATGATTAATAATCTCTAAGCCACACGCTGAACATGGAGTCTGCGCCTCCTCTGCCTCCCCCTCCCTCACTGTGTGACTGGAGAAAAGCACGCGGAAAATCTGCAGTTTCCCTTTTGGACTCGGCGCCAAGACAAATGTCCTGGCTGCGTGGCCGCTTTAACAGTTCATTTAAACGGATGCAGCTCCTGCCTGAGCCCAGCTTCTCCATTTCCCCCACAGCCGCAACTCCACCTCAGCCCCACCAAAAATGCTGATTTTGTCAACTGTTTGCCACTGATAAAATTATTAGCTTCGCTCTTTGTTTCACAGCTCGCCCCAGCCAGTTCCGAAAGGAATACAAAATAATAAAAAATGTTTCATCGCATTTTTGTATTAAAATGCAAATTTTTGGTTAATTTTGTTGTTTCTGTTTTAATCAGCGGCCAAACAGGGCGCATAGCCGCGTTTCTTTCTGGAAGGGCAGCGGTGGCTGTAAAACTCATCCATTTACCAGCCGGAACACGTCCTGTCTAGTGGTTGCACTTGGCTGATGATGAATAACCTCGGCGCATGTCTCGCCGCGCCCACAGCCCACAGCCCACAGCCGCCCCTGGCCAGGGCGAAGGTTTACGAGATTCAAGATTTGTTGCATAACCTGCGGCCACATTTTTTAATTTTCAGCTCTTAATTATAGCCGCTGATTGTTTTCTTCTTGTTTTTAATTAGCCTGCCTAACGAACTTGTTGTTATACATATTCTAAAAGAATACTTAACTGATTTTTGATATATATTTTTAGAGTGGTAAAAGATGGTTGTAGAATTAGGGTAGTATAATTGAGATTCTCTTTCAAGGAATAAATATTTTGTACGTAAAATGAATAATATTAATAATCATGGATTTTGTTTTAGTATTCCAATTATGTGTCTTCTATATATTGCTTACATATAGACATATTTATATATAAGCATTATATATACGTGTATACATCAGATAACATAATGTCTCATCAGATGGCTATTTGTTGCTGTCGCACAGCTTGCTCTAATTTCGGTTGCCTGGCAAAGGGAGAGGTAATCTATATGTATGAGTTTATCTGGGATCTGGGCAGGCACTCGAGGCAATGCGACATTGTAGGAGACTCTAGTCTCACATAAAAAACATAAACAATTAAACTCATTTGACGATTAATTACGCGACGCGGCTAAATCGCGTGCCGCCGTCGACGCCAGCAAAATGTGTGCTATCACAACAACCAGCAGCAGCAACAGCAGCAACAGCAACAGCAATAACAGCAACAGCAACAACAGCAACAGCAGCAATGGGTTGCTCTGGCTGTGGCAAAGTACAAATTCATTTGCTGCTAAAGACACTGAAGGCCCAATCGGAACTTGCATGTCGTGTCATAATCTAGATGAATGTATAATTGCATGGCCCGACATGCGGCCGGCACCCAGGCGAACCAGTGTAGCCCAGCCAGCAGTCGGAATACCCTAGCTTTTTGCGGTTACGTGCTGCTCATCAAATGGGCTTAAATGTCAACCAGCATAAGTGAGCCCCGAGCAGCTCGGCCGCACTTGCGCCTTGTCTATTTTCAAAATATTTTCATATACTTTAATAGAGAACATTCCTAGCTTCTTCTGGGCACATGCAATTAATGAATAATTACTTAGGAGCCACCCTCGAGCAGCCGATTCGAGAATCCGAAGCGGCGCATCATCAATGGCTATTCCCACATAGCTGACCTAAATTATTCAATTCGTTTTTATTTATTTTTAATTTTTTGATTTCTTGCAATAATTGTGCTGTCTCTCTCTCTCTCTCTTTCTCTATCTCCCTCTCTATCTCCATCGCTTTCTTAGTTCGTTTCGGTCATGTTAAAGGGGTCTCTCATTGTTTGTATAACTATTTATTCTAATTTGACCCGCTTATTGTTGGCCGAGTAACATTCTCACATTTGGGGTCGCTCGTTGCTCCGATTATGAAATGCCATTTGAGAGATATGAGGGAGCCGATCGACGGCTGCTGAGCTGCTGCTGCTGCTGCTGCTGCTCGTTTACCCCGTTTCTTAATTGCTCTAACAATGTCGCCCGATGCTCGATGCTTAAATGATGAATCACTTTTTCATTAAAATTTGACTTTGAGCGTGACCCTCATGTTGTTCGCGTTGACTTCTAGGCGGCTAATGTGAGTAAATAACTCTTGAGTGTTTGCCTTAATAACAGAAAGAGATCTGTATACACATATCGGAAGTAGAGCTCTGATGTGGAAAGAAATGCTCAAGAAATGAAATATCACACAATTTTATGCCAAATATTACAGAATCTGGATTCACTACTACTACTACTACTATAACGATATACTATAATTATTATATATGTTTAAAGCATATGAAAGAAACCTTTACGCATTTGGGAAGGTTAATGATTTCTGATATAATATTTAACAGAGATATTATAATATTTAACATATTTAACACAGTCATTAAGGCACGATACGAGTGCAGCACATACTCAGCTAGTATTTTATATCTAGTACTTTATATCTCTGCTAAATTTGATTTAAATATCTATATGTTTCATCAAACTTTGTTTGCGCTCATGCACAAACTGATTTGACAATTGATAATTCAATATTGATTCAAAGAACACTTTTTGGCTAGTCTTTTGTCTATACGAAGCAGAGTAAAGCAGCTGCGCTTGTCAACAAATTCGTGCTGACAATGCTCCCAAAAAATGATAGCAGAAATGAAGAAGAAAATTAGAGCATTTGCCAAACAGCTGCAGCGAAGCTCAGCAGGTGATAGTAAAGCAAGCTTGAAGTGTGGCAAATGGTATTTAAGCGCTGTCGAAACTGCATTTAGAACATCGTTTAGTTAGAAGAACAACTGCTTAGAGATGAAACTCATTTTAATAAGTGCGCTGTTGGGCTGTGTAATTTCAACGAGTGCACAGGATACAACCTTACGACCTACTCAGGCGCCGACCACTTTACAGGATGCGGCCGCAACTGAGAATGTGTTGACAGTTTCACAGGATGCAACGACAGTGGAAAGCCCTGCAATTATCACGGAATC
This sequence comes from Drosophila mayaguana, assembly GCA_037075325.1. Taxonomy (NCBI): domain Eukaryota; kingdom Metazoa; phylum Arthropoda; class Insecta; order Diptera; family Drosophilidae; genus Drosophila; species Drosophila mayaguana. Next base: position 623,281 of record JBAMCG010000038.1, on the reverse strand, counting down.
GGAACGAGTTCCGATTGAGAATCAGCTACTTCATTCAATGACAGACCACACAGCTCAGATGCACTCGTCCAAAGCTTTCTTGGGTGAAATTGGGAATACTATAAGCCTATTAGACGTCAATGAGCAAGAGCAAATCGATATGCTGCCTCAACTGAATCTAACGAAAGAAAAGCTGGCCAAGGCCAGCGAATTGGCCCAAAATCAAACACAACAAGCTCTGCAGATGCTCTACGAAATGACTCATGAAGTGCTCACTAAGATGGATCGAACTGCTTACAATATTGAGTACGTGATACAGGAACAACAAGTCCTTAAAGAGCAGATCAATCTCTTGCAAAGCAAGCTCAACTCTCATCAACAACATCTGCTCAATAGCACTGAGAGCATTGACAAAAATCTCCTGCAACTAACCGAGCTTGTCTTTAGCGCCGTGCTGCCCCGTATACAGAGTCTGAATAGCTCATTCAGCAATCTGAAGCAGTCTCAATCGAATATTCAGCAGGAGCTGAAGAATATGGCTCAAATCAAGGAAGTTACCACTGCAGCTGTAGGCCAGCTCAATACCTTGGAGCTTCAACTGGCTTATATAAACTCCACCCAAAACTCTCAGCTAGACAAAATAGCTGAAGCAGTTAAGTATTTTTCTCCACAGCAGATAATTTCAATTGAGAAGGGCTTGCAAGAGCTAACTGTAGCTCAACAGCGCTTACATTCAAAGTTGGCCGTTTCTGAAGGACAGCTAACAAAGTCAAAGAGCTATGAAGTGAAGAAGAGCCAAGAGTATAAGTCCCCAAGTGCGGCAACTCAGCCTCCAGCTAAGTCTTATAAGATAAACCCACAAGCAAACCAAACGAGCTATACCACAACTACTGCAAGGCCAAGCCAGCCAGAATTTTACGTTTATGGCAAGACATCCCCATCACAGTCCGCTAAGCCTAATCGGGCTCACGGCAATCAAATCAAAGCATCCCAGCCAAAGATGAAGAGCGTTATATATAAAAACACTGCAACTAAAGCAGAGCCGAAATCTGACGAGTTTTACGTAAATGACATGCCATACCCATTGAGCTCCAATAAGCTTGATAAGGACTCCATACCTGAAAGGAAACAGCATAACAAAAATGATTTGACATACGATTTGGTTGAGATGCTGGCGACTATGCTAAAGCCCGATGGCCAGCTAAGCAAGTCCGCTGAAATCTACAATGGCAAACCACAGCCGCCGCAGCAGATCTACGAATTTAGTGACAGAACTAGCCAAAATCAAGGTGAACCCCAGGGCAATGATGAATACATCATTTATACAGTCAAGGCCCAAAACGAGCAACCAAATGAAAGCTATAAGACTCCACAATTCAATGCATATGGCAATGCATTAACCAGTAGCTATGAGCAGGAGCCACAATCCTGAAGAATCAATTTTGAGGAAATTTATGAATAATGTAAAAATGTTAAACTACAATAAATGTAACAATTAAAAGAAAATATCATAGTATCAAGAGCAAATTAAGAATCGTCTCTTAAATATATGCCACAATATTCAGAAATATCCTATTTGCCATTTATTTATTTTTATTTCAATTTTTAGAAGACATCAGAACGTTGAGACAACTGCCGAGTTGAACAAAAACCACAGCGAAATAAACTTAAGTCGAATGAACTACAAATTGGCCGGCATCGAGTCGGAGTACAAGCACAAACCGAATTTAAAGTCAAAGTCAGAGTCAAATATGCCAGCTATTTGGTGGCTATCAATTTACAGACAAGAGCCAAGCGTGAAGCAGACCAAATGAAACTGATACCAGGCGAATTGAGCGGCTATTGAGAGTAGAGGGAGGACGGCAGAGAGCTGTATATGGAAGGTGGCAAGTAGACAAAAGTCGCGCGGAACAAGCGCTACATGAATGAACCTTTTAACATACTTGTAGTTACTAATTCCAAGCGACAGGCGACACAGGAACACAACAGAAAACAAAAACAAACCCAAAACAAAAGGAAACAAAACGAATTTTTCATTTGTTTTCATTGTTGGCCATTTGTAAAGCGAGACGGGAAAAGTGGAGGTGGGGCGGGCAAGGATAAGACAAGCCCGAACAAAGTTGTATCAACAAAGTGACCAAATCACTGGGCAATGGCAGCAGCTACCAAAGCAGCAGGAGCAGGAGCAGCAGCAGCAGCAGCAGCAGCAGTTGTTGTTGTCCTGATTTGTTGGCCAAACAGATGCTAAGCGAAGGTGTTGCGCCCGTCCCGCATATAGCCTATATATACACTTATATATCGACGTGCATATACATATCGACGAGGCTATTCAGACTCGAGAGTTTTCAGGCACACGACCGTTTTTGGCACAAGCGATGCAATAAATTATCAGCTGTACAAGAAGGCCCAGGAGCAGGCCGAGCGAGATGGCAGACAACAAAGGGCACTCGAGCGAAAAGAGACGGCAACAAATGCAATTGACAAAACATAAAAGACAAACAAAACTTGGGCCCAGAATGACCAGAAGTATGTACGGCCCGAGAGCAAGACAAAAAGGCAGCCACAATAAACACTGGACAACATGCTGCGACCCCGTAGCTATAGCCTGAACCTAAATCTCAACCTGGTAACGCGCTCCAGCACTCCGCTCCACGTCGCGCTGCCACTCCGCTCTTATCGGGCCAGAAGTCAGTCGGAAGCAGCCGCACAGCAGTCCAAATGACAACTTTGAGGGCAAAGTCAATGAGCGCCTTCCTGCACCCAGTTTGCCGTCGCGTCGTCTTCGTCCAGTGGCGGAGACAAAGGAGGATCCCGGCGCGTTCCATATCAAAACATGAATACAACGACAGCTAACAAAACTCTCAACATGCGTTGAAATGTTGAAATGCTAAGAAATATTTCTACAGCCTCAGCGACGACTCGAAAAATGCAACGTCTCAAAATGTTGTTGCCCAATAAAAATAAAATAACCAAGCACAGAAATTTAAACCTCCTGCTCTGGAAGACATATGTATACTCTATCAGCGAAAGGTGAATAGGATTCTTGGCAAACATTATGAGTGCTTCTACTAGATTTTTGTATTAAAATATCAATTTCATATTTATCATATGTATACAAAATTAATATGATTAATTTGATTAAATTATCATGGGAAGAATTGAGTCATGATTGATGGCAGATTAATTTAATAAACCACTTCAACAAAATTGTAACAAATATTTATTTATTATTATTTTATTTTTTTTTTTTTTTTTTTTGTAGAACTAATAATATATTATATTTATTTATTTTTCTGTTACCTAAAATTCATATGCCTTGAAGAGTATACAAAAGTCCTTATGAGCGCATCTAAGAGAAATAAAATGAACTAAAAAGGATACATATATATGTAAAAAGAATATATAGAAAATGAAAGTTAGTAATATAAATATGTATAAAACTGTCAAGAGTTAAGACTTTCGGAAATTGTAAAAATCATAACAAGAAATTTGATTGTAAATAATAATTAAATAATAAATATAGAATAATTAAGAAAAAATGAGTGAATATCAATGGCAATCAAATTAACAATTTAACACGGATGTGCCTACATTTCTCCAGTTCTATTTCTTAAAAGTAACTGTAATAAATATAAAAGATTTATCAAAGAGGTTAGGGGTATTCCCATATAAAAGATCCATAAAATTAACGAGATATGAAAGATTCTGGGCAAAGCAGATAGTTTATAATGAGCTGAGATTTTCGCAGCCATATAAACCTAGCTAAATTTGATTCAGGCTGAAGTAATAACAACAACAGATTGGAGTCTGTTGCGCTCACACTCTCTCTGTTTCTCTCTCCCGCTGCAGCTCTCTGTCCCTCTCTTAAGGTGCATGCCTCAGAGCTGCATGCTTCAAGCTGCTCCTCTGCTGCTGCTGCGGCTGCCGCTGCTGCTGCTGCATGCTGTGCGCGATTCATGTTTGGTGATTAAAGTAAAGTTCGTAAATTTACAGTTTTCATCAAAGAGGCGACTTTTAGTGGACTGGACTCACCTTTTGGAGTGCAACAACAACAGCGCAGAGTTCAAGCCCAGGTGACTGTTACGTTGACTCTGCGGCGACTCCGACTGTGAGTTGACTCGGGCAACAGAGCCGCACAGCTCTGGCTCCACACTCTACACTCCACACTCCACATACACTCGCTCCTTTAGCTCCTTTTCTAAACTGATTTCCAGCAATAAGCATTAGTTGAAAATTGCAATTGTTTTTCTTTTTATACCACGAGCCCATCTGAAATTGCTGAAACGGGTTGAATGTTTTTTGAGCACACGTTTGAAACAGCGGCAGGAGCCAGATACTTTATACTTGAAATATGTGTTAATTCTTATATAATAATCGGAATAATACATTTTATTATATGATTTCGAATACCGAAGTAAGTGTATTTAAATATATGGTTTTGGTATTCTTAGGAATATATCTTCTAGGATAGCTTCTAGTCTGGCACGCCCGACCAAAGTCTCGTTACTTGTTGCCATTGACTCGACTAGCTGGCTAGCTGTGGCGAAGTGCACTGCGCACCGCGGGGGAGTGCCTAGGACCAGAGCCAGCTCGAGCACGACTCCACAACTAGGCAGGGGCCCAGGCCCAGGCACTGGCTCAGACTCAGACTCAGGCACATCATCAAGTTCGACAGCGAGCGCTGCCCCAAAAGAAATCCAATTGTATTTAACGAATTTTTGAGTAACCCGAAAAGCATCGGCTCATCGCCTGGCGATGGCGATGGCGATGCCTGGTCTGGTCTGGCCGGGTCTGGTCGGGTCTGGTGCGCGTTGCCGTGAATCATATGGACACCATTAAATGGGAAAGGCTATGGCTATGGCAATCACCAACACGCGTCAATTGCGCGCTGTGTGAGACCGAGCAGAAATTGAGAAAAAAGAGCGAAAAAACAAAATGATGAAGAAAACTGTGTGGAAACTGTGCGAAAGGCAACGGGCTAACTTTGATTGCGGCCTGCGCTGAAATCTGGCCGCGTTTTTCACTGGAAATGCGCAACAGATGCTGCGGAGATTTGGACTAGAGCTGGAGTGTGAAGCTACTATAGACGCTTGTCATTCGGGAACCTGCAAGTATTAATAAAAGCTAATAACAACATTAAGGGCTCAGATATCTGTTTGGGCTAAAACCCAATCAAATCTCACGATAAGTGCACTAAATCAGCTGCTCAAAGTGCTGGTAATAAATGTAATTTGAATTTCAGACACATGCACGCAGCAGCAACTGTTGCAGCCGCCGCTGTTGCGCTGCTGTTGCGGTGAGTGCCGGCAACATTACTTAATTGCATTGCCAAGGATATCACCGGGCAATCGATCGTCACGGATTATCAACTTGTAATAGAACTCGCTCAGCTCTCATATCTCAGCGTTAAATTATGCGTTGAAAGGGCTCCGCTGGGCCTGTCTGTTGCTGTTATTGTGGCTGTTGCTGCGCCTCTTGCTGTTGTTGTGGCTCATTGGACAGGTGTTGATTGCTCTGGTCAGACTCTGGTTGCCAATTTATTGCCCGGCCGCGGCAACCGCTCGGTTCGATTAGAATACGCTTACAACATCAAGCTGTTGCTGCTCGAGGTTGTTGTTGCTGTTGTTGCTGCTGCTGTTGCTGTTGCTGTTGTTGCTGCTGCTGCATTGATGCGCATGCACTTGCTGAGCGAACGTGTTGCAAATTATTGCAACTGGTACGTGACTCAAATGACGACAACAGCCACACGCAAATTTACTTTGAAATGAGCTGGCTGCACAGATTGAAGCTAAGAGTAAAAAGATGCCCAAATGAATATATTACACTTACCGAAAATAAAGCAAAATGTAATAATATTGCAGAAAAATAATATTTAATAATGGGTAGCAATTGCAATCATAATCAAGTCTCGCAGCTCTCTAATGTGTGCTTATATTTACGGCTTTCATAACAAAAACCAGCTGCAGCCAAAGGTGAAGTCAAGTGTCATGTAAAGGCAAATATACTTAAGATATAATTAGTCAAATATTTAATAAAAATATTTAGTTTGATCAGATATTTTATTTTTGATAATTGAACGAAATGGATAAAAAATTCCATTGATCAGACAGTAAATAAATAATAAATAAAGATATTAAGAAACTGTTTAAAGCCAATCAAATTTCTATTTATCCGTGACATTTTATATAATATAATAAATTAAAATAAATGTATATGTAATACATGAAAAATTTAATTACATTTATTTTTATTTGACATTGAAATTTTTGAATTTGAATCAAATATATAAATACATATTTTCCCAAATCTAACTAAGTACCTTTGCTTATGTAGGTTGACTTAGGCTTAGCACTTAGCTAATTAAATTATGATTGAGATTAAGTTCAGATATTCCGGGTTCAATTAGTGTCTATTTTATTTTGCTAAACTAACAAATTGAACAAACTTTGCTGTTGCAGTTCAATTGCAGCAACAAGACTTTATTTTGTTGCTGTTGTGGTTGCTGTTGCTGCTGTGGTTGTTGCTGCTGCTGTTGATTGTTGCGGCTGTTGCTCGCATTTGAAAGACAATCATCGTCGGGCTGCAGCCACTGCATTGCATCGAATCGACTCCTGCATTGCAATTTGCTTAAGATTTGAGTTCAGCTGCGGGTCAAGCAACTGCCGGCTACTGAATTTCAGCAGAGGGCGCTACAGAAATCTATTTACTTGAAGTTATTTTTATTTTGTGAAGGTTTTTTTTGGTTTAATAGCTGAAATCGCGCATTAAAAATTGTTTTTGATAAAAATCGCCAGCAGACAAGAAACTTTTTTCTTATTCAAACAATAACGTGCCAAAAGTTTGCTACTGCATTTTAAATATTTATAATCTCGAGTTTGTCGTCATTGCACGCCCCAACAGCCTCTGCCCCACCAGCCGCCCGTGCACCACCCGCCTTATGAAGTTTGTTTTGGGGCGCACGTTTTAGTTGTAGTCGCAAAAATTTGACTCGAACATGAAAAATATCTTGTTTAGATTTTAATTTGTAGATAGACAACAAGTAGACTTAATTATCATTTTTTCTGTACTTGCTTTTTGTATGGCAATGTCGGCTTAGAGTATATGTATACATAATACATTAGGCGAGCTTTGAGGGCGGCATCTCTTCGACTGTTTTAGTTTCTGCCTTCTTTTTTTTTTTCTTGCATTTTGGCCAACTTTCTATGAGGGAAATTTCGCCAAAGCTTTGGCATAATCATTTCCCAGCAAATCTATGCGCATCTCCCACTCGATGCTATGCAAATGTAACTTGTATTCACCGAATTAAGCACAAGAATGCCAAAGAGAAAGAGAGCCAGCAAGAGTGAGAAAGAATGACAGAGAGAGAATGAGAGAGAGAGAGAGAGAGGGAGGGAGAGCGAGCCAAGCAGTAGCTGCAGCGAGGTAAACATATTTTCCATGTCGATGCCATCGATTGCGTTATGCAAAATATATGCAAATGCCATAAATACGAACCAGAGAGCCCAGACCCGACCAGACCAGGCCCCAAAATAAAAGAGCCCAAAGTGACGCAGCTAAGGAAAAACTGTTTTTCACCAGAATTGTATACTGTTGGTGGTGGTGGTGCTGCTGCTGCTCATGCCTTGGCTTCGGCTTTGATACGTCGCGATGCCAAGATTTGTGAAATTTATCGGCCAAGTGATTGGTGAGGTGTGGGTGTGTTTGTTTGGGCAATAGAGGCACTTCGCTTAGCTGAACTGTTCATTCTCGGAACGGTAGTTAGTGCCGCGTCTTGAATAATCGACGACTTTGACAACATTTGAATATCGTTTGATAGTCACTTCGATTGTGGCTATTGTTGCTATTGTTGCTGTTGTTGCCAGGCGAAAATTGAGTTGGTGAAAGAATAACTCGGCGAAATCACGATGTTGAACCTATCTGTCAGGCGTTTGTAATTGACCCACGGCATACCAAAATGCAAACAAGTGGGATGTTAAGGTGCCGTTTAGCATGTTCAGTCAAAGCTCATGAATTTCTGGTTAGTAATAAGACGAGAAAGTCTTTGGAGAGCAGAGTGGTTTACGAAACATGGATAAAAAAACCAGCCAACGATATATTTATGCATATAAGATATATGTATTAGTATTGTATATATATAATTTCACCCTGGAATCAAATCTATATAATATATAGCTAGATATTATTTCCCTTTCTACATCTATATATATTTTTATATTATTTTATCAAGCTCATAAGTAGCTCTACTATTCAAGTTTTAATTTTTGTATTCTAGCTGGGCTACCTAGAGATTTGCTAGCTTACAGAGAGCATATGTCTTTCATAATTCCCCCATCTCCTGCACACATACACACACACATTTGCCTAGCTACTTATGCTGTAATTCCTTTGCTTGTTTTGGTCAGCCAGAGAAAGAGAGAGAGAGAGAGAGAGAAAATCAAACCATAAATCTTGAGCAAATAACACTCAAAAAGCAATAAGACTATTTCAACGCCATTGTGTGCTAAGTAGATTTGGAAAAGGCGATACAAATTTCACCCAAAGAATAGCATTCTAGATGGCATGGGGACAACGGCCAGCAGACCAAGAGCATGCTGACGCACAGTTGCAGTTGCAACTGCAAATGCAGTTGCAGCCCATACGCATTTCCATGACAATGCGGCAGGCAAAGACAAAGCAATCTGCAGGCAGAGACAGAAGCAGAGGCAGAGACAGAGGCTGAGGCAGTGACAGAGGCTGCTGCAGCCAACGGGCTAATCTATGAGGCAAATCACAGTAAAAGATGCGCCATATGCTGCTGCCCCTGGCAAGGATCGTGCCTGGGTCGAGCGTTGTCCAGTTGTAGCCGAAATCAATTTGTTAAGAAAAGTAGCCGGAAATTTAGCGGGAAAACAAAGCGAACTGGAGAGGCGTGTGACGTTTACACACATTGTGGGCTACTTAAGATGCCAGCCAGCAACGGGGGTGTTTTCCTGCGGTGCGGGCGTCCAAATAAATGGACAAATGGTTAGCTAACTGCTCAGGTAATCGGATAAACATAATTTGTGCACATAATGAAGCCAGCTGCTGATTATGTAGTAGCTGCAGTAGTCTGAGTGAAACTATGCAGAAATACCGCTAAAAGAGACAAAGTTTAGCACCGCTTGAACCACATAAACCGTCAGCAGGTCAGCGGCTCAGCGGCTCAGCGGTTCAGCGTTTCAGCGGTTCTCTGCAGCTGATCGCTTATCACCACAATTCCACACAGCGTGGGCAACAGCGTGGCACAGTTCTTGAGTTATGCCAATGATGAGGAAGCATTTGCCGTGCCAAAAGTGTCACACGTGCAACGTCATCGTTGTCGCGCGCCACAGCCAAAAACAACATCAACATCAAGATGCAACCGCAACTGGCTGCTGCAGCAGCCGGCAGGGTATCTCCATCTCCCTTTCTCTGTCTCTTCCTGTCTCTCTTTCTTTGTGGCTTTATCTGATCGCAGACATCAATAACTTGGCCTATAGCTGACCAGCAACGCATATCGATAAGGCCAAAAGAAAACAAATATTTTCAAGATGTTTTGCCAGAAATGTTGCCAAAAGAAATGCTGAAGCATGGCCCATTGTATGGAATTCGGATACTTTGGCCGATTTCTTTAGCGCATGAGATGCAAAAACGACAAGAAATATTTTATTGTAAGCGATTGGTAATGCCTGACAATGTTGAGCGCAGTTGGCTTGAAAAGTATCAAATAACAATTGAACTAATTGATGAAGGATAGGGAATTGATATCTAAATAAATATAAAAAAAAAATACAAGCATATATAGTGTTAGTAATGTTGTAAGGAAGTAAGAGAATAATAATGTAAATATTTAAAGAAGGATAAATAAAATGAATAATCAAATTTTGAAGCTTGAAACTAAGTTTAAAATATAATTTTATTTTTTAATAATTTAATTTTTAAATTATTATAAAAAATAATATGATAATATGCTGAAGCTATGAAACATAATTTTATTATTTCTTTTATTTTATATTTATAAATATAATATATATTTCAATAATTATAAATAATAAAATTAATATATATAATATATACCAAATAAATATATATAATATATACTAAAGGATTTTATTTTTTTATTAATTTAGTTTAACATAATTATATAATTAAATAATTATATATGTACATATTTTAATAATTTAGTTTAATATAATTAATGTAAATAATAAATAATTAATATAAAATCATGAAACTTACCAAAATAAATTTCTTCAATATATATAATTAATAATTGTGCTGTTTTACTCAGAGTTTACATTTTATTTAAAAAGAACATTCTTCAATTTCACTGCAAGCGTTGAGACGTAAGTAAAGTTATTAATATGAATTGCTTAATCAAACATTGTGCATTTGCAAGCCGTGGAGGCAGCATGTGAATGAATGAAAGTACATCAATTAAAACTAATAGAACAATTCAAGAAATGCACCCACAGTTAGACAGACAGATAGAAGGAGAACGAGAGGGACTGAGAGCAGGAGAGCGAGAGGAATGGAAAACAAAGATCTACGCCACATGCGGAATTGTGAGTGTGGCGAGAGTTTTGTAGTAGCCGACTTTGGCAATTAAACAAGATGAATAAATAAATGAACGAATGCATGAATGAGTGAGTGAGTGTGCGAGTGAGTGAGTGTGTGAGTATGTGTGTGGGTGAGCGAGCTTATAATTTCTCAACTCTAATTCCCAAGAAGCGCACACACAAATTAGACAAATGGGCCCACTGATGGGATAGAATTTCTACATAAATGAAGCAGCATTTGCCAGCGGGTGGCGGCGGATGGGGCGATGGGGGCGTCGCCCATAGTTGCAAAGTGCACACAAACAGTTAAACGGCAGCAATAGTAGCAGTTGCTGCTGCTGCTACTGTTGCAGTTGCAACATGCAATTAGAGAGAGCAGGCAGCTGCCTCAAGACGTAAACAATTTGCGCTATGAATTATGAATATATATAAATATATATTGCTGTTCTAGCAAACTGGATACCACAGACTTGGCTCTAATTAACTAAGTGCAAGAGGCAAATCGACAGCCGAAAGTCGACAGCCAACAGTCGGCAATCAGCGGGGTTTGGGCCAAAAACCCATTTTAGCTTCATGCATTTTTAATTCTCTTAATAGCTTTTGTCTCTGTGCCAGACATTGATGGACCAGCCAAAACACCAAAAACATAAAGAAAAAAACAAAATGAAAAACACCCAAGAATTAAAACACCAAAAATTATGCCACAGCTGCCACTCGCCACCCACCAGCGAACAGATTAAGAGACGGTGGGTGCTGCTGCTGCTGCTGGTGGAAAAACTTTTGTTGGACCTGGCGAAAAGTTGTTCTGGTTGTTTGTGTTACCTGGGGCGCAGCTGTTAGCCAACTAAGCGCAACGTGTCGTCCATCAAAATTAATTACGACAGACGCACAGTGCAGGCCAATTGTCAGCTGGCTGGCTCAAAAGTTAAAAGGGGGTCCCGCCAACAGGGCAATAAGCCAGGCAACTGGCGCCCTCTAGCGGCCACACTCAAGCTCGAGCACAGTTATCTACTGCCCACCCCACTCCTCCACGCAAAGCCATGTGCTTAGCCGTCAGCACTGTCCTCTGCGGCATCCGCTTCACAAGTTGCAACAAACTCGCCAAACTTCACAAAATGATAAATTGCCACGCCCTCCCCCAGCCCCGGCGAGTCGCAGCCGCAACACGTCTCGCCCACAAACAGTTTTGCCTGTCAGCAGAAAAAACATTGCATACTTTGGGGAGCCCGCGTTGACATTCCAGTTGGGAAGTGGAAGTGGAAGGCGCTGCCAATTAGCTTTCGATTTGATTGAGTTGCAAATAATATTGTTTATCAAAAGCTCATTAGGTGTTTGAGCATGCATATTTAGTTGAATATAAATAGGAATATTTCATTTTAGTTTTATTTTAGACTTATTTTTCATAGCAAGCGGGGCAGAAAAATGTTTATGAAAGCTTATGTGAAATGTTTCGAAAATTGTGAATTAAAAAAGTAGATCTCTGCTTAACTTCAGCTTTTCTCGTATTTAACTGAATCTCCCTCTGAATGCAGATGCCAACAGAGCAGAAACAGCACAGATATGCAGCCAAACAAATTTCCACAGGGCTGCCGCAACAATGGCAACGTTGGGGCACTCTCAGGATAATAAGGATAATGGATAATGGCATGCATGCGAGTCGCACACTGATTTATTGGCTAATGCGCATTTCGTGCTTGGGCCAAGGCCAAATTAATTAATAACAAAGCGTATGCGGCTCAATTGTTGGTTTTTCATTAAGGCACCGCTGAATGGCCAGCAAATGGAATGCGATTTATGCTGCTGATAAGCGAGCGGGGGAAAATTCGAAAAAAAATATATATGAAGAAAATACGTCGAAGCGCAACTTTAATTATATACAAATAATGGTAGATGTGAGGCCAGAGATAAAATAAACAACATAATTAAAAGCGAACAACAAGTCAAATACAAAGCACAAAAAGTTGTCGATGGCGGACAACGTTTTGAACTCCGGGTCGCAGTTGGCACAAACATTTGCGCAAATATTTGACAACAGCAAATGCGACGAACGACATCAACTAATAGCCCAAGTATCCTTAACATGTCCTTGAATGCGACGGCTTCACTATTTGCCCAAGCCTTTTAATGCGAACCGCAAACGTCGCCGGGGGTTTGAAGAGGCAAGCGCCCCCTGCTCGTGCCGTTGACGTCCTGTCAGCGATAATGTCGCACACGGCTGCCCCTCGCATCCTTGTATGACTTTCTAATTAAAAATGTAAAACATTTGCGCTTGTCAAAGGAGCACAATATCTAAATTGAATGTTCGCTATGCGCTCGTGACATATCCTTTCCACTTTCTCCTTTGACATTTGAACTGTAACGAGGACACGCGCGCCTTTACAGGTGATTGACTGGGGTTATTTTCAATCAATCTTTTGCGGTCTGCTCTCATATGCTCATTGTCATGTCATTAACTGTACATATTTTGTATTCCATGTTCCACATCTCATAAAATATTTATAGACTCTAAAATATCGTTTGTTAATATTAAAAAATATTGCTTCAGTTAGTTGCCTCCTGTGAGAATTGAACTCACGACCCCTGGTTTACAAGACCAGTGCTCTGCCACTGAGCTAAGGAGGCACATATTGATGCTGCACTCAAGTAGAGAGCAGAAGTTGAAGACTTGAAAGTCATTATCTGTCAGTACGTCAATATCTGAAGACAGTTCAAGCGATATCTACTGTTTGAAGTAAGATAGTAGTTCATTTTAATTTGTTTAAGTGCAGCTCGGAGGCATTTGATTGTGTTTCAGATAAAACTTATTAGATATTTCAGAGGTAAACTGATAATGGTTTGGGTCTACTTAACAAAAGAGTTTTATTAAGCACAACAAGTGTTGCTCTATATTCAGTTTTCAGTATTAATATTTTATGTACTGAATAGGTTATTATAATAAATACTATATTAATGCTAAAAATCCAAACAACTCGCTGACTAAAGTATACAAAATACTGAAACACTCTTCCCGTTTCCAGTCCACACAGACTTGAAGTACATTTGGGCACTCACTTGTTCAAAAACTCAGATTATAACTAAGATTATAGAACAGAATTGTGTACCGTTTTTTATGTTGCCAGGTTCATTGAATCATTTTTGTTTTATTTTGCTTTGCGGCCTTCTATTCTGAGCCGAGGGCCTGGTCCAAAAGGTAGGCAGTGCACGCAGGTTTGCGGTTTAATCCTTCCAGACGAATGCGTTGAAATTATTTATTATGACGCAAAACTTTTTTTCCGGCCGCGACATTTTTCGAACACGGCTGCGCCCGTTATCTGGCCAAAAAGAGCCAAAGGGCTCTAGTGGGTCCACATCCAGCCCGGGGCTACAACAAAAATAGAAAATTTCGTGCACTGAGCCCGAAACAGCTTTAAGAGGTGGACTGCTCTTAACGTTGCAATAAAAAATTGAGTGTAAGCTGATTTTGAAGAGACATCAAACGAGTTTTCTTCTTTCTTTTTTGTTTGGGACTAATGTCGTAATGATATCCTGTCATTATTCTGACAATGGCGATGACATCATTGTCAGCCAGGCTCAAGCGAGTTAAAGACAATGCTAATTGAATTTAAAGAAATCCTCTTTTATATTTGCTGGACATAAATTCGTGCTTTTAGTGGGGTTTTCTAACCCTTTTTATGGCCACCGTTCTTAGGCTGATTTGCCACGCAGAAGTCACGTTTTCTTAAGTGTCTTATTGTTGGCAATTAGTGCGGCTTTAATTGCCGAAACCGTTAACAATTTATATGCCACCAAATGCGGCAACCGTTGCGCTTTATGGTGCTTGAATCAGAGCCAAAAAGAAAGGAATAAAAGACCGAGCTGGAAAGGGATTTGCACCCATGCCTGTGGGCTACATTTATTGACTGACCAGATCATTAATCCTGCGCCTTGTTAAGCCAAAAACAATTTGTCCAAATAACAATTAAGGGCACCAACGACAGGCTCGCACCCTCGCACTGCCCCCCACAGCCTGCTCGACAGTTGGCTAATGAAATCTGTTTCCTTCAAGTGAAAGTGACGCAAGTTGCCCTCTGATTGATGACTTTCAAAATACATTTATTTGCTTTGCTTACTACTCTTCTGATGCATTCGCTTAAATTTCTATTTAAATTTTATTTTGCTGCCCTTTTAAAATGCATTGTCCGCTGCAGCCGCTATTTGTGCTGCATTTCTGAGTCCGAAAACATCCATTAAAGTCCATTATTTCAGAAATTTCCCTGCTCGGGTTTTACTCTCCTTCTCGTCTCTCGTTTTTTTCTTTTGTTGTTCATTATGCTGTACATTTTTGGCATAACAATGAGTTGTAGAAACAGATATGGCTTGTAAGTAGAAATTTTACTATAACTAATGGAGCTATTGTTAGCGACTGCAGGAATAACTTTTATAGAAAAAAATAGAATATGTTTAAATATTATTAAATATTACATGATATAAATTAGGTATTTGTTGCATTTTGAACTTTGATTTAACTATTTAATAAATAATAAATAAAAGCATTGTATTATCCTTAAGCTCAGAGAGAGTTTTGCTTAAATAATTGATATTTTACAAATATATATAGCCAGAGATAAGTTCAAGTTCGTTGAGCTTAAAATTCTGCATTCCTTGCTTAGAAAATACCAGTTGAGCATATGTAACCAGCTCTGGGCATAAATTGCTCAGTGCACTTGGAGGTTATTCACTCGCTTACATCTGCACATAGCTTCCCGTTAATAGAAATAATTAGCACTTGACCATGCAGCAATTGCCAATGATTAACATAATGGAACCATAAATTGCGAGAGTCCACCCCAGAAGAAAGTCCAATTGACACAGAGCAATGCAATGAAAGAAAGCAGAAGGGAGAAAAGCATGAACTCAACTAAGTAAATGTTATCATTGGGCAGCATAATAAATTCTAGAGAAAGCGCACGATGTAGCGCCACATAAATTAATATGAAATGTGCATATGGCAGCACAGAGTGGGACCTCGATGGCTATCTCTAACAATTGCAGCCAGTGGCGAAGTGAAAGTGAGCGAGCGGTTCGCCTGGGCACATGGGCAAATGGACTTTAATTGCTGACGCCCCGCCCATTTGTAGAAAGCATGTCCGTTCGCCTGGACATGACGGGGGCCTAGGCAATGGTCACTTTGGAGTCGCTTCTTTGGTTAATTACCAAGATGTATGCGTGTCGCGCACACAGCCCAATTAACCCCCATTATGGGCCTTGTGGGTGACGACCACGACGACGGCGACTCAACACTTCAGCATCAGCAGCAGCAACAGCAACAACAACAGCCACATCCCCTTCAGCTGCGGATTCGACTTAAGCTTGTTCAGCACTCGTCCTGGGCGTGTGAGCGAGGTCAAGCGCTTGGTTGGGCAAGTAATTAAGATTTTTGCTGGGTTTCCCTGCCCCACAACAACAACAAGAACAACAACAAAACACTGCGAGCAACAAGCTGCACATATCCATAAACGCGCTCTATGCGACGCAAACAACTCAGCGCGCCTCCTCCCCCATGCGAGCACCACAAATTGCTTTATGATGTTGCAGATTATGATAATGAATGCCATCTGGACTTGCACTGGACACTGTGCAGGCAGCCAAGGGCGCCTCAGAGTCAGCCCACAACTTGGTTGACACTCTAAGTGATTTAATGTTATTGTTTTCGAGCAGTGCCACAGCTATACGACTTATAAGCGCCTGATACTCCCCACCCCAGCTCTCACACCTCCTGCCAGAGTTGAAATAATTTAATGAATATTAATGCGTGACATTTAATTGAAATGTTTCACTTCTTCAAGTTCTTGCAGAAGCCTAGCAGTACTGAAAAAAGCACATATAACAAAACAGATTTAAGGAATATTCAAATTCTATATATGCCTTGGCAGAGAAGAAATTCCTAAGGTCTGTTAATAAAAATTATAATAATTTCTGTTTGTTCTTGGTTTTATTTTACTTCATTCTATTTACAAATAGTTTTATAATAATAAACAAAATTATATTCATACAGAAAATAGTTCCCATTTCCAGCTTCAAACTCTTTGGGCCCTTCATTATATTCATCGACTATCATATTAAATATATATATTTAATACAAATTAAAATTTATTTGTCTCTCCTATCTGGCTAATGCATCAAATGAAATATTTTGTGCAACTTTATTGAGTTGGAATGAAATAAATCCCTCGACGTTAGCCGAACTCCACTGAACTGAGCCGAGGGACTGTTGATTTCACATCTCCGACAATCAACCACTCACTTTTCGCTCAGTGTATGTGTGAACTGCCATTGAAATGTTTTTGATTGGAAAAAATTTAATTTCCTATACGACGCTTCAGAGTGTGCTTATCGCCGCAGCATTGTGTCAAAAAATTGTCAATTTTTTGCCTAGCTACTTTTTTTCTTTTTTAAATTTAAATCAAGTGTGGCATTGACTGGAAAGCATTTAACGGATAGCTAAACTTTTTATGTAGCCGATATGTTGTAAGTACCTCAAACCACAATTAATTAAGCCCGAGCTCCCGACAACAATGCGAGAAAAAGCGAATAGAGCGATTTCATAGACAGTTGCCAAATATTATTTCCTTTCTTTTTTTTTTTTTCTATCTGTCCTGTTTTTTTTCTGAAAAATGCGAGTAACTTCAATTACGATTTGCAGTTTCGATTCGTGGCAGCCAATGGGAAAATAGAGAGAAAAAAGGCGATGTATTAAACGCTTTCTGTAGCGGCTGCCAACCAATTTTCGCATTCATGGAAATTTGCTGCCCACACAAAAGGCGGCTCCCAAAAGAAGCAAAACCGCAGAGCGTGGAGTGAAATTCATTTTTTCCATTAAATCGAACCGTTGATTGTGCATGCACAAATGTCAACGCTCGGTTAGATGGCAGCGGCCTGATAGGTTGCCAGCTTCCATTCCCCACACGCTCCGCCGTCGCCTCCTGTCACATGCGAGTGGCAAAGCCCACCCAAGGGAGTATTTTCCCCGACGCACAGCTCCAACTGTCCGACTGTCGCGACACCCTACCCAAAAGTTGGTCCAGCAAGGAGCTCATGTGCTAGCTAGAGCAATGGATATTCTGTACACTTTTTTGGTATTTTCTTTTTTTCTCGCAACTCTGGAAATTCGATACGAACCGAAATGGCTTTTTGACAAACAATGACACGAACCTCACCTACTATTTGGGGCGCATTTGTTGCGGTTTCTTCTTCTGCTCCCATTGAGAATCGTATTTGCAAATGAATTGCTTATTGACAGTTTGATAGAATGTTCTCTGGCTGACAGTTGCTTCGTTTGCTGTCTCAATACGGCTTGCCTTTTGTTATTCTTTAATTATGCAATGCGCCACGGAACATCAGCAAAAGTCTGCATCATGTTACAGGAAAAGAAGCAAAAGTTGAGAGAGTTGAACGATTGATTTCAGAAAAATCGAGTTTCATTTGCAAGCATGTAGTATATTTGGGTGTGAAGGGTGTTGATTCGGGAATAAACTTAAGATTGATATTTTAGTTGTAAGTAAATTAATGCCAGTTGTAAAAGAATCCCAAAATCCTAAAATTCTGAAAAGCTTTGTAAATAAAATGTTGATAAGCTGAGATACAAGAAACATTTAGTAAACAAAGTAATATAATATTAATATAAAAATATAAAAGTATAAAAATAATTAATATAAAATTAATATAATAATTTTCTTTAAATTTCAATTTATTGAATAAAAATTAATTAATTAAATAAATATAAAGACTACATTTGATTTTGTTCTACTCTTAACTCTATCAATCATCTAGATCTGATAGTCCACCAAACGCGCATTGCCTCATGATATTGTGTAGCTGCCACTCGATTTCCTCTAAGCTATAGCTGATCAGCAAGGGCTTCCATTAGCCATACGATATTTTAAAGGCAGTAACATTTGTCCGCACTTTCGAGTGCCCTTTCAACAGGCTGCACGCACTTGAGAATTTGTCGTCATTTCCCCTATCATTTCTGAGATGAGCGACATTACAATAATAACAATAAATTCGCATTGCAATTAACAACTTGGTTGCTCGTTCAATTTAATGCATGCAAAATCCATTAAATCACTTGGAATCCACAGATCTGGCGGCGACTGCATTAAAAAGTGCTAAAAAGCGAGCAGAGCATTTCTGAATTTGAGAGCACTTCAGAGCAATGACATATAATACGACTACAAACAGTTGAGATGATGTATGCTGAAAAGTCAGGACACAGGCCAGGACGACCGCGGCTCGCGCTGCCTGATGTCGGTGATAATGTAACAACACTCAACCTTCTCCTTCTCGTCCTTTGATTTCGTACCACTAGACAACACTGACAGTGCCGGGGCGTGGCGAAGCGCAGCCAAAGGGTTGGACAAGCGTGTGGAATCGTGAAACAAGGGTAAATGAAAAATCACCACAAAATGAATTGTCACAGTTTTGAAATTTAATTACAGACATGCAAATGAAGACATGACTTGAGCAGATGAATGAGATCTGTAATGAAATTCTATAAGCTCTAAATATTCTATATACGCTACTCTCTTTCTATTTAGTTTAGTTTACAACTTCATATATAAATATAAAATATTATATATTATATTTCATCATATTAAAGTACTTTTATCATATTAAAGTACATTTTATAGTCAATCCTTCCACCTTGCTGTGAGTCGGGCCAGGGCGCATGTTCATCAGCAAACTGTCAAAATTGAAATTTAAAAATGTCAGAAATGTTGACACGTACCCGCATTTACAATCGAGATGCTGATTTCATATGTGAATGATGTCATGCATGAATAACCGATAACAAAATATTGACAAAGAGTTCACTGAAAATGCAAAAATAATGGCCAAAGCGGTGAAGGCTTCCCATATATATTTTTAGTAACTCCATAGATATTTAAACCTTATTAAATGGAAACCAAACAAACAACAAAGCCAAAACAAAAATTTGAACTAATTTTAGCCCATCTTTATAAATGAACTCATTAAAAATAAAATATTAAAGTGAACGATGATAATAATCCCATAGCTCAACCCACTGAACCACCAAAAATTGTGTCCCATACCAGGCCCTAATAAACCACCAAATAATGCTCATAAATGTCAGCTACTAAACAAAAAATGAGCATAATTTTGCGAGGTAGTTTACAACGCCGACTAACGAGTACTAATGGACCTGGGTGCTCACAGACGGAGAGTGAGCCATTTGCAAATTGCCGAAAATTGTTGGCCAGCTGCGGCCCATGGCCGGCAGTGGAAAAAACTAGGTGGGCGGGATTTTTCAATTAGCCTAAAACCAGGCTGCAAAGGCTGCCAGGCTGGTGACCAAAATATATTTAATACCTTTTATCCAGCCTCATAATTCGCATAATGACAAAAAGTCTCATTTGGTAATTTGGCCAGTGTGTGTGTGTGTGTGGTGTGTTGTGGTCTGGGCATCAGCAGGAACAGTAAGCGAACGAGCCACCCATCCACATTTCACTGACCAGCCGGATGCACTTCAACTTTCCACCCTGTTGCGTACAATCAAGCGTGCGGCAGGTGAGGATGGCAGGCCGGTGGGGCGGGGAGTTGAGAAAGGGGACGCCCGCTGGCACACGACAGCCGTCGTCGAATTGTTGCAAAAGTGCGAAACCGCAAATGTTAAGCGCAACACAGAAGTCAACGCCGCCGCCACCACCACCACCACTACCACCGAAACAAACCCACCGTCAACCGCAAATGCTCGGCGCGCTCCATGTCGACCCACTCGATGCCGTCGACAAAGCTCTTCAATTTGCTTGCCATCTATTATGGCAGCTCATTGTGGGATTACCGACCCACAACCACAGAGCAACCACTGGCGTTAACATTGACGGTGACTGCGACAGCGACAGCGACAGCGCTGCGGCAGGGGCGTTGAGCAATTGCTAATAAAAAGGGTGGAAAATCCACTTTGCTATGGCATTTGATTTTGATTTTTCTCTCTCTGTTTGCCCATTGACTCGAGGGACTTATGCGAACCGGGGGAGAGATTCGAGAGATAGATGTAGATGTGGCTCGCTGACTGTTGATGTCATCGGATAAGCAGAGGTTCGTTTACCTTGTACCAGGTAGGATTGGTTATGGGAATAATATGCTCTAAATAGTGTAATCAAAAATGCATTATATAAAAAAAAAAAAAATAAAATAAATAAATTATATATATATAAAATAAATACAAAGCTGACAATCGGAAAAAAAAGTGTGCCAAATAGAAAATTATCATACTCTTCTTATAAAGGACGTCCAACATGGAAACAGTTATGGACTGACTCGAATCCCCATCTGTAAACTGCGCCTAACCCAATAAAAACGCCAAGAAAAGCTAATTCATCAGCACAAAAGCTAAGCCGGTTGTGAATGAGCCTTGGCTATTTGGTAAGGCCGTTTCAACAATGAGTGAATGGCCTCCAGCTGAGCGAGCTCGTCAGTGAGCAGGTCTTTACAGGATTACACTCGATTACAGGATACATTACACAAGTGCCGACGGAAGGGCAACAGTTTGGCAACTGGCAAATAGGTATCAGCATACCCGCTGGGTATGATCAATCAACTCGAATCAAATTTGATTCGATGCACAGCTGACTGAATGAGTGAGCCACAGCCGATGTCGGGGTTGGCAACTGGGAAGCGATGCCACTATTGTGATTATTACATTGCCATTGATGTCGAAATGGAAGCCATGTTAATTATGAAATTGAGCTTCGAGCTTTGGTTTGGGTTTGCCTTTGCGTTTGCGTTTGCCGAGACCAATCTGTAATTAACCACTGAATACTGGACTCAAAGCGATTGTCCGGCAAACAAATCATTTTGTGGCCAGCGATATGGATATGAATAAAAAAGCAAACACAAACACATCCACAACCCATGGGCATTTTGATTTGCCTTTTCGTCTGGGATTAATGAAAAACGGAAATGCCACTTGTTTTATTCTCTCATTCAGCATCCTCATCAGAGTTCCTCGAACAAGAGCTTTTGCATGTTGCGTCTTCTTACAACAGTCCATGGGCGGGTTACAGGGCCCAGGGGGGGGGGGGGAGGGGTCCCGTGTTTGCTTATGTACTTTGTTTTTAGCGATTAATTAATGCAATTAATCTGCAGCTGGATTCGTGACTTTGTGCTGCAGACATTCGCCTTTCAGTTTGATGAAATTGTTTGTGCGCATTTCTGTGTATTCCCTTGGAGACTCCTGCCCGAGCTGTACAACCACATGGTTTGAGTGTAAATAAATGGTAAAGATTAAGTTGAGATTAACGCTAATAAAGAAATTCATTAAGGCGAACTGAATGTATATAAAATACCAAGTACATCTTTTCAGTTTACAAGAAATTTATTATCTAATTAAGATATCGCTGGGCTGACGTTATATGCAATACCCAGAGGCATAATACATCAATATTTACATAGCAGAGTACTTTGATGGAGAGTTTATCAATTAGAGAATGACGAAAATATATAGAACATACATCACATAAGCTGGGAACAGTTTGATAATATAATAAAACAACTGAGCTGAAAATAAGTTTAGATTACGAGAATTATTTTACTAAATAAGCAATCTACTTAATAAAAATAATTCAGTCACTTATATCGAATGAATTATTTTTTACTTATTAGTTGCTTGCTGATTTGGTTCAATTATTGTTTTGCTTATTAGTCTAAATTATATTTTATATGATATTAAGTTAAAACAGTTAATCACATTGGAAAAACATCTTTAGTAATAAAATTGCCTAAGATATATTATAAAGTCTCTAAGTACTGCTGAGTCAATCTGTTCATCTTCAGTCTACTTTCAACGAAGCTGTCATGGCTGAAGATCAATTGGGTATCAATTTTTGGCAGTGTTTTTCCAGTTATGCCTAAAAGTTATTTGTATTTATAAAAGAAATTTAAAAGTGCTAGAGCCATTGTTTATATGTATATCCCAGTATAAGAGACGCACGATCTATGCGTAATAAAGTTTATGCAATTGCTATTCCTAGCCAAACTCATTGCCAATGCTACTCGAACATTACGTTACCAATAATAATAGCTATTTCGCACGCAGTCCATCGTCATTACTGCTCGCAGTATCTATTAGCACTTAAACAAATTACCATATTAATTGCTACTAATTAAAAATGCATTAAAACACAGAACTCGAGCAACTCCGCAGCAGGAGCGGAACTGGCACCACAAATGGAAAGGCTGGGAGTCTGGCAATTTATTATGCTTTGTCATCTCTGTGTCGCCGGGACCAAATGTGCAGAATGATAATAATAAACATTTTCATAATGGCTCCGATATCAATGAGTTCATAACGTCGGCCGCAGTCCTCCTCGCTCTGTGTACTTTCAATTAAAATCCAACTTTCAGCCATAATTCAAAAACTAAAATATGCAAAACGGGTTTTGTGGTGAAAGTTTCAATCGCATCGATTCGCACACAACGAGGGGTTGTCAAATGTATCTGCATATAAGTTTGTATATGCCACCCAACCACCCAAGTACCCCAACACCCAGCCACCCCCCAGCCACACAACCTGGTACACCTGTAACATCTGCGCATCCACCGCAGTGCGCTATTGCGATGCCATAAATTCCGGCTGTGTGGCACATTAATTAATTTGCTTTGAGGCATTTCAAAAGGATTATTTACCGCTCATTTCACATGAGATGTATGTGTGTGTGTGTGAGTGTGTGTGTGGGTGGTGATTG